>OV049857.1:10725085-11192585 GCA_920104075.1 Melanargia galathea | reverse complement strand
GATTGTCTAGGCTGTGATTTGTGGTTCATGGTAACTAATGGGGGATGAAATCCACGCACGTGTGTCACGCACACGCACACGCACACGCACACGCACACGCACACGTACACGTACACGCACACCCACACGCACACGCACACGCACACGCACACACACACACACACAAACTTTCGCCTTTATAATATTGTTTTGATATTTTGATTGAAACGCACTATCTAATAAAATTGCATTTAACCTCGCACCAATAGGTGCAAGCTCATAAGGCGACCATTAGGTGGATAATACTATAAGATCAATTACAACTGTGTTGCTCTAAGCCATGCTTACTATGTTCTGAGCCTGGCTAATGGATTTATTAAAATTGAAGTTTTATACAAGCGCAATAAAGTCTCTTTGAGAACAGCGGCATTAATACCCCGCAGTGATAATACTGTGTGCGTACTCCCAGCGGAATGTTGTCGAATTTCTTGATTTTAAGTATGCAGATATTTAGTGTGTTAGGACGTGTAAATGTGTGTGATAGTTTCAAATTTGTGCGTCCAACCGTTTTTGAAAAATTCGCCAAAAACACTTTCCGCCAGGAGAACGTTCTCCCAGCGGCATGTTTTTTTTCCAACGTGCGCACGAAAAAAAAAATTAGTGCAATAATTAGTGCGTAGCTACAGGTAAATGTGTGTGTGTAAATGGAATTTGTGTGTCTCAAGACTCCGGAGATATTCAAGATTCCGCTGGGGGAACGTTTCGCTGTTTGCTAGATCTCGTAAACGGCTACGCGTGTAGATGTGATTTTTTGTACACATGTTGCTATGAATTTGTGTGTAATGTTTGTGAAAATAGAATTAGAAAAAATATTGCCGTTCAGAAATTATGTGTATTAAAGTGAAATCCGGTTATTAGGTCCTAGCACTTCGAATAGGAGTTCTGAAGTTTAATTTCCAACACTAATTTGTTCTTTATGACTGTTTACAATGCCTTGTTAAGTTTCATTGGTCTACAGTAGGTAATACTTAAGTTATGATCAAATATTACTATGACTTTGCCACTATTTTGTTCAACATTCGATTGGACGAGTTTTCTATGGATTGGCGAATGAAAATGTGTTCCGATAATTAGTGTGTCGGTTCATTTATCTATGTGCAACGTTTTAACTTAATACGCTTAATAATTAAAGATATATAATTAAAAAACCAGAAAGAAACGAAACGCAGACACAAACCGACCAAGTTTGAATGGTAACAAAAAAGCGGCCTTGTCATATATGGTGCTAACTTACCGAAAGTGACAGCATAATAACGTTATTGGTATTGTACAATCGCGTACACAATAATTAGTGAAAATTTTATTTATTTATTTTATTTATTAGGTTCACAAACAGTCACTTACAATATATTTTTAAATCTATACCAATTTCAAGACATATGCATGCAAAATGTAGGGACCACATACAGCGTTTCCAAAATTTACCAGTCACCACATACGATTTAGAAAAAATCAACAAAATATAAAAAAAATGTACAAAGAAATTTTTCAAAAGTTAAATTATTATCTTAAACTATGCAGCTACTTAAACTAATACTACGAGAGGTACAAATATAGTTGAACAACTCATTTCATACCGACTGAAAATTTTAACAATAATAGTTTTCTCCTAACCCATGACAGCTCCAAACGTCAGCTGCTTCGATAGTGGTGGAGCTCACACTTCACAGCACGTAAAACTGATTGGAAAAAAAGAAAACTTATTGATACTTTAATTTTTTTAATTGTCAAATGAACATTCTTACACATTAATACTGGGTACAGGGTATAAAGGGATCGCTCTCGAAAATTTAGCGCTATTATATTATACTACTTGAACGCAATCCAATACCAATAACCATTTGTCTTATACTTGTAGTATTAGTGGTTTAGTATTTAATATTTTTCAAACCCGCAATGTATATCGTGCAAAATGCATTGCAAATTTTATAGGAAATGTTTTAATTTTTTTTGGGTTGTGATTTTACAACATACAAAATGTCATCGTGATACGAAACAAGAAAAAGTTCGTAAACTAAAACCCGACTACGCTTAATAATTTAATGCGAAAGCGTGGGGCAAGCAGCTAGTAGCGCCATCTGTTATGTCTATCCGAAACTATAATTTTATTATCTAGAAAACCGCGCGAAGGTCACTTCTCGATTTTTTTCGTAAATAAAATGTAGCCTATGTCACCCGGACCATAACAACAAATCAATAGACACCTCATTCATAAAAATCGGTCCAGTAGTTTAGGCGCTACAGTGGTACACAGAATCTCATACGAAAATCGGCCACATACATACATACTTACATACATACATAGACTGCTAAAATCATAACCCTTCCTCTTGGCTTTGCCGTAGTCGGGTAAAAAAGCGGCCAAGTACGAGTCAGACTTGCGCACCATGGGTAAAAGTATTTAACGTAAGTAATTATTTTAACACAAATCCCTTCTTAATGAACTGCAAAACAAATGTTTGTAGAGATTTATTGTTAACTAGCCGACCCCCGCGACTTCGTTCGCATGGATATAGATTTTTATATAGAATCGGATCGGACCCCATAATTTTTTTTGTACCTAAAGTAAATGTGTCCTAAGTTACTCCTTAACATCACCTATCTGCCATTGAAAGTTCCATCAAAATCGATCCAGCCGTTTCGGAGATTAGCCGCTTCGGAACAAATAGACAGGCCGACAAACATAAATTTAAACGCACGCCAGTTTAAAATAAGCCGTACGTACAAACATCCGCGTCCCAAGTTATTTGAACCCAATAAATGTCTGTCATTTCTGAACTAATAAACCTATGACCTTGAAATATTTACGGGACAATACTTAAAGTACTATCTTTCTAACAAAAAAAGAATGAGTTAAATCGAACTGCGCGTTAATGAATTACAGCTAAATACATGTTTTAACTTTCTTCCCCTCTCCCAAGGGAACCGTGCTGAATTTCGGGATAAAAAGTATTCTATGTCCTACCTTGGAGTATAAACTCAAAACGTACCAAATTTCATTCGAATCCGTTCAGTAGTTTCGGCGTGATGCGCGGCCAAGATACAGACAGACAGACAGACAGACAGACAGAAAGACAGACAGACAGACAAAAATGAAACAAATTGCAGTTTTGGCTTCAGTATCGATTATAGAGTGCCCTCCAATAAAAATTTTCAAAATATCTTCAATGTACAGAATTGGATCTGTTACAGTTTTATTATATTATAGATATTACTTATTTTTAACCCCCGACGCAAAAACGACGGGATGTTATAAGTTTGACGTGTCTCTGTGTGTGTGTGTGTTTGTCTGTTCCCCTGTAGCGCTCAAACGGATGAACCGATTTGAACGCGGTTTTTTATTTGTTTGAAATGTGAATTAGTCGAGTGTTGTTAGCTATGTTTGATGAAAATCAATCCAAGATGGCCGCCGCTACAAAATGGCGGATTATATTTTTTTTTCACAACTTCGTTAATATGGGTATCAAATGAAAGGGCTTGACTAGTAAAAAAGTAATATGCAAATCCAAGATGGCCAGTGGCCACGACCACAAAATGGCGAATGTCGGGGGTTTTTTTAATTTTTAATTTATACTTGTTTACTTTGTAATCTATGTAGCCTTAATATTTATTTCTACATTAACTGTATGTACATATAATACTATTTTGAACGCTTTTGATTACTAATAAATAAATAAATATCAAAAAACTATGATACTTAGAGCGTTGGCTTTATTTTTCGTCCCATTGGCCCCTTGTAACACAAATAACTATTGCTGTTTTTTTGTATGCGAAAAAAATGCTGACTGTTGCTGGATGCATATAAATCGAGTTCAGATGGAATAACTGAATAGTTACCTATACCTATGCTAATTCTTATATCACAGATTTAGCACATAAGTATTATACACCTAAATATTATTATTATTAAGATATATATAGACTAATAAAAATATAAGTTAAGAACTGTGTTCGCGATTGTACAAAATCACTAAAAATATTAAAATGATATAGTATCAATTTCGGTAGGTTAGCACCATATATGACAAGGCCGCTTTTTTGTTACCATTCAAACTTGGTCGGTTTGTGTCTGCGTTTCGTTTCTTTCTGGTTTTTTAATTATATCTCTTTAATTATTAAGCGTATTAAGTTAAAACGTTGCACATAGATAAATGAACCGACACACTAATTATCGGAACACATTTTCATTCGCCAATCCATAGAAAACTCGTCCAATCGAATGTTGAACAAAATAGTGGCAAAGTCATAGTAATATTTGATCATAACTTAAGTATTACCTACTGTAGACCAATGAAACTTAACAAGGCATTGTAAACAGTCATAAAGAACAAATTAGTGTTGGAAATTAAACTTCAGAACTCCTATTCGAAGTGCTAGGACCTAATAACCGGATTTCACTTTAATACACATAATTTCTGAACGGCAATATTTTTTCTAATTCTATTTTCACAAACATTACACACAAATTCATAGCAACATGTATACAAAAAATCACATCTACACGCGTAGCCGTTTACGAGATCTAGCAAACAGCGAAACGTTCCCCCAGCGGAATCTTGAATATCTCCGGAGTCTTGAGACACACAAATTCCATTTACACACACACATTTACCTGTAGCTACGCACTAATTATTGCACTAATTTTTTTTTTCGTGCGCACGTTGGAAAAAAAACATGCCGCTGGGAGAACGTTCTCCTGGCGGAAAGTGTTTTTGGCGAATTTTTCAAAAACGGTTGGACGCACAAATTTGAAACTATCACACACATTTACACGTCCTAACACACTAAATATCTGCATACTTAAAATCAAGAAATTCGACAACATTCCGCTGGGAGTACGCACACGATAATACTAGGATCTTTCTTTTTTCTTTCTTTTTTTTATATATTTTTTTATATAAATAAATACAGTTCAGACAGTTACAAATTTCAACAGTTACAAAAGTCAGAGAGTTACAATTTTTTTATAAATAAATAAATAAATAGATCAGTTACTACTGTGCTTCTCTGAGCCGGGATTACCGCTCTAAGCCCGGCAGACGACGTGTGATACCTGAGGTGCAATATAATAACTGATTCTGATTGTTTTGGGCTTTTTCTCAGATGTTGAGCGTTCGGAAACCTTATAGTAAGTAGACATCATTATCATCATCATCATCAAGATCAACACATAACCGGCCCACTAAACGACACTGGTCTCCTCTCAGAATGAGAAGGGTTTAGGCCGAAGTCCACCACACTGACCGAATACGGATTGGTACTTACACTTCACACGTTCAACGTTATAGAGAATTCTCCGATATGCAGGTTTCCTCAGGATGTTTTCCTTTACTGTTTATACGTTACAAGTGATAGGTATTTAATTCATCATCATCATCATGATCAACCCATTACCGGCTCACTACAGAGCACGGGCCTCCTCTCAGAGTGAGAAGGGTTTTGGCCATAGTCTACCACGCTAGCCAAGCGGATTGGCAGACTTCATACACCTTTGAGAACGTTATGGAGAACTCTCAGGCATGCAGGTTTCCTCACGGTGTTTTCCTTCACCGTTAAAGCAAGTGATATTTAAATACTTAAAACGCACATAACTCCGAAAAGTTAGAGGTGCGTGCCCGGGATCGAACCCACGACCTCCGATTAGAAGTCGGTAGTCCTAACCACTAGGCTATCACAACTAATATTTAATTGCTGAAATAATAAATGTTGCAATTAGTTCACATCGATAATTTCGATAGGTAATCAAGTTTAACGGTAAAGAGTAAAGACCTTGTAGTAATCTGTGTTGCAGAACCCCCTCGTTGCCCTGACACTTTTTGACCGCGCAAAAAAGGATGAGCTCTGTAATCATGACGCTATCTTTCGAAGATCTCCCTAGCGCAGTGGTGAGCACTTGTGGTATTTTTAGTGGGAAGGTCCCAAGTTCGAATTCCTGCAGGTGCAATTTTTAAATAGTTTATTTAATCCATTTTGATCGGCAAATATCGCATTCAAGGGCTAACTTGTCCTTGAAGCAATAATAAAAATGCATGACGCAAAATATTGTTGGACCAATGATCTTTATTGTAATTTAAAACCTTGTTCGATATGTTTTATTTGGTATGGATGAACGAGTATTGGGTATTTACCAAGGAATAAGGAAACAAGGAGTCTCTCATGGAATTTCTCATGACCAAGATGCATTCAGATTATTATAAGTAAAAAAATATAAAAGATAGCGCTGTAATAAGTAAGCGTAAGTTTATAAGTAGAATGAGAAACTTTACCTACAATACATGTGCGCATAAACCCTTGTCTGTGGCTCGGGTATTCTGCCGTCCTTTATCATAATACCTAGCATTTAATTCCAAAATTTCGTGGAAGTAAAATGACAGAAAAATATTTCTTAGACCAATAGATAGGAAATTTAATGTAATGTAAAAAAATACCAAGCGCCTTTTAAACAAAGCCTGGACTACAATTTTCTAAGTTACTATAACGTTACTCTACGTTAAAATATTATGTATACTAACTGAATTATTTCAAGAACTTAGTATAATATCTACCTAACTACTCTTATTACCCAGTCAAAATAGACGTAAAAATGTTATCAAATAGCAGTAATTCCGACAGAGCTGAATTTTGGTAGAGACCTTGGGTACACCAGTAAGAATGAAGTGTCAAAAGTCCCCATTGATCCCATGTCTGCTATAAAAGTCATTCAAGGTCAAAGTCACAATTTTCGGTTTTTTGGATTTTTCTCGAAAACGGTAAGGTTTATAAAAATACAGTCCAGGCAAAAATTGTAGATCATGAAATTATCTACAAAAATATTTTTTATACTTTTTTTCATAAGAATCATCATTCCTAAGATATCGCCATTCTAAAAAAGTTCAAGCCTACTTCGAGACACTTTATCAATAAAATTCGTTTAAAGATATTAAATATAAAATTTAAGAAATGCAAAAATTTATAGACTTACTGGATAAGTAAATAAACAATAATCCGCTGGAAAAATAAAATTATCACAATTTTTCAATTAGTTATGCAATAGTTAATTTGCTACTTGAAGATGAAAATTGCAAGCGTGATAATTGTTAAACTATAAATTTCAGATTTTTTTCCTTTCTTGAAGCTATTTTTGAAAGGCTTTAGAATAGATTCTGGTTGGAAAAATTAAAAAAAGTTATTTTTTAATTTTTAATTAACAATTTTCCTAGTTGCAAAATTAAAAACTTAAATTATACGTCTATTTTTGCAAGTGTGATATTTGGATTTTTCTCGAAAACGGTAACTTTTATAAAAATACAGTCCAGGCAAAAATTGTAGATTATAAAATTGTCTACAAAACTATTCTTATACTTTTTTTCCTAAGAATCGCCATTCCTAAGATATCGCCATTCTAAAAGTTACGTTAATAGTTCACTCCTTCTTCGAGATAATTTATCAATTTAAACATATTAAATGTAAAATTTAAGAAATGTAAAAATCAGGGGCTTACTGGATAGATAAATGAACAATAATCCGCCGGAAAAATAAAATTATCACAATTTTTCAATAGTTAATTTGCTACTTGAAGATGAAAATTGCAAGTGTGATAATTATTATTAAACTATAAATCTCAGATTTTTTTTTCCTTTCTTGAAGCTATTCTTGAAAGGCTTTAGAATAGATCTCCGTTAGAAAAATTAAGAAAAAGTCATTTTGCAATTTTTTATTAACCATTTGACACATTATTCCTACTGGTGTAGTCAAGGTCTCTACCAAAATTCAGCTCTGTCGGAATTACTGTGAATTGAAATGTTTATTTTGACCCAGCTATTATTATGCTTGCACTAATAACCGTCAACCAGTTTACTTCGCATAACATTGTAAAGTTTGTTTACTATATTCGTAGACCGTACCCGAGACTTCAAAACTAGGCTTTCATGTGCACAATTCACATGACTGTAGGTACCTAACTACTTAGGTTCTATCGCAGACAGAGTACGGAAGGCTAATTAGAAACTTGGTCGTGAAGCCCTATGCGCTCCACTCATAATTTACCTATCAAAGTTAGCACAATGCAGTTAATAGTTAAGTTATAGCTACTTAGGCATCTATTATCTACTTGGTAATAGATTTAAACTTAGCCTGTCCAAGATATGATTTTCAAGTGAAACTTCTTTAGTATCGTTGTGCATTTGAAAATCGATGAAACGAAAAAGCGACACCAAAATCCTCTCTTGCGTACCAGGAGTCCATAAGGTGACAGGAGGTCGTTTGAGTTCAGACGCGCTGCACAAGTGCCAGAGAGGGACAAACATACATATTCACATAGGATTTAGTCTGCGAGAGAATGAGATAGAATACAAGTCGGTTTCCAAGAAGCTACGCTTCCGCTCTCAATCTACGTTCCGTTTTTGAACCCAAATTTTTATTAAAAAAAAGTGAATTGCGCATGGACACTTTTTTTTAAATGTTAATAGCACAGTTAATAGCGAATAAACGAAAGTTGGAAGATCGCTAGGCTTGATACTGTGTGGTGTAGATGAAAGGATGTAGGGAGAAAACTTTAAAGTCTAGCCAAATAGTTGTGACCTAATATAGATAAAGTCTAAACTTTATAAAAGTTTATTTAATCAAATCCTTCGCATTTATTCATTAGAACCACAAAAGCTCCTAAGGGGCAGATTGGAATCCGAACGCTAAGTAATAACATATGATTTTTGAACTGCCTGGGTTCTGTTCCTGGGTCGAGTAAGTTTTCTGTCAAAATATATTGAGTGCCAGCCCGGTGTTGGTAGTAAGCGGTGTTTCACCCCCGTGCTTCACAGAGCACGTTAAGAAATCTGAAAAATAACCTCAAAAAAAATTTTTTTTTACTCGGATGAAATCGTATAATAGGTACCTAAACGAGCATATCTTAAGTCTTACTGAAGTTTAATATGTAGATACGCTTTTCAATTGCAAAGCATCCAATCAA
This sequence comes from Melanargia galathea, assembly GCA_920104075.1. Taxonomy (NCBI): domain Eukaryota; kingdom Metazoa; phylum Arthropoda; class Insecta; order Lepidoptera; family Nymphalidae; genus Melanargia; species Melanargia galathea. Next base: position 11,183,602 of record OV049857.1, on the reverse strand, counting down.
TTTAACTGATACAGCTATTATTCGGCCTGATTTCTCGGAAACCGTAGGTGAGGTGTACCTTTGCACGACATTTTTGCGTCCGCATTGTTACTGCTGCAGTCATACTGGAAACGTCAGTCGAAAGAGCGCATTTCATAGTTTAATTTGAGACGGCTACGTATGACACATAGCACGAATTCCCCTGTAATCGGCAGCTTTAGAAGCTATGCTAAGAATTTGCCCGTAGAAAGCAAAATACTCGACAGAAGCGAAGGATTTTCCCATTCCCTCATTTATTATGAGTGAGCAGGATCAAATCAGAAATGTGGAGATCCTAATAAGAACCTAAGTTGGCGACATGCTCGTCGAGTTGCGAAACTGAAGTGGCAATCGGTAGGGCAAATAGCTCGAAGAACCGATAGACGTCGGGCGTTCGAGGTTCGCGAATGGCGACCCCCCACTTATAAATGCAGACCCCTTTAAGTTTGGAGAACTATCTCGAGCGAGTCGTTGGTAGCCGCTGGCCACTAACGTTACAAGATCGTGTACTGTGACGATCCTTGCAAGATATTGAAGTTCCGCCGTGGACGTCTATTGGTTGAGACGACGACATAGATAAGTGAGCTAACTTAGAAGGGATATATGCCATTTTAATTAAATCCAGGGTAACACTAATAGGTAAGGTACTATGCGGCAACTTACCGGAACGCTGCATTGCCTGGTGACATGCCATTACCGGTAGGTTGGTGAATAGCCACGGCCGAAATCTCCACCAGAAACGATTTCGTCGTTGTTGTCATCATCTGTACCGCTGGTTTTTCCGGTGCGAGGTCGCCACTTGAACACCTTTGGACCCCAACATTCATAAGTTCTTCGCACTGTGCATCCCACTCATTGCCACCTGGTTCTCCTACTTATCTATTCATTTCAACATGATCCCACAACGACGATCTACAAATTATAGATCCCAAAATTTCACCTGCCGGGAACCTGTGACCTTCTTTCATGTTCACACCACTGCGCCAGTGAGGCTGTCAAACGCAATGAAACATAACATCTAGTTCCTTTGTAGGGGTTCTTTAAATTTCTCTATTTACACCACAAAACGGAACTGATGTGTCAACCGTGTGATATGGCCCATTATAATTATACGGGTATTTATACCGCAAAACCCTTGCGACTGACTCACTAGAATCATAAAAACACGAGTGAGTAACTAATTGTTCACATTTCCTTTACAGCCTTTGGAAGTGAAACGATTCAATTTAGGTATCACTATTGATAAAAAATTACCGCAGTTTTTGTCGATAAACTTTTTATATAGAACGCTCGGCAGTTTGTCGCGGTTCCCCGTGGTATTGAGTACAGTTAAATTGTGGATTAATGACTCGCATTAAATAATTACTTTTAACATGGATTACAGGACACTGTTCTTCTTCGTAAGTGACTTTATTTTATTTCTTACTACCTGATGCCAGCGATTCCGTCTGCGTGGATTCTTACAAATCCCATACAAACTTTCATCCCCAATTTCAACACTCTGCTCTCAAGCCTTTTTTTCACGACAAAAGGTAGGCTATGTCTTTTTCAAGGTATATCTGTAATCTGTATAGGCACCAAATTTCGTCAAAATCGGTATAGCGGTTTAGGCGTGAAAGCGTAACATACAGACAGACAGTTACTTACGTATTTATAATATTATAGTAGGTATGGATTAGAATGTATGCAAGTAGAGTTCTACAAAGAACTCGTATAATTCTTCATATTCTAAGAGATCATAACAAAGGTAACGAATACTTAGTGATCTCGGAAATAGTTGATTGCTGGGTTACACGGTAAAAAAACTACACTCTGATGCCTAAAGTTATCTGGTGGGAGGCTTAAGTCGTGGCTGGTTGCCGTGCTGCCAAGCGATTTAGCATTCCGATACGATGCCGTGTAGAAACCGATCAGGGGCATACCTCTTCCAAGTTAGCCCGCTTCCCTCTAAGACTGCATCATCACTTACCATCAGCGATTGCAGTCAAGGGCTGACTTGTAGTTGAATTACAAAAATATGTCTGCCTGCGCAAAGTGATTGCGTTATCTGATCGTGGCGTCTGTTTGTTCGGAATCGGAGCTGTTGCTCTTCATATCCCGTGAACTTAGAACCAGCCATTTAGGAGGTTAATCAAGTGACCAGGCCTCATTAAAAAGCTGAGAGTCACTCAGAGGGCTATGCATCGTTCTATGGAGAGAGTTATGCTCGGAGTTTCTCTACGCGCTAAAATGACGAGATTCGTAGAAGAACCGGAGTCACCGACATAGTTCAACGAGTTGCGAAACGGAAGTGGCAATGGGCGGGGCACATAGTTCGGAGAACCGAGACGTTGGGGTCCCAAGGTGCTGGAGTGGCGACCTCGCACCGAAAAGCGCAGTGTTGGCATACCCCCCAATAGGTGGACCGACGACATTAGACGAGTCTCAGGGAGCGGCTGGATACAAGCGGTGGCGTGGCGTGTGGAAGTCCCTACAAGAGACCTATGTCCAGCAGTGGACGTCCATCGGTGGACGTCCATCGGTGGACGTCCATCGGTTGATTACGACGACGACGACGACGACAAGTGACCTGTTAGAATAATAATAGCTTTGTTTTCAGTGGAATCACATTTCCGAGCGGAACAGATTTTTTACAATGGCTAAAACTTGAGATTTTTTGTTACATCAAATAGATACGACTTAGCGGATCGCTGTTATTATTTGATTTGAATAAAAAAACAGCGCTGCGGATCGAAGTAGTTTTGCATGGGCATGGTCTAACTAGACAGTGGCATAGGAATTAGGATGCTCTTTATCCCGGAAAAACAAATGGTTTTAGCGTGTTCGGAAAACTAAGCACGGACTCTTTTTCTTTTCTTTTTTTTAACCCCCGACGCAAAAACGACGGGGTGTTATAAGTTTGACGTGTCTGTGTGTGTGTGTCTCAGACCCGTTTGAGCGCCACAGGGGAACAGACAGACTGTCTGTTCCCCTGTGGCGCTGAAACGTGTGGACCGATTTGAATGCGGTTTTTTTGTTTGAAAGGTGAATTATATCGAGAATGTTGTTAGCTATGTTTGATGAAAATCGGTTCAAGATGGCCGCCGCTACAAAATGGCGGAATACATATTTTTTCACAACTCCCTTAATATGGGTATCAAATGAAAGGGCTTGACTAGTAGAATAGCACTATTGCAAATCCAAGATGACCGCCGCCACAAAATGGCGAATGTTGGGGGTTTTTTTAATTTTTAATTTATACTTGTCTATGGAATCGTTTGTCATTCACCTAGGACAACGAGTATCCCCAAGTGGACAAAATCGTGGAAACAGCTTATGTTCTCTCATAAATCAGAACTCATTATGCATGTCTTTTTCTTTTCTTTTTTTATACAAGTTAGCCCTTGACTGCAATCTCACCTGTTGGTAAGTGATGATGCAGTCTAAGATGGAAGCGGGCTAACTTGGAAGAGGTATGCATATTGCATACCCCTGGTTTTCAAACAGAGTTCCTATAAGAACGCACATCTATCTACATATTATTGATCATCGAAGGTCTCTAATGAAAACAGAACGATGTTAGGCTTCGTGTAAAGAGCTATCTATCTTATACGAAACGTAATTACGCGACGCCGAGGGCCCATATCGCGAGTAATCAGGTTTTATTACGATCAAAGCCTCCACAAAACCGTGATTGATTTAATATTACATTCTTGGGCGCCTTCACTGAATTAGTCTGAAAGACGATTCTACTACCTATGAAACTGATGTTAACAACGAAATTGTCTTGTTTATCGGTGTTTGGGATCGGTGTTTTCAAAGTAAAAATTTTATAAAGGTGATTTTAGCGCTCTGCGGAATGTAAGCTGATGCTAGGCGGACTTTTCTTTAAAAAAAAAAAAGAAAGTACACTTACGAATCTTGTTGGTCTTGTGGTTAGCATATTCGACTGCAGATCACGAGGTCCCGAATTCGAATCCCTGGTCGGGCAAATGATTGTTAGGTATTGGGTTTTTCTATCAAGAAATTCTTCATTCAGCCCTGATTTGTTCCACCTCCGTGCCTCGGAGAGCACGTTATGCAGTCGGTCCCGGTTATCATCACTATCATGTGACAATAGTCGTTAAAGCCCGCCAATCCGCATTGGAAAAGCGTGGCGGATCTAATCCCTCTCTTCTTTGAGAGGAGGTCTGTGCCCAGCAGTGGGACGTTAAAAGATTATAGTGGTGGTGGTGGATACAAACGTTTATCGACAAACAGCTGTCTTATGAGGCTCCGTCTCTGATAGGCCACATCCACTACTATAGCGTAATCACGTAGCCCAGGCAGATTGACATAATATTATAATTGTCATCGGAATTTTGCTCCTGTGAACCCAAAATCAGCAATTTGGAGATCGATACCTTTGTTATCATGTCGTAGAATATTTTAACAGATTTTTAAGCACATTAACGCCGCGCCGTAATTTTTACAAACTTTACGCCTAAAGAGAAATTTATCGCTTTTTTGTCACTTGACTTTTTAACTATAACTTTACCCAAAGTAAACTGTATACTTTGGGTGAAAAATATTCTTTTAAGAAAAAGGTTTGATTGTTTGAAAGCCATCTGCTGTTTTAAAAAGTTTTTTATATAAGTAAACTAGCTGATGCTCGCGACTTCGCCCACGTGGATTCTTATAAATCTCACTTGGGGGTCAAATTTCCAAAATTCCTGAAACACGTACTTAATTCTTTATTTTTAACCGACAGTACAAATACCGATTTTCATTGATATAACTTTAAAAATGACGGACTTTCATACAAACTTCCAACTCCCATTTAACCCACTTGGGGGTAGTTTTTGCAAAATTCCTTAAACTTTTAACTCTTTATTTTTAACCGAAAACCTAAGTACCAATTTTCATGGATATAACTTGAAAAATGACGGACTTTCATACAAACTTTCATCCCCTATTTAACCCCCTTAGGGGTAGAATTCGCAATAATCCTTTCTTAGTGTGCGCTTCCGTCATAAAAGGAAGCTACTGTGAAAATTTCAAGTTTCTAGCTTCAGTGGTTTTGGCTGTGCATTGATTGTCAGTCAGGACAAGCTACTTTATATTATTACAAGCTACTTTATATTATAGATAGATAGATACCTACTGTGTTTTCAGGTTTCGACAATGCTGATAGATTTTGAGTATCGAATTACTATAGCATCAAATTAAAATTGATCTAAAGTCTCTTACCTTGTTTTAATTCCATAAATTCAGTATTTTCGCGTTGTTAAGATGTGCAAACTTGTACTTACTCTTAGAGAATTTATTCTCTCATCGTATTCTGTTTATCTTGGTCTATATATAAGTACCTACGTAGTTATAATTTGAATAAATGTTTCATTCCTGTTGTGGCTGATTGAGGCTGCCTTTTGTATTGTTGGTACTCCTATTTTTTATGTCTGTTCTTTTCCCCTTAATTTTGAGTTGTAAAAACAAAGAGTATTCTAGCTATCTAACTCGCATGAAACTAATAATTTATCCCTTTACCGCCAATGAAGCATAGCGTACGTGCTTCTATTTCTACAACCGATCACTCTCTTACGTCAGGTTTCTACGTGCGTACTACGCCTATCTTTTTGTACAATTAAGTACGCTGCAAGGCATGTGCGTAATCACCCTAATAAATAAGCCATTAAACCTCATTCAACAATGATCCATCCATTCGCATTCGCTACTGGACAAAAAAAGCCTTTTGGAGAGCGCGTCATATCCATTGAATTATTATGTATTAACGTACGTCATATCACACGATCCGTCGCCTTCTTCACTTTCCACCCTATTTATTATAGTCAAATCTAAGCGGTCCAAGAAATGGTCCTACATACTCGTAACACTTATTGCTTGTACTTAAAACTAAATAATTTTAATGATGGATTTTACACGAATCATTTGCTACGCATTCCCGCGAAATAAAAATAAATATTATTCAAACCACTTCTATTTATTATTACTTACCCCTCGCACAAAAATAATGCTCTTAATTTTTTTTCAGGTTCTACTGCATTGTTCAATCAAAGCATTACCTTACGATAAAGACTCGCATGAAAGCGATGACGGTACACTTACACACCTTGACGATGGTGATGAAAATATATATTTAGACGAACAACAAGCTGTTAGTTTAAAAGATGACGACCAAGAAGACGACGAACAACAAAAAGAAAAAAGTTTAGAACTGGAAAAGAAAATAATTACAGATAATCTACCACCAGCAAAATACGAAGTCACAGAAAACGTAATCGACGTACCAGATGATAGGACAAAGGGACCTATTGTTACTAATTTTACGATAACTAAACCTATCAACATGGCTTCTAATTCAACACCTTCATTACAAAATAATAAAGAAGACAAAAACACTAATGAAAATAGCGGAAATAATTCAGACAAAACAGAAGAATCAGAGGAAAAAGAAGAAGGCACAGGTAAAAAGACTTATATAAGCATTTTCCACGTCAAAGCTGAATACGATAATAAAAATGATAAGACAAATAAAGACAGAATAGAGACGAGTGATTTTGATTTCGGTAATGTACCTCACGTTTCAGGTATCAAAGAGTACATCCACGGAATAAAGCAAGGGATAGTCAACGGGTTTAACAGTATCATACACAAACACAAGAATAATGAAGAAAACCATACACATGATGTGAACACTGGACCTTTTAGTTTTCTCAATAAAATTCATAGTAAAATCCAAAAAAAGACCTCGGATATCACTCAAAAAATTCATAATCATATTTTTGGTGATCAGGAAGATGATCATTTTTAGAATATCCTATGTATTTATAAGAATATGAATATATTATTTATTGAAAATTACGTGTCGACGTTTAATTTTTAAAGCATTTTTTAGATAAATATTATCACATTTTCTCGTATTTTATGTGAAATACTATTACAAGATCCTAATTTGTAACACTTGTTTGAACACTTGTGTGGCAGGGGTCTTTGGTATTTGTTCAAACTTTGTACATACTTTTGCACTTTGCCATTCGGTATTGATTTTTACAAGCGCACATCAAAGCGTTTATAGTTAGTTCAAATTCAAATGAAGCGAACGTATTTGCAAAGTCTGTCTGGCAGGTAAGCAAAACTGTGTTCAAATGTGGGAGCAAAGTCCTACAAAATCTTTGTTCAAATATTTGTCAATGTGTGGCGCCGGGGTAGTAAAAAGTAATACTTATCCCATGTCCGTCTCCAGGCAGCAAGCTATCACTGTGCCAAATTTCATTAATATCAGTTTAGCGGTTGAACTTTTAAGACAGACAGATATAAGTACCTACTTATAAACTTTCGCATTTTATCCTACTAATATTATAAAAGTGTGGACGTTTGGATGTTTGTTACTAAATCACGCAAGAACTATTGAATGGATTTGGCTGTTTGGAATGGAGATGGATTATACCCTGGATAGGCATATCCTGGATTAACACATAGGCTACCTTTTATCCCGGAAAATCAAAGAGTTCCCACGGGAAACCGAAATCTATAGCTACAGCTATAGGTAGATTACGATAGCAAACTTCCTTGAAAGTAGGTATAAAGGTTGGAACAGAGAGCGGGAACAGGAACCGGGAATCTGCAATTCCCTTGGGATTTTTGAAAAACCGAAATTCACGCGGGCGAAGCCGCGGGCAGAAGCTAGTGTTAAATAAGCAATAAGCAAAATTCAGGGATCATGCTTGTTAATCTTTCACTCAACAAGTATAAATTAAAAATTTAAAAAACCCCCGACATTCGCCATTATGTGGTGGCGGCCATCTTGGATTTGCATAGTGCTATTCTACTAGTCAAGCCCTTTCATTTGATACCCATATTGAGGGCGTTGTGATAAAATATGTAGTCCGCCATTTTGTAGCGGCGGCCATCTTGGTCCGATTTTCATTAAACATAGCTAACAACACTCTCGACTAATTCACCTTTCAAACAAAAAAAACCGCATTCAAATCGGTCCACCCGTTTGAGCGCCACAGGGGAACAGACAGACACACACACACACACACACACACACACACACAGACACGTCAAACTTATAACACCCCGTCGTTTTTTCGTCGGGGGTTAAAAACCATTTTCATCGACCATCAATATAGATTTTAATGTTAAACACAATTTTACTGAAAGTTTTTTTACTTATTGAAGTTTTATGTTTACACCCACATTAAAAATTTAAGCAGCAGTAAACATTCAAACCTGGTAATTACTACCCGTGCGAAGCAAGGACGCGTCGCTAGTTATGTATATAAGTATAGAAGGTACCTAATGTTTATGATAATTTATTATTCTGTTAATCTATGAGTTCTCCCAGTGGAGCATTTTGGGAGATTAAATAGGTACTCAAAAAGTTACACAGTTTTGTACCTACATTTACTCTTGGGTACATTTGTATACAACAACGAAAGTTTGGAAGTCCCATTGTGAGAGTACTTACTTACCGTAACTACACAATACAATAGTATCTACAATCTTACAAGGTACAGAGGATTCAGTGCGTAAAATCATTTAAATAAATAGCAACTCTTGGATCTACAAAATAAAGTGGAATTCAAGTCGCAGTAGCGCTAACCTACCGTTATATTAACTTACACTTTGCCTCTCTTTCTATCGCGTAGCTCTTATCCCTTCCGACTAAGGGTAAGTAAGGGAGAACGGGCCCGACTAACCGGAGCGCGCTAGGTACTTGTAGTGGCATACAATGTGGAGTACGCCCGGCAAATCGTCTTCAAGAACAAAAACACTTTCACGTTGTCGAACACTTTCGTGTGTACGCATTGTGAATAATAAACACCGGAAAATTGGTGACGTCGTTAATGGAATGTTAAGTAAACTAAATGACTCTGTATTCCTAGTACGACTTTCCACATATCTAGTAGGTATTGAAACACTGTAACGTCAAAGTAAATGGACTTTAACTTCATTGTTTTAGAGCTCGAGTTCATCCACACATCTTTAGCCAGCGCCCGTGAAAATAAGCGAAATAAGTATCGGTAGTACTAAAACGTCTCTAAAGACGTTAAGTCCGTTTTACTTTGACGTTATAGCGTTTCGATACTCGAAGTGTATCAAACTTGTCGAGATGTGCAAAGTCGTACTAAGTATACTGTATGCTTAGTCTCAGTTTGCACAGCTTGAAAACTTTACTAAATACTAGTGATCGAAACACAATAACTTCAGAGTGGACTGGATGGACTGGATGAATGGTTTGAGTTCGCCAATACATTCAACATTCGTCTACAGCCAGTGCAGCGCCCCAAGCGGTAATGTTGTAAAATAAATATCCGAAGTACTGAATTACGACTTTAAAATAAGAATCTTTGGGTTCATTTTAGATTACATATTACAGTTTTTCGATAATTATTTAGTATTTAGTAAAGTTTTCGAGGTGCGCAAGCTCGGAATAGCCATACTGGTGTTGTATTCGTATCGTCGTCATGGTCTCAATATGCGGTATCCTAATTGGCCATCCCTCGCAGAAACAAACGATAATCCCAACGCATTATTCGTACAAACTTACGATCAACCATAATTACTTATAGGTATCTTTACTGAGTGTCCTAGTTAATTAATGTTCGCGCAATAACTTCTATTTTGTAAAAGCAGCAAGCAATTCTTATCACAAACAATTTGTCTGATGTTGACTTACTTAGTAGCTATCAAAAAATTAATCGGCCTAGTCCATAAATCGAAAAAGTTCAGAATCCTAATTTCAGGTCTGTACGTTCAGTCTACATGCTAGAAGATCCGTGACATACGGTTGGATAGACTGACATAAAGAGAAATATTATTAAAACTACTGTCCTTTGGGTACTGAAGTGAATAACAAGAGATAATCCTAAGAAAGAGCAAAAAGGTAGAACCGCCTCCTTCGATAGTCCTTAATTCTGCTTTTGTTTTGATACTAAAAAAATCAAATGTATTATTAATTGGTAAATTCGACCAGTATGCTAATAGCTGGTCGACGAACGCCGCTGTAAACTGCGAAGTGCGGTCGCACTGTTTGTCCAGAGACAAATAATGATATAGAGTTGATGATACCGACACTTTAAAAAGATTTTTGTCAAGAGTTAAATCTATACACTTGTGCGTTTGAAATCCATATCCATCGATCAATAATGTACAAGATAATAGGCAGTCCTATATAAAATCTAGGTTATAGAAAAATATATATATCTATAACTAGCTGATCCCCGCAACTTCGTTCGCGTAGAAATAAGGTTTTTATATAGGATCGGATCGGATCCCATGATTCTTTTATGCACCTAAACTAAATGTAGTCTAAGTTACTCCTTATAACATTGAAAGTCCCATTAAAATTGATCCAGCCATTTCGGAGATAAGCTGGAACAAATAGACAGACCGACAAACATAAATTTAAACGCACACCAGTTTATAATAAGCCGTACGTATAAAGATCCGGGTCCCAAGTTATTGGAACCCAATAAATGCCTGTCATTTCTAAACTAAAAAACCTATGACCTTGAAATATTTACGGGACAATACTTAAAGTACTACCTTTCTAACAAAAAAAGAATGAGTGAAATCGAACAACGCGTTAATGAATTACAGCTAAATACACGTTTTAACTTTCATCCCCTCTCCCAAGGGAACCGTGCTGAATTTCAGGATAAAAAGTATCCTATAACCTACCTCGAAGTACAAACTCAAATCGTACCAAGTTTCATTTGAATCCATTCAGTAGTTTCGGCGTGATGCGCGGCCAAGATACAGACAGACAGACAGACAGACAGACAGACAGACAGACAGACAGACAGACAGACAGACAGACAGACAGACAGACAGACAGACAGACAAAAATGAAAAAAATTGCAGTTTTGGCTTCAGTATCGATTATAGAGTGCCCTCCAATAAAAATTTTCAAAATATCTTCAATGTACAGAATTGGATCTGTTACAGTTTTATTATATTATATAGATAGATATAGAAAAATTTACTAGATACATAATTATTTAACAAATACATATACATATAAGTACTATAATAACACTACAACTACACTAAGTAGTAATACATAATACATCTTCTTCTATAATAATATAATAAAACTGTAACAGATCCAATTCTGTACATTGAAGATATTTTGAAAATTTTTGTTGGAGGGCATTCTATAATCGATACTGAAGCCAAAACTGCAATTTGTTTCATTTTTGTCTGTCTGTCTGTCTGTCTGTCTGTCTGTCTGTCTGTCTGTCTGTCTGTCTGTATCTTGGCCGCGCATCACGCCGAAACTACTGAATGGATTCGAATGAAACTTGGTACGATTTGAGTTTATATTTCGAGGTAGGTTATAGGATACTTTTTATCCCGAAATTCAGCACGGTTCCCTAGGGAGAGGGGAAGAAAGTTAAAACGTGTATTTAGCTGTAATTCATTAACGCGTAGTTCGATTTAACTCATTCTTTTTTTGTTAGAAAGGTAGTACTTTAAGTATTGTCCCGTAAATATTTCAAGGTCATAGGTTTTTTAGTTTAGAAATGACAGACATTACAATCCTCAATATCGGGTTCAAATTACTTGGGACCCGGATCTTTGAACGTACGGCTTATTTTAAACTGGTGTTCGTTTAAATTTATGTTTGTCGGTCTGTCTATTTATTCCAGCTAATCTCCGAAACGGCTGGATCGATTTTAATGGAACTTTCAATGTTATAAGGAGTAACTTAGGCTACATTTAGTTTAGGTACATAAAATAATTATGGGATCCGATCCGATCCTATATAAAAACCTAAATCTACGCGAACGAAGTTGCGGGGATCAGCTAGTAAAATATATATATCTATAATATAGAAAAATTTACTAGGTACATAATTATTTAACAAATACATATACATATAAGTACTATAATAACACTACAACTACAATAAGTAGTAATACTACAACCTACAAGTCTACAAAATCAAAATTATAGGAAGCGAAGATCATCATTACTCTTTTTAGAATTATTTAGGCCCAAAGGCCACCAACGGAGTGGAGAAGCGAGTTTCCCATAAAGAGAGGTGTCAGACAGAGCAACCCTTTGTCCCTTAAAGACTTAAAAAGTAACTTCCGAAATTTAAACTGGTATAAAAAGGTCTAAAACTAAATGGTCGTAGACTTATCGATTCAGATATACGGGCAACTCAGTTGTTTGGAAGAATCTGCACGATCCCAAAAGAAGGTAACTAGCAAAATTGACGGTGGTTGTTTTTCAATGCGTCTCAATAATTAAGTAATTAGGTATTCTTATAGGTAATGCAGTCTGGGTCTTTTTGCAAAGTTTTGTCTCTTTATATAGCTTATCTCGTTACAATAAATTAGAAGTTTTTTATTTCATCTTGTGATACACGGATTGGTGATATAACCCATATTATTATCACAGTTTAAAGAATATATTTCAAGGCTGTGTTATTATTATATTCTGTGCAATTTTTTTTAAAGTGTCACTGAATATATTCTAGGCTAAAACATATAGATGAAATGATGTTTATTTCTTCACTTAGTGAGTACATTATCGGATGTTTTCTCTTTCATTAAGTTCATATGCTATTAAAGTGTTACTTAACGTGCAAGAAGTGTAATTAGGTATTCCTACAATGTTGAGGAATGTTTTTACTTTGTTCTGTATATTTACATAAGTACAGAACAGGCAGTAGGAAAAATTTACTGCCCTCATTTTTGAAGCCTTAGTCCGATTGGATTGTTATTAACCTGATTGAAAGTTTGAATGTTTTGAGAGTAAAATTGATGGCATACACACACGAGTACATGCTACAAGATAAAAGAAGTACAGAACAATCATGTTTAGACTCTAGATCAGGGTTTCTTAACCTGTGGTCCATTAACCCCTGAGGGGTCCGTGCCGTCCGTGTAATTAACCCTGGGATTCCATGGCGAGCCTACGTAACATAATGCATTAATATGAAAATCGGTATACGTACAATATATTGTAACTAAATATACCGTGTAGGCAGACCTTATCCAACATAAGCAACAGCAAACAATAAAAGCTGGTAAAAGCTTAACCTTTTATTTTTATCTTTTCGGAAAGGGTCCGTGGGCTGTGAAATTTTAAGGGGAGTCCATGAGAAAAAAGGTTAGAAACCCTGCTCTAAATCCTACTATGCCTACCTACAGTATGTGTGCTGTTTATGAGCAATATATTTGTATTTTCTGCGCATAAATCAGACTATACGGAGTAGGTGTACGCACTAAATGACAAGGATATATATTGTCGGCTGGAGACATTCATAATACCATAATACGACGAACTCAGAAGTCTGCCAAAATGTTAGAAAGATGTAGATTATGTAGATTAATGTGATTATGTAGAAAATGTAGATTAACTTAGGAACTTGTGTTTAGCATGCTTGTGATATATTTATTATCCCAATAGTAATCTCTATCGTATAATAGGACTTAGTAATTTAGTATTCTGTTATGATATTGTATAATAATATTTGAGTTGCCATTCTGATTAGTGTTTATTAATGTAATTCAAGCTTTACCTATAAACGGGGATTTTGTTTTTAAATTTTAGCCATCAAATACACCACTGATAGTTTATGATGAGTAAATAAAACTCGTTAGCAAAATTGGTGTTATTCTGTCAATTTGTACGTTGAACTAGAATTTTAAAATAGGTTCCAATACGCTGACCACTTTTAATACAAGTACCTACAGGCTGTGGCCATACAACAAGAGTCTTGTGCGGTTTAAAAGCATAGAGATAATAATAATAAATAGAGTTGGCATAATGTCCTATAGAAATTAGTGGATCGGAAAATAGCTCAAGCTTATCAAAATTTTCATAAGTGTGAAAGAGACAACATTACTCGTGACTTAAGATGGCCTCCCTAAAATGTATACATGAACACTCACACACGCACAACTTGAGACATCACAATGAACACGCGCCATTTTATGTCTTCGGATTGTGCGTGTGTGAGTGTATTTTTGGCACGTTTTTAAGGTAGGGTAAATTAGGGGTAAGTAGGCTGAAATTAGGGTAACTCTATTTATTATTATTATCTCTATGTTTTAAAGCACCGCGCCGCGCCGGTACCAGGAACTAAATTTGACATTTCCCAATACACTTCATCACAATTTATATTAGTTCCGGCTACCGTCACTCTCACTTTTCTTAGCAATCAGCGCCAAGATGGCAATAATCAAATTACTTCATTCCTTTAACCATATCCCGTTTAACCATTATCACTCTTCACTACAGTCTTTTTACGCCCCATAGCTGAGCTGGGCTCCTCTCTTATAGGAGAATGGATTTAGAACTTAGACCCGCCACGCTGCTCAAATACGAGTTAGCGGGCCTCGTTCAACATACTTGTAATAATGTATTTGAAATTGTAGAGGTTAGCGATCCGATAGCTATAGGTATTCATTTTCTATATTAAAATAATATAGACAAAGTTCTGGTGACAAGTTTTAGACCAAATCCAATCAAGCTGCTATTAGTAAAATAGTACCTCTCTATTACTAAAGTCGGTTTCGCCCGCGACATTGCACTTGACATTCAAAACGGGTTCCGTCAACTCTAAGCAGTTCTAAGCCGGGGTCAGTATCCTGATGCTGGACACCACAGTGTCGCGGCGCGCGCGCAAACGACGCACGCGTTACCTAACCCGCCATCTTGGATTCAATTAAAGGGTGAGTTTTTATTTTAGTGTTTTTTATTGTGTGTGTAAAGGTAAGGGGGTTTAATAAAAACTGCCACACCTTTTCCAAGTTCACCCCTCTTCCACCTTAGACTGCATCAGGTGAGATCGCAGTTAAGGGCTAACTTGTAAATGAATAAAATAAAAAAGTGTCTCATTTATTCTTAGATGTTAGAATGATGATCAGAGCGATAAGACCGGCTTTGTATGCGAAAACGTAGTGCCTAAGCTTTTTTTAAACTGTTCTTTTTCTCTGTGTGTGCAAAATGTGTGTGCAAAATGTTAAATAAATGTTAAAAAAAAAACGTCATGTCTTCTTCTTCCACTCACTTCTATTATACATCAACGCATCATTTACCCCTTTTACACGCACATCCTCTTTCACACATTCCTATATAAATAAAAAATAACTAAAAGATTCACCGTTAATTTTTAAAAATTATTGTCGTTAGAGTAGATTGCTAAGATGCATATGCATGGATATGCATGCATATGCATATGCATGGATTAGATTATGGATCAATATAGTTATAGGTACATATATTTTTTTTGTATACAAAAGCATTGGTCTTACCCTACAAAGACTAAAGATCATGAATTTATTGAAGTGGGCGTGAACTGTTTAAATGTACCTTTAAATATTAATTGCGCATATAGCTTTTGAATGTGAATAAATTTTACAGTGTATAATGTGTAGAAGTTAGTTAGATTATAATTACATACGACAAATTATAACGAACGCTACGGTCTACGAGTGTTCCAAATGCGCCCTGGTTTTAAGAATAGCTAAATGTTGAGAATTACTTTTTTAATTTAAACAGTCACAGAGTATTTTCGTAGGGAATGATGCAAGTTTCATCAAAATCGGTTCAGCAGTTTTCAAGATAATTAAAATAAAATAAATAAATAAAATAAAATAAATTTTCCGAGATAAAAAGTCCTACATCCGTCCCCAGGATGTAAGCTACCTCTGTACCAAATTTCATCAAAATCGGTTAAACTGTTGGGTCGTGAGACGCTAGCAGACAGACAGACACACTTTCACATTTATAATATTATTGCGGATCTAATGTTGTACTTTTTGTTTTCAAATAATAAAATTGATAACTTAGATTTTGAAGTGTTTTCATCTGACGAAAATTTCAACACAGCAAACATCGCAAATAACGTCGCAAAAAACTGATTCGAAGTCAAAAAAAAAGTAATAGCGAATTTCAGACATACTTAATATTCACTATGTTCTAAAATTTTAATTACTCAATAAAAATAATTTTATTTAAACCTCATGCATTGAAAAATAAAATCGTATGTTTTAAGTAATAATTCATATCAATTTAATATCGTTTTTTTCTGATCAAAGGAGAGCTATTAATTTCGAAGGCAAAGAAAACAAAACGTGCCAAAAGTTGTAATGGTCTGGTTGAGTGAACGACCTTTAGCGAGTGATCTTTGTGTGATCTCATAACTCGTAAAATATCACCTTTGATTTGCGTCTGTTTCAAATGGTTTCGAGGACTATGTTTATTATGTACAAGCGGACACCCGCGACTTCGTTCGCGTGGATATAATTATATTGGTTTTTAAAAATCCCGTGGGAATCATTTTGTTTTTCCTAAGCTCCTTTGAGCTCATATCATGCTAAAAATTGTTAAAAGTTCACTGGCGGATGTTTAGGTAGATCAAAATGTAAACATCCGCCAGTAAAAGTCCCATCAAAATCGATCCAGCCTTTTAGAGATTATTCGGTAATCTTTAAAGTATCTACTTTCAAACAAAACAAGAATGAATGAAATCGGACCACGCGTTATTGAATTACAGCTAAATACACGTTTTGATTTTCATCCCCTCTCCCTAGGGAACCGTGCTGAATTTTGGGATAAAAAGTATCCTATATGTTACTCCGTAGTATGAACTTAAATCGTACCAAGTTTCGTTTCAATCCATCCAGTAGTTTTTGCGTGATGCGCGCACAAACATACAGACAAACAGACAAACAGATAAACAGACAAACAGATAAACAGACAAACAGAGAAAAATTTCAAAAATAGCTTTTTTACGTTCTATTACTTATCCCTAACATCCCCCAGTTATTATTTTGCAAAAATCTTCAATGTACAGATACGGCAAGTCTACGATTTTATTATATGTATAGATACTGTATTATATTGTATAAATTAGGTACCTAACTAATTAAGCCTCCAATCATTAATTTTGACGACCTACCTGGCGCGAAGGTGAGAGTCATGGTAATTATCTATACTTCTCTATACTTAATATAATAAAGCGGAAGAGTTTGTTTGTTTGAACGCGCTAATCTCAGGAACTACTGGACCGATTTCGAAAATTCTTTCACCGTTGGATATGTACGTGATCCTTGAGTGCTATAGATTATATATGTACCACGGGCGAAGCCGGGGCGGCTTCGTCTGCATGGATTTACGTTTTTGTAAATCCCTTGGAAACTATGATTTTCCAGGATAAAAAGTAGCCTATGTGTTATAATCTATCTCTGTACCTTTCGTCAAAATCGGTTAAGCGGTTTAGGCGTGAAAGCGTAACAGACAGACAGAGTTATTTTCGTATTTATAATATAATAGTATGGATTATTATGGATATCTAAAGCTACTAAGTAAACATAAACATGATAAAGCGTAGTTCGTAAGGTAAAAAACATGTCGGATAATAAAATTTACGTAACTTCGTTTCCCGATGAAAAAGGAAAACAAGCGTAGGTTTCCATTTTTCCGTTTCCAAAGCGTTGTTTTTCTCTCGCGTTACAGAAACCTCTATGTATCAACGCACTCTGAGCAAACTAATAACGTAAATTATTTGTCTTTGCCAAGCCATACTTGTGACTCTATATTTACTTAGGTTCAGGTCACACTTGCGCTCGAAATAAAGAAAATAAGAAGTAAATAAAAACTGGTAGAGATCTCTAATAGAGATAAGGCCTAGGCCGCATTGCGAAATTTATTCGCGCGAATTTTTTCGCAAAATTCTGTGACATATGGGAATGTATGAAGCTGCACGCACATGCGATTTAAAATTCGCGAGAAAAATATAATGCGGAAAATAAACCGCGCGAATTTTATTCGCAGTGCGGCCCCGCTCTTAATGTTTCCTTGCGCACAAGTTTTCTTGTTTCTTTTTTTTTTCTCACATTGTTTATTACAAAAATGAAT
This sequence comes from Melanargia galathea, assembly GCA_920104075.1. Classification (NCBI taxonomy): domain Eukaryota; kingdom Metazoa; phylum Arthropoda; class Insecta; order Lepidoptera; family Nymphalidae; genus Melanargia; species Melanargia galathea. The sequence goes on along the minus strand of OV049857.1, from coordinate 11,165,716 downwards.
AAAAAATACCAGCCAACTCACAAGTCAAAGCCAAAGTCAATCCTACTATCCTACTATAATATTATAAATGTGAAAGTGTGGATCCTTAGATGTTTGGATGTTTGTTACTCTATAACGTCGCAACTACTGAACCGATTTGGCTGAAATTTTGAATGGAGATAGAATATGCCCTGACTTAAAACATAGGCTACCTGTTTTTATCCTACCTATTTTTATCCTGGAAAAATCCACAGTTCCCGCAGGATTTTGAAAAACCCGAAATCTGTATCTACAGCTATAGGTGGATCACTATAGCAAACTACCTTGAAAGTAAGTATAAAGGTTGGAAAAGGGAGCGGGAACGGGAACCAGAAATTCACGATTCCCTCAGGATTTGTGAAAAACCGAAAGTCACGCGGGCGAAGCCGCGGGCAAAAGCTAGTGCTCTATATCCTGTAGGTACACTTTTTGAATGTCTATTATGCAAGTTTTACAGAAGGTAATACTTAATTACTTACGCAAAGGAGGATGGGCAAAAATGTATGAACGTTGGTCTACCTAATCAACACAAACGCCCTCTATGGAAATAAGAAGCTAATAAGTAGTTAATCAAATTACGTATAGCGTTTATGCCAAAATATATGGGAGTTTTTCAAAATTCACTAAAAAATAAATGTTTTAAAAATACTCTATATTAGTAATTCTACTATGAATTTAATTAATAGTGCGTAGCGTTCTACGTTAAACTGCCTCTTAGGTCTAATGGTTAGCATAATCGACTGCAGATCACGAGGTCCCGGGTTCGATTACCGGGTCAGGCAAATAATTGTTAGGTATTGGGTTTTCCTGTCAAGAAATTCTCAGTGCCAGCTCGGAGTTGGTAGTTGGCGCTGTTTCACCCCCGTGCCTCAGAGAGCACGTTAGGCAGTCGGCCCCGGTTATTATTACTATCATGTGACAATAATCGTTAAAGCCCACCAACCTACATTGGAGCAGCGTGGCGGGTTTAAGCTCTAAATCCCTCTCCTTTGAGAGAGGAGGCCTGTGCTCAGCAGTGGGACGTTAAAAGTCTGTAGGTGGTGGTGGCGTAGCGTCTATAAAATATAGAATTAAATACATTGGTCAAGTTGGCAGCAGGGGGCACAAAAGCGGCCTAATGTCGGGCCCAACATAACTAATAATAGTAATAAGTCGAGATTATTAGCACACAAGTAGATAGGTACAGAGGGAAAGCTTCATACAAACGGCTCGCTGTAGGTACACTCACACAAACACTCACCAACGGTTCGGTGTCAGTTGGATGACAAACGTGCGCATATGTGTGCGTGTACCTACAGCGGGCCGCTTGTAGAAGCTTCCCCTCTGTACCTATCTACTCGTGTGATTATTATCTTGATCGTTAGAAAGCTGCGAACTATTCCTATCGTTACTAGGTGGCATATTATGTCCGTCATAGCCTAATACTTCTATATCTTGCGGTCATAAAACAGAAAATAAGGTAAGGGGCTGCATTATGTTTTTCTCGAAAATCTCTTGAACCCCAAGACTTACAGCTTTGCTTCCATATAATAAAATTAAGTACTAAAAATAAGCTTTTCATTGAAATAGGTTTCATTTGTGTTGAGTAGGTAGACCACTTTGCCCATCCTCCTTTATCCTAACTAAAGCTACGAGGGTTCCAAACGCGCCCTGGTGTGAGAAGAATACACAACAAACTCAGCCGGGAAGTCTTTTTAATAATATCACCATTAGACTGAGTATTAGAATAACCACCTTTTGCGTTCCTAAGCATGTCGCGTAGCAAAATACCTACCTTCTATACCATTAGAGGAATATGTCAGCTGACTTGTCCTGGCTTTGGATGGTTACATTCCTTAAATTTTTTCCAAGGGATAAGAAATCTATTAAAAAATCCCGAACTTTCGGTAAAATAATGTGAAATTCTGTGTACACGCCAATAATATTTGTGGTTTTAAGTTTCTAGCAAATATCCATCACCAGACTGTTAACACCCACAAGTAGACATAGCCTTCCCGAGAAATTAGTTTTTGGGCAAAGGTCATGATTTCAAATCTCCATACATGACAGATTTACAAGTTACAATAGAGCTTTAAAAACACTAAAAGCAACATTCAGTGCCAGAGCGATAGAAGAGAGAATATTATATTATTTGCATCATGTAGTTAAATACATGGTATTAGGAGAACACTCTCGGAAACAAAGCTAAGTGATAGTACTAAATGATGATTACTAAGTAATAGGATTGCATTAAAAAAACGTGAAAAAGAACAGTTCTTCAAAAAAAAAAAATACATTTTTTTGTGCAATTTTGGGGGGGTTAAACAGAACCGTAATTGCAAAAAAAAATATTTCATGTATTTTTTAAAGTTTGTAACGTAATTCAAATAAAATCAGCTGACGCTGGAGGTCAACGAACGTTGCGTTACCTTGATCTCCAGCGTGCGGTATATACCTACCGTTGCGCGCCATACCTACGCTATAAGTTAAATGGTTATTGGTATTGGATTGTGTTTAGGTAGTATAATAATAGCGCTAAGTTTTCGGAAGCGGTCTCCTTATACCCTGTATATACTCGTAGTGTTTCTCATCCTCTTACAGAGCTATTGTGAATAATTATTCTCTGTCGGTTTTTCGCTAGTGTGCGCAGGAACATGACACAACAAACAAAAGCTTTGAAACGAAATATCCCCTTTTAGTCTAGCATTTATTTGAGAAAATCATTTATTTGTTCTCTGTTTGTCCTGTTATTTGATCACGAAATCACAGGACATTATAAAATATGAGAAAGTTATGGATTTTCCTGCAAAATAAGATTACAGGAGAGTTTTACGAAATAAGATAGAAGCGACCTTTAATATAAATAAAATGATACAATGAAATTGCAATGAAACAATAATAAAAGGATGGTTTGAAACCTCATCTGTTAGGGTTTACAAACCTCATGATTTTCAGTTTTCTCTACAATTTGGTTAATTAAAACCAACTCTGTTAAAAACTTATGTACTTGTACATTGTTGCTGGAAAATATATATTTTTAATCCCTCTACAAGTTAGCCCTTGACTGCGATCTAAACAGCAGGGCTATTCTGTAAAGCCATTTTCGAATTATCGAGAGTGAATTCGAGATGAGTTTGCTAATTTGTATTCTGTAAAACTCGATAGTACAGGTCTTCTCACTCAAACTCACTTCACTTCGCAAGTGCGTAGCAGATGTTTACAGAATATCAAACCAAGGTGAAGTGAGTTTGCTTTCGAAGCGAGTTATCTCACTTGAGTGAGCTTCGATATCGAGATTCGATATCGATGGTATTTTAGAGAATAGCCCTACTGATGGTGACCTGCAAGAGGTATCTATAGCAGTTTTTATTAAATCCATAACCCACGTCAGTCGTTTTCCACGCGTCATCGTACCGGAACGCTAAATCGCTTAACGGCCACGGCTGAAGCCTCCCACCAGACCAGACCACAGACAATTAAGAATATTAAATTCCCAAAATTCTCCTGAAGAGAATCGAATCCGGGACCTCCCGCTTAGACACCGCTCAACACTTAGCCAAGAGACAGTTAACCCTTTTCGTAGTGACTTTTGAAGTCGGTCTTTCACGAAAGAATTTTTATTATTTGAAAGAGTATAAAAAGGTGGTAAGGTCCCATTTCCACTGAAAGTGAAAGTCGTTGAAGATCAACATTGAAGCTGGTTTTGTGTTTTATTTTTACAAAAAAAAAAATACAAAACATCATTAAGTAAGTATTAAAAACGCCGCGTCTGTCTGTCTATTCGTGATATACAGCTACCTATTCAAAAACTACTGAACTGATTTTCATGCGGTTTTCACCAATATACGTTTAGGTGTATAATTTGTTAAGGTTTTGTGTAAATTGGTTGAAATATGACGATAATTGTTGAAAATGTCGGAAAAAGTCAAGCTGCCTGGAAACTTCCATCGAAAACGGTGCCTAATCCCTTTAAGATATAAGAAAAGTTACGATGGGATAGTAGCGGGTAATTACTACCCGTGCGAAGCCGGGGCGAAATGTAAAATCTAAAACTAACAAGTGTAAATTAAAAATTTAAAAACCCCCGACATTCGTCATTTTGTGGTGGCAGCCATCTTAAATTTGCATAATGCTATTCTACTAGTCAAGCCCTTTCATTTGATACCCATATTAAGGGAGTTGTGAAAAAATATGTAATCCGCCATTTTGTAGGGGCGGCCATTTTGGACTGATTTTCATCAAACATAGCTAACAACACTCTCGACTAATTCACCTTTCAAACAAAAAAAACCGCATTCAAATTGGTCCACCCGTTGGAGCGCCACAGGGGAACAGACACACACACACACACACACTCACACACACACACACACAGACACGTCAAACTTATAACACCCCGTCGTTTTTGCGTCGGGGGTTAAAAACAGTTAACATCCGCCTACACTAACTCAGATAAGTTACATTCCAACCTGAATTCTGCAACTGAGTTGTATGCAATTTATTACTTATCTATTCAATACAAGGAAATGTCTGATATCTAAACTATTCCCATGCCGTTACTTGGCCCTTAGGATTGGGGCCAAACGTTACTTTATACCCTTTGTGGGCTGCCTTACTATACAAGGAGAAAATATACACTGCAAGTTAAAGGTAATGGCCAATTACCGGGAGCGGGCTCTGTATAAAAGTTGAATTTATTTATAAAGTGGAATTTTCTTATGCTTATTTTCTCTCGGCATTCCTTTGACTAGAGAATGACGTGGCACGTCTGAACCGATTTGGAAAATTCTCCTTTTTTTGAACGGGTATACTTCCCAGGTGGCCCTATGGTTATCAGGTTAGGATCTGGTGATGGCATTCTAGAGAAAGCGATGGAAACTCTTCAAATTTTATGGTAGGTAGGTATATTTGAAGACTGTTTAATTTTTCCTAAAATGTAGCTTGTATACTACACAGGTGCCAGGTGCCTTCGGGTTGTTAATATCGTCCAATACACCTGAGTGACACGGCACAAGAGAGGGTGGGGCGCGGGGTGCGGGGGGAGCGCGCGCGGGGGGGGAGAGGGGGGTCACGTATGGTTCGCGCCTCATATTTGAGATATTTATTTGCGCTCAATTTTACGACCAATAAATTTCATGCGACAGGTCGGAGCCATACTGAGGGCGTTTTATTCGTTTTTGTTTTAAAACAATTTAGGGGGCCACAACGTCCTCATTTTTAGAGAATATGCGAGGATAGATTTATGAACACCCGTGTACATACTATAAACTATAATAAAAAAACGTGACAATTTTGGAAATATAGAGAGAAAGAACTTACTCCTAATTACTTTAGAAGATTTTAGGGATATTATGTAAATAGCCTAAAACCTTCCACGAAAATTCGGAGCAGTGTTCGGAAAACTTTTTGTCTCTATAAAATTGTTTTAAATATTTATTTCTATTTTCAAACTAATTATGATTTAAGATCCAAAAAACACATATTGTGGCCAATTCTGTTGTACACAATCTCTAAACCTAAACTAAAATGACAGGTCTAAATCTATTGCTATCCTTTTCCGCAGTGAGCACTGTGAAAGAGATAGGAATAAATTTAAACCTGTCATTTTAGTTTAGTTTAGAGATTTGTGTACAACAGAATTAGCCACATTATGTACTTAATATACTATTATAATGTCCTTAAAGCTTAAAGTTACGGCATACAGAAAATCAGAATAATTCTCAATAATTAATAGTTTTTCTCGCAAAGACTGTATATATTACGTACATAGTTATAGAGCTAATCAGGTAATCTAGGTATACTTATGAATTACTGTTATCATTATCCTAATACTTGTTCCTAGTTACAGTAGTTTATGAAACGGTTGCGTAATAGAGGTTATTAAAACATGAGTGTGAGTTTAAAAAACGATCCGCAGGTGAGTTTTTTAATAGTATCACACGAGTGTTTTAATACCTAATTATGTCTAGAGTTTCATACACTACTTTATCTGAACTTATATCTTAAAATCCAAACCATAAAATCTTGGTAATATTTGTCGTGAGTTTGCTTTGATTTTGCTGGCAAAAGGTTGTTGGTCGGTGGTTAGGTGGAGTCTAATTCTCTTCAGTATCACTGCTAGACATTTTTCCGTACAATAAAAACCACGTCTTGTAAAGTTTTAGTAACAAAAACAATAAATAAAAAATTTAAATAATATAACTAGCGCATGGCACCAAAATTCAGTTGTTACAAAATGTGCGTGCAGACTGCAGTGTCAGGTGATGTCTATTGTCTATGGTCAATTATGGTAGCGCCACACTCTGGCCGTCGCGCCGTCACGTCTAAATAAAAATCCAGGAAGAAAATATGCTTTATATTAATTCGTACAATATCTAAAATTATAGTAAGTAATACAATAGCACGCAATAGCCATAGACAATACAATACGTCTCAAGTAAACGGCCAAAGAGGTCGCGCGAATTTCCCGCCATGGCTCAAAAATCTAGAACCCAGAGTCGTGACTTGACCAGACTTGTACTAGAATGGAGAAAAAATTATTTTAAAGCATTATTTTGCAAGAATTTCCTAACAAAAAAGTGTTATAATGATTTTTTTTATATTATAGATGTATGTGAATAAAGTAGGCCAATATATGATACATTTTGATTTCTTAATCAGGATTTTAAGATATGAGAGTAGATATAATATGTTACAGCATCTTTCATCACACAATTTCATTAATGATCTATTGTCATCTCTCTTGTAAAACGCTTCTCTTTTGCAAAACGCTTCTCTCTTATATAACGCTTCTCTCTTGTAAAACGCTTGTAATAGGCCTGTACCTTTACTAAGTTTAAACGGTTTAAGGCTCCAGTGGAGGAAGTTTCACCCCAATTTAACCCGCTTTCTATACGTTCGGAAATTTAATAAGATTTCATACAAAAGCGAGCACGTGTTATCGAAAACTTTTTCACTGCATTTATAACTTACATCTATCCTCTAATATATAAAATTCTCGTGTCATACTGTTTGTAACAGAACTCCTCCGAAACAGCTCGACGGATTCTTAAGAATTTTTTTGTGTATATATTATTCGGTAGGTCTGTCTCCAAAAAAATATTTTTATGTTTGTACAGAAGTTTTTATTTTTATTTTTGTATGATTCGGCATTAAAAAATACATACAACTCTAAATTTTCACCTTCTGCCACCAACCCGTATTTTTTGATAGCGATATTAGTACTTTAGTAATCGGGTAGGTGGCGCTGATGTCGGTATGTCACCGGGCAGGATGTCGTTCGTCTGCCGGGTCCGTTAATAATATTGTACAAAGTAATTTGTAAAGAAAATAATATTTATCATTTTCGTCAATGTCCGTTCAGCATTTGAGCCATCAAAATGTAACTGACTGACAGTTATCTATTTTTGCATTTATAATTAATATACTAGCTGATATGCCTGCGACTTCGTCCGCGTGGATTTTGAGCGTTGGTTTTTCCGGAATACAAAATAACCACAAAATACCAATCTATTTCTAAACAAAAATTCATCCAAATTTGTTCAGCGGTTTAGCCGTGAAAGCGTAACGTAAGCTGTCCTAGGTGAACGACAAACGCGATACGACGCGATGCGACACGACGCGACGCGATACGACTCCATAGAGAATGACAAACTCAGCAAAGGCTCAGTTACTGTTTGATACAAGTCACGGCAAATAAGTCTAGCGTTAACCTTCAATGTGCAGAAGTCGAAAATGAGGTATCTCGGGGTGTGAGGTGGTCGCGGAGAGGGCGTGGGGATCGTTCGTAAGCACTGATTAGCTCTCGCGGATCCCTCGTAAGTGCTGATTGGCTCTCCAATCGTATTGTGTCCTGCTCACTCGTACGACGCTGCGCGCACTTGAAGGTCACCGCTCGACTTACATACGTGCTGGGGGATATATTTTCGCGTCGCGTCGTATTATGTCGCGTTCTCGCGTTTGTCGCTGACCTAGGACAACGGGTGAAAGACAGACAGACAAAGTTACTTTTTAACCCCCGACGCAAAAACGACGGGGTGTTATAAGTTTGACGTGTCTGTGTGTGTGTGTGTGTGTGTGTGTGTGTGTGTGTGTGTGTGTGTGTGTGTCTGTTCCCCTGTAGCGCTCAAACGGGTGGACCGATTTGAATGCGGTTTTTTTTGTTTGAAAGATGAATTAGTCGAGAGTGTTGTTAGCTATGTTTGATGAAAATCGATGCAATATGGCCGCCGCTAGAAAATGGCGAATTACATATATTTTCACGACTCCCTTAATATGGGTATCAAATGAAAGGGCTTGACTAGTAGAATAGGACTATGCGAATCCAAGATGGCCGTCGCCACAAAATGGTGAATGTCGGGGGTTTTTTAAATTTTCAATTTATACTTGTGCATTTATAATAAGTATTAGTTAGGATGTATGGATCATCAGTTTGAATATGGATGTTAAACGATACACTTGTTGTTGCAGATGTCAGCCATGTTTCGACGAGGTATTCTGTTCGCCATCTTCCTGCAAGTTACACAAAATGTACTGGTAAGCATTAACACAATATTATACCTAGTGGCAAAGTCAAGTTAGCTATCTAGTCAAGTTAGTTCTATGGAACTTGGCTTGACACACTGGCGTGTGTCTTGATGAGGCGTTCATAAAATTTCATTCAAAGCAACTCTTGATTCGACGCAATAAAGTGTAGTTTAGCTCGCACAGCGACGAGTGCCCAAACTTTATATTCACCTACAAAGCACCTCTCTTTCTATCGCGTTATCTTTTATCTCATCTGACGCGATAGGAGAACGGATTTTGCACTCCTAATTTCAATAGGTGCAAATAATCTGTTTCTAATTTTAATTTTATGTGAGTCATGAGTACCTAACCGAATAACAGATTTTTTTATTGAAAGAGGACATTTTGTCACAGATAATGAATATTCATGAATTTTCACTTTCACCCGAGTTTTCGTAACAATGGTGGTCGTGAGCTCATCACTTTCGAGATATCGTAATACTGTACCAACAGTTAATAACTATCGAGTAAGTAGGTATGTATTACACCTCTGTATTTATTTATTTTTTTGCTTTCATCTTAAACTGTATCGTCACTTACCATCAGGTGAGATCGCAGTCAACGACTAACTTGTAGAGGAATAACAAGTCGGAATTAACAAAATTAAAAAACACGACTGCTCTGAATCACTGGATATTGAACTGTTGTGTTAAATATACATTTTTGGTTAAATTTTTTTGTGTTAAATATACATCTAGAAAATGATGAGTAGATTACTCATGATTATGAATGAGTAGATTACTCATGATTATGATGATGATTATGAACTTAATCTGATTTTCTAAAAAAAAATTTTCTACTTTAATCACCGTAATCAATTGGGGACCATGGTTACCCCCCATCATATTTTTTTAAATTTTACTAGCCTATATCACCTAGAATAAGCTAAGGATTCTAACGATACCTCATTCATCAAAATCGGTTCAGGCGTATAGAAGATATTACTACATACATAAATACACGATGATTCCTAAAAACAATAATGACGACCTCCCTGGCGCAGTGGTGAGCACTGTGGTTTTATAAGTAGGAGGTCCCGGGTTCGATTCCCGGCAGGGGCAATTTGGAATTTTCTAATTTCTGAATTGTCTGTGGTTTGGTCTGGTGGGAGGCTTCAGCCGTGGCTGGTTAGCACCCTACCGGCATAGCCGTGCCGCCAAGCGATTTAGTGTCCGGTACGATGCCGTGTAGAAACCGATCAGGGGTATGCATACCTCTTGCAAGTTAGCCCGCTTCCATCTTAGACTGCATCATCACTTACTATCAGGTGAGATTGCAGTCAAGGGCTAACTTGTACTTGAATTTAAAAAAAAACTACTGTTTCAGGCAGTCGTATAAAAAAACCTCTGTGTCAATTAAATAGGCCACAGTATCCGAATAATAAGTTTTGTTTCCAGTAAAATCTGAATTAAGATTTGTAATTAATCGCAAGAGTCATTAACATTAGTTGAAAATGGGCAATTTGAAGATTAGCCCAGTTGTTGGCGGCTTCCAATTGCTCTGAATCGTTTGTGCCGAATTAAATTAATCGAATCATTTAATAACGATAATGTATAATTATTATTACGTACGGAACACGCTACCTACGTGCTAATTGGGTCGAGGTTATTACGCAGTTAATTAATTTTGTAATGACAAAGTTGCGTGGAAACATTCGCCTTTTCTTTCAGCTGTTCACAAGATGTAACAAGGATAATTCGTAAACTAAAACCCGACTACACTTAATAATTTTAATTTAATATAAAATAATAATTTAGTGTGCAGAAAGCGCGGGGTAAGCAGCTAGTGACGCCATCTGTTATGTCTATCCGAAACTTTTTAATTTTATAATCTAGAAAGCCGCGCCAAGGTCACTTATCGATTTTTTTCGTATGTTCGATAGTTTCGTATTATGTCAAAAAATCGGATACATACATACATACATACATATATACGTGATACACAGACCATAGATAATACACTAATACTCTAGACACAGACTGCTAAAATCATAACCCTTCCTTTTGGCTTTGCCGTAGTCGGGTAAAAAATGTGAACATTTTGCAGTTCCAATAATATTAGGTACCTACCTACATAATAAGTATTATATTATTGTCCAATAATTGATAACCTCCTTTTTTGAAGTCGGTTAAAAAAGCTTCTGATTTTCTGATAGTATTTTTAAATTCCTAATAGTACTGTCCTTATAAGCTGTGATAGCCTAGTGGTTAGAGCGACCGACGTCTAATCGGAGGTCGTGGGTTCGATCCCGGGCACGCACCTCTAACTTTTCGGAGTTATGTGCGTTTTAAGTATTTAAATATCACTTGCTTTAACGGTGAAGGAAAACATCGTGAGGAAACCTGCATGCCTGAGAGTTCACCATAACGTTCTCAAAGGTGTGTGAAGTCTGCCAATCCGCTTGGCCAGCGTGATAGACTATGGCCAAAACCCTTCTCACTCTGAGAGGAGACCCGTGCTTTGTAGTGAGCCGGTAATGGGTTGATCATGATGATGATGATGAATAGTACTGAAGATACTATAAAAACACATGAAAAAAATCGTTTTTACAAAAAAAAAAACACTTTTTGTGCAATACCCGTTTTGGGGGGTTAAACTGTAATTACAAAAAAAATATTTGCTGTAGTTTTTTAAAGTTTATTACGTAATCCTTGCGTGATTCAAATAAAATCAGCTGACGCTGGACTCTGGAGGTCAAACAACGTTGTGTGACCTATTTACGTATCGTTAGGTACCTACAAAATCGCGCGCGCTACAAGGGCGATACCTATGCTATAAGATTGTGTTTAGGTAGTATAATAATAGCGTTAAGTTTTCGGAAGCGGTCTCCTTATACCCTATAGATACTTAGAATTTCTAAAGTTTAAATTTTCCAGGTCCAATCGGCCCAGCAGGTGCAGCTCTCCGACTCGTACCTCCCGGTGGCCATGCAGGTTATCGCGCACTTGACGGACCAGATGGCCTACGAAGTGAGAGACGTGGTCCCCAGTAGACCCACCACCACCACCCCCAAGCCTCTGTATGTCCCCTCAGATTACTACTATGGTGGTGAGCCGAGCTACGGCTGGTGGATGCGGTATGGTAGCGCTAGGTGATGGTCTATTTCTATTCTATTCTATTTTATTTTCTTCTATAGTCCATTCCACGAAACAAGCTCCCATTTAATTGCCCTTATGCGTTCATTGGTTTTTGCGGATGATCTTCATTAGCCAAATCGTTATATGGATCTGATATGTAAAATACGGGTACATACCACGATAAAAATATTTGTTTGTTGGTCGATATTTGGATTCAGGTGCAGGAATCGTGGTCACGACGAGACGTTTTTAGGATCGTCTTACATGCCGGATTTTTCTCAGTATAACCCCCGGCACGTAAGTCGAGCCAGTGCTCGACTTACGTGCCGTCAAGTAGTTTACAATTTAGATTTTACAGTTTAGATTTAGAACAAAATACCTCATTGGTCATTGCGCAATGACCAATGAGGTATTTTGTTCCCTAGGAGATTGACTCGTGGAATGGACTATAGCAGCTTTTCTGATTTATTATTTGCTTTGAAAAATTTCCCCTCTTAAAACCTCACATGTAAATAACTTAATAAAATTTCTATTCTATTTCCTTTACTTTTTGCGAAGTCTTGTTACTGAAATGAGAAATAATAACATACAAATTGTACAAAGAAAGGGCCATTTGAAAAGATGCTTTATTTCTATTCTCTTCTATTCTTTGTTCTTCTAGTAGCATTTCACACTGTTGCATAAAAAAAATTCTTTAATAACATCAGACGAGGATATCCTTTTAACATTTCCTTTCTATTTCTTCTGGGGCTTTAAATACTTAAATTCTAATAGCAGGCGCACTTGGGAATGTACAAATCGACCTTTAAATAAATAGAAAATTATTTATCGACTTTAGATTATAATAAAATAATTCAAACGGGTTATATTCTTTAGAATTAGGGTTTTCCTTTTTTTGGTTTTGCATGTTTTTTGCTTATTATTGCTTGGATAATAATTAGGATTGAGTATATTGCTTTGCTTAAGTTATTTTTCTGGCAAAAACTAATACTCCATGCAAAACAAACTAACTACATAATATATTTAAAAAAAATACAAATACCTAATATGAATTTTAAACTATTGAACTACAATACTATTCAGTCGTATAATTTGTAGTCCGGTCAAATTAGATTAAAAAATAGGGGCGAGGTTACAATAATTCACACCTGGCTGAAAATTGGTAGGATTGTTCAAAACACTATTATAAATGAAATGTGAAAAGTCCTCATCGATCCGACACGTGGAAATAAAATATCGGATGAGCTTAAGGCAATGGAAATTTCTGATGTGCGTTCATGATCAATGATCATCAATTTGTTAAAGAGGACGTGAACGCTTATGTATTCCGTCGTAGCTTTACATAATTTTTCTGTCAATGTACATATTATACTATATATAATATATAACTGAGTATATGGGCGGTGCTGGCGGGAGGCCTCAATTTGACAAAAATATTTTTCGCACATCCATACGTCCAGCGCCGGGTGGCCGCTCTATTCACTCTACGAACTAAACTAATTTTTTGAGTGTAATTGACATTTCCAGGGACATAACAACACAGTTCCACAAACCGGGTCTCTACGCTCCGCCGTTCCCGCCAAAGCCTACCGACAAAGGAAATTCAAAGAACCAGAACTTTGTCCTCTTACCCGTGGACCATAACTCCGAATACACCATCATAGAGCCGCAGGAGCAGAAGACGGAAGGGCCTTTCCTCTCAGATGACGACATAGAAGTGAGGCCCTTGATGGAGCCGAGACCCAATCTACAGCATCAGTTCTTGCCGTATGATGACGATATCAAAGTTTATCGGCGCTCCGACGGGTATTTATATTTCACTCATTTTTATACATAACTAAGTAACTACATATTACAAATACATAAATTTGTATGTCCTGCAATGCTCCTTCCTACTTTTAGTGTGCTTAGAAATAACTGCAAGTATAAATTTAAAATTTAAAAACCCCCGACATTCACCATTTTGTGGTGGCGGCTATCTTGGGTTTGCATAGTGCTATTCTACTAGTCAAGCCCTTTCATTTGATACCCATATTAAGGGAGTTGTGAAAAAATATGTAATCTGCAATTTTGTAGCACAGCGGCCATCTTGGTTCCATTTTCATCAAACATAGCTAAGAACACTCTCGACTATCACACCTATGTAACAAAAAACGAACCACATTCAAATCGGTTCACCCGTTTGAGCGCTATAGGGGAACAGACACACACACACACACACACACACGCATACACGCACACACGCACACACGCACACACGCACGCACGCACGCACGCACGCACGCACACGCATACACTGGGTCCAATTAGTGTGAATCGAAACCCACAGGGCCACGTACCGGATTCAATTGTGAATCTAAACAATCCCTGGACTCACTCAAGTACACACAAAAAAATTCATCAGAATCAGTCAAGCCGTTTGTGGGTTTTAGAGAGACTAACGAACAGCAATTCATTTTTTACCCAACTACGGCAAAGCCAAAAGGAATATTTACGATTTTAGCAATCTATGTATGTATGTAATCCGAGCGGCTAAAGTAAAATATTATTTAGTTATAGATAGGCATAATAGATGGCGCCACTAGCTGCTTGCCCCGCGCTTTCTGCACACTAAATTAATATTTTATATTACATTAAATTACTAAGCGTAGGTAGTCGGGTGTTAGTTTACGAACTTTATCTCTTGTATTTATGTAGATACGAGGACGAGGAGGGCTTGCAGTACTTGTCGCAGAGTGTGCGGGACATGATCCGAATGGCGAACGACCCCGATGACGACCGGCTGGTGGACGTGTGGGAGGGGCTGCGGGCCAGTCCCACCGAGGTGTCCACCAAAGGGAAGCTCTCCTCTTCCAACCTAAGACTGCTGCTGCTGTACGATCTGCTCAGCAGGGACGCGAAGAAGCAGAGGCTCTCGGATTTTACTGTAAGTTGTGTAAAGTCCGTTCGGTAACATAGTGTCACACAGGCGCAGGTGCTCTTATTATTCTGCTTTTATTTTTATTATTTTTTACACTTTGTAATTTTTTTTTAATTCTAAGAATAAAACAGAATCTCCAAATAGTCTGTCAATCCACACTTGGCCAGCGTGGTAAGTAAACGAACGTGGTAAGTGAACGAACGTTGACCGTAAGTAAACGAACAGACACTACAATGAAAAGCAAAATTATTTTGCTAGCTAGCGACCCGCACCGGCTTCATATGAGTAGTCTATACTCTATTACAATTTTGACAGGGATCTATTTTTTTTTTTAAATGAAATACCTATTATAGTCTATGTCACTCAGGAATAATGTAGCTTTCTACTGCTGAAAGAATTTTCATAATCGGTTCGGTAGATCCAGAAATTACCCCCCACAACCTCACAAACTGCCTCTTTTTAATATTAGTATAGATTATCCGCTACAAGTATAAATTGAAAATTTAAAAAACCCCCGACATTCGCCATTTTGTGGCGGCGGCCATCTTGGATTTGCATAGTGCTATTCTACTAGTCAAGCCCTTTCATTTGATACCCATATTAAGGGAGAGAGTGAAAAATATGTAATCCGCCATTTTGTAGCGGCGGCCATCTTGGATCAATTTTCATCAAACATAGCTAACAACACTCTCGACTAATTCACCTTTCAAACAAAAAAAACCGCATTCAAATCGGTTCACCCGTTTGAGCGCTACAGGGGAACAGACAGACACACACACACACACACATACACACACACACACACACACACACACACACAGACACGTCAAACTTATAACACCCCGTCGTTTTGCGTCGGGGGTTAAAAACAGACAAAAAAAGGTACAACGTGCAACATGTGCTATGCAGTGCCCACTGCCCACCTGCATAGAGCATCTTGGGCCCCAACGCCTATCGGTTCTTCGAGCAAGCTTTTAAAGCTAAAAAAATCCTAGCCCTCAATGTAAGTTTTGTGACTGAATCATCTATCATCGAAGAGTTGATCTTTTTCATCTGAACCCAAAATCAGCCATTTCGTAGATCTTTATCAGAGTTATGGGCTCTTGCCTCTAACTGTTCATCCACACGTTCGCCAACATGCTGGCCCATCTTATGGCCCAATATGTTGGCCCAACGTGTAGAGCGGGAGTTGGAAGGTGTTGGAACGATGGCCCGCAAGTTGGCGCGAGATCCATTTCGTGTCGGCACATCAAAGGGTTTGGGACAGAGTTTGGCCGCACCATCCACACGTTGGAAGCAAGTTCAGTTTGCTACGAGCTCTCAGAGTGATCGCACGCATGCACGTCTTTTAAATTTTATATTCACGCGTCGTAACTAGTATAATGTCCACAAAATGGCAGTGACAATGACCAATGAAGAAACTTTTTGCTTTATAGAGCCCTACTAAGCCGAAAATTGTTTGTGGAACCCAAGAAATAAAATCACAAAAATAAAAAAATACAATTTTCGTATACACATTCACGTAGTTGCGGTATGCAGTGAATAATTAAACCACAGCAGCTGTTAACGTCTCAATATTCAATTTAGTAAATTCGCTTAAGTGAAAGTGTACACGTCCGCACATTGGCCCTAACCGGAGCATACTGAACGACCTTCCAACGTGTGGACGCTAACACAAACTCGTCGCCCAACACCTTCCAACATATCCGCCATCATGTTGGCCAACGTGTAGAGGCGCCTTTAGAATATTGGCAAAGAAACACATTTTACTGCGCATTTATTTACTGTACCTCGTAAAGATACCTCACATGAAACCTCGTAGTATTGACAGAATATAGGTTTCATACAAGAGAGCTTTTATTACATGTGTAAAAGTGTTACCTAAGTAGGTATATTTATGGTTGCCAACATAATTTCGACTGATTTTTCAGAATAAGCTATAAATAATATATTGTACCTACTTATGTATCATTTTACAATATTTTTTCACATCTTGCATTTTTAGGCGTTATAATGTATCATAATTATTCATTAACCAGAGGTCTACAAGTAAGTTCATAAGTTTTACAAAGTGAGGGGTGTAATTTATGTTTTTGTACATTATTGTGTACTTAGTACTTACTTACTTCTTCAACAGTACAAGTACGAAGACCCGAAATACTGTTAAATAAGTATGGTTGGCAACCCTAGCTATCACCCGTACAAGATAACAGCAACCACGTTACATTCATGATATAGTTATTGGGGTATAAAATCTTATGGCCTTTTTGAGGTATGTATGTAGGTACATCTACTTAAAACCATTTGAGGTGTATTTAAAAGTCATCTTCTTCTTCGTCGAACAATGACGTCCACTGCTGAAGGTCTACTGAAGGGACTCCAAACGCCTCGGTCTTGCGCGGCTTATATCCAGCCGAGCCTTGCGTCCTTGTGAATCGTTTGCTGTCGTCTACGACTATCTTTGTTAAGTTTGTAGATTTAAAAGAGGCAAGCACAAAAGATAATAGAAAGACAAACAAAAGAGAAAGCTAAATAGAGAAAGACGTAAAGAAGATAGAGGAATCGAAAATACAAATAGATAGATAGATAAAGAAATAGATAAATATACAAAGGATACAACTTAGTAAGTTCTATTGTATTAGAGCCAATAACACGTCTTTATTGTCTTAAAACTTGGTCACTGATTAAATCTCTGTTACGCGTGAAAATCTATTTTAGGTCACATAAAGCGTTTATTAAATTCGTCTGTCCTTCGCTAGGTCATTGGGTGTCTGTCTTTATATTTTATTTAAAGACAGATTTATTTGTGTGTTTGGTTTTTACGGCTCAATATCTAGTATTAAGATTCCTAAGGTAGTTTTTCTCCCGCGTGGGTATTATGAAATGTTCTTGTTTTAGCATATTTCTGCTTAACAACATAATATATTATGTATATTATAAACACCAATTTATTTAATATACTTACTTATTATATTTAAATAATAAGAAATTTCAAATATTTTCCAATAAATGTGAATATAATTTTATTATTAATATATATATAGCTGCTCGTGCTGATTCACTGACTGATTGATCACCTCTCCTGTAAAATTTTGTATGAAAAATTTTTTTTTCAACAATGGTTTCGTATAGAAAACAAAAATTCATTAGGAACAAAAATATGGAGAGAGCTGATGATTGAGGATTTCGGAGATAGGTGAGGGGCACGCTTAAGGTATTGAAGATAGGTGGGGGGTGCTCGAGCAAATGTCACTCGAAACGTCATCCAATTGGCAGTCAGCTGAAAAAAAATTCAAAATGGCGAAAAAAAGATGGCCGCCATACAAATTTCGTCGGTCTCTATCTCGGAAGGTATAAAAGATGGAAGAGTGGTTTCTTCGCAAAAGATGATGAGGATCCAAAGGTCTACTTGATGAATTGAAAAAAAATTCAAAATGGCGGAATTTATTTTTCCATAGAAAATGTATGGCGAATATTGAACAGACTACAAGTTGTAAACTATGCAAGGCTTTGATGCAGTTCTTTGGAGAACTCTCAATGAAAAATATGGGAAGACATGATGATTGAGGGTTTGGAAGATGGTTGAGGAGCCTGGGCATGGTATCGGAGATAGATGGGAGGTGCTCAAACAAAAATTACTCAAAACCTCATCCAATTGGCACTGAGCTGAAAAAAAAACAAAATGGCGGATTCAAGATGGCGGCTATACAAATTTCGTCGGTGTCTATCTCACCAAGTATAAAAGATGGAAGAGTGGTTTCTTGGATAAAGATGATCAATACCTAAAGATCTACTTGATGAGCAGAATGATTCGAAGAAAAAATATGGAGAGTGATAATGATCGAGGATTAGGAATATGGGAGAGATAGGTGGAGGCTGCTCAAACCAAAATACCCGAAAGCGAAACCTCGCGGTCCGCTTGCGGGCCGCGCACCCACGCGCCCTACTAGTTAATATATATATAGCTGCTCGTGCTGATTCACTGACTGATTGATCACCCCTCCTGTAAAATTTTGTATGAAAAATTTTTTTTTCAATAATGGTTTCGTATAGAGGACAAAAATTCATTCGGAACAAAAATATGGAGAGAGCTGATGATTGAGGATTTGGGAGACGGGTGAAGAGCACGCTTAAGGTATTGAAGATAGGTGGGGGGTGCTCGAGCAAATGTCACTCAAAACGTCATCCAATTGGCAGTGAGCCGAAACAAAATTCAAAATGGCGAAAAAAAGATGGCCGCCATACAAATTTTGTCCGTGTCCATCTCGGAGGGTATAAAAGATGGAAGAGTGGTTTCTTCGGAAAAGATGATCAGGAGCCAAAGGTCTACTCGATGAGTAGAAAAAAAATCAAAATTGCGGAATTTATTTTTCCAAAGAAAATGTATGGCGAATATTGAGAGAGAGAAGTTGTGAATTATGCAAGGCTTTCAATTAGGCAAGGCAAGGATGCGGTTTTTTGGAGAAATCTCAAAGAAAAATATGGGAAGACATGATGATTGAGGGTTTGGAAGATGGTTGATGAGCCCGGGCAGGGTATTGTAGATAGATGGGACTGGGAGGTGCTCAAACAAAAATTGCTCAAAACCTTATCCAATTAGCACTGAGCTGAAAAAAAACAAAATGGCGGATTCAAGATGGCAGCTATACAAATTTCGTTGGTGTCTATCTCACTAAGTATAAAAGATGGAAAAGTGGTTTTTTTGGCAAAAGATGATCAAGACGTGGTTTACTTGATTAACAGAAAAGAAACAAGATGTTGGAATTTATTTTTCCATACAAAATATATGGCGAATATTGAAGAGACTACACGTTGGGAACTATGCAAAATTTGATACAGTTGCTTTTCAAAAAATTTTTTTTATGGAAGAACTCTCATTCTGACAAATTATTCGGAGAAAAATATGGAGAGTGATAATGATCGAGGGTTAGAAATATGGCAGAGATAGGCTGCTCAAACCAAAATACCCGAAAGCAAAACCTCGCGGTCCGCTTTAGCGGGCCGCGCACCCACGCGCCATACTAGTTAATATATATATAGCTGCTCGTGCTGATTCATTGACTGACTCACTGATTGATCACCCCTCCTGTAAAATTTTGTATGAAAATTTTTTTTTTCACTAATGGTTTCATATAGAGGACAAAAATTCATTCGGAACAAAAATATGGAGAGAGCTGATGATTGAGGATTTTGAAGACTGGTGAAGAGCACGCTTAAGGTATTGAAGATAGGTGGAGGGTACTCGAACAAATGTTACTCGAAACGTCATCCAATTGGCAGTGAGCTGAAAAAAAATTCAAAATGGCGAAAAAAAGATGGCCGCCATACAAATTTCGTCGGTGTCCATCTCGGAGGGTATAAAAGATGGAAGAGTGGTTTATTCGCAAAAGATGATCAGGATCCAAAGGTCTACCCGATGAATAGAAAAAAAATTCAAAATGGTGGAATTTATTTTTCCATAGAAAATGTATGACGAATATTGAAGAGACTACAAGTTGTAAACTATGCAAGGCTTTGATGCGGTTCTTTGGAGAACTCTCAATGAAAAATATGGGAAGACATGATGATTGAGGGTTTGGAAGATGGTTGAGGAGCCCGGGCAGGGTATCGGAGATAGATGGGAGGTGCTCAAACAAAAATTACTCAAAACCTCATCCAATTGGCACTGAGCTGAAAAAAAAACAAAATGGCGGATTCAAGATGGCGGCTATACAAATTTCGTCGGTGTCTATCTCACCAAGTATAAAAGATGGAAGAGTGGTTTCTTGGATAAAGATGATCAAGAACTAAAGATCTACAATTTGATGAACAGAAAAAAATCAAGATGGCAAAATTTATTTTTTTCACACAAAATATACAATGGCGAATATTGAAGAGACTATAAGTTGGGAAACTATACAAGACTTTGTTTTAATAAGATATAAGAACTCTCCTTCTGGAAAATGATTCGGAGAAAAAAATTTGGAGAGTGATGATGATCGAGGGTTTGGAAGATGGATGAGGAGCACGGCCTGGGTTAAAGATGCTGAAAATGATAGAAGAAGGTGGAGGCTGCTAAAACAAAAATAATACTGAAATCCCCGCGGTCCGCTTTAGCGGGCCGCGCAGCCAAGCGCCCTACTAGTTAGATATATCGAAGTAGAAAATTGTTTCTTAGCAAGTCGGTATGTGACTTATTCCAGAAAATAATTTTGTATGCAGAGAGCTTTCCCTGAAATACTTAGTCTAAAACAGATACGAGGAGCGTGAGCGGTTACACATTCCCAAAACGAATGTTCTTTGAATACTTATGAGTCATATAAATTAAAAATTTAAAAAACCCTCAACATTCGCCATTTTGTGGTGGCGGCCATCTTGGATTTGCATAGTACTATTCTACTAGTAAAGTTCTTTCATTTGATACCCATATTGAGGGAGTTGTGAAAAAATAGGTAATCCGCCATTTTGTGGCAGCGGCCATCTTGGACCGATTTTCATCAAACAGCTAATGACATTCCCGACTAATTCACCTTTCAAACAAAAAAAAAACTGCATTCAAATCGGTTCACTCGTTTGAGCGCTACGGTGCCATTTTTGCCGACATTTTTGTGTCGAGGATTAAAAATTAAACCGACTTCAGTCCAGCAATCTCAGAGATATCGGTTTACCAATCAAAAATATTAATGACATATACTTATATGCGTGTAACTTCGTATATAAGAATGATAACTAGGTGTGTTGGATACTAGAAAACCTTCCTGAAAGTATGTAGATTGCGATAGTGAAAAATCATCCAAATCGGTTCATTGGTTTTTGAAATATTTGCAAATGTATAGTCCTTGTGCCTGTACACCCCGCGCGGCATGCTTTGTGCATGCATGGTGTACAGGCACAAGGGGTTTTGGCGTTTTATACCTACTCATATTTTTTCATTAATATTCTCTTTCCTTTTTAACCCCCGACGCAAAAACGACGGGGTGTTATAAGTTTGACGTGTCTGTGTGTGTGTGTGTGTGTGTGTGTGTGTGTGTGTGTGTGTGTGTGTGTCTGTCTGTTCCCCTGTGGCGCTCAAACGGATGGACCGATTTGAATGCGGTTTTTTTTGTTTGAAAGGTGAATTAGTCGAGAGTGTTCTTAGCTATGTTTGATGAAAATCGGTCCAAGATGGCCGCCGCTACAAAATGGCGGATGATATATTTTTTCACAACTCCCTTGATATGGGTATCAAATGAAAGGGCTTGACTAGTAGAATAGCACTATTGCAAATTCAAGATGGCCGCCGCCACTAAATGGTGAATGTCGGGGGTTTTTTAAATTTTCAATTTACATTTGTTATATTTTTTTATATTCGTATTTTATTACAATATAACCATAAACATAAAATATAATATTCTCATGAACACGGATCTTCTCTCAAAATGAGAAGGATTTTAAGCATAGTCTACCACGCTGGCCAAGTGCGGATTGGCAGACTATTCGGAGATTCTGTTAGAATATAAAAAAATTACAAACAGAAAAAAGTAATAACAAGTGTAAATTGAAAATTTAAAAAACCCCCGACATTCGCCATTTAGTGGCGGCGGCCATCTTGAATTTGCAACAGTGCTATTCTACTAGTCAAGCCCTTTCATTTGATACCCATATCAAGGGAGTTGTGAAAAAATATATCATCCGCCATTTTGTAGCGGCGGCCATCTTGGACCGATTTTCATCAAACATAGCTAAGAACACTCTCGACTAATTCACCTTTCAAACAAAAAAAACCGCATTCAAATCGGTCCACCCGTTTGAGCGCCACAGGGGAACAGACAGACACACACACACACACACACACACACAGACACGTCAAACTTATAACACCCCGTCGTTTTTGCGTCGGGGGTTAAAAATAAAAGCAGAATACTAAAAGCACCTGCGCCTGTACCGACACTAAGTTACCGAACGAACTATAAAGTCTGTTCGTTTACTTACGGTCACCTTTGTGTCGCGCCGCCTAGGCACGCGCGGCGTCTTGCCAAAGGCACCGCCGGTGACTTCAAAACATGCCGCGCGGGTGTACAGGCACAGGGGATTTTGGCGTTTTACATCGACGCCTACCTACTCATATTTTTTTGTTACAATTCTCTGTCCTTTTTTATATTTTTTTATATTCGTATTTTATAATATTACAATATAACCATAAACATAAAATATAATATTATCATGAACACGGGTCTTCTCTCAAAATGAGAAGGATTTTAACCATAGTCTACCACGCTGGCCAAGTGCAGATTGGCAGACTATTCGGAGATTCTGTTAGAATAGCAAGAAAATTACAAACAGTAAAAAAATAATAAAAATAAAAGCAGAATACTAAGAGCACCTGCGCCTGTACCGACACTATGTTACCGAACGGACTTATACATACTTACATACCTACATAACACCACCACCACTACAGCCTTTTAACGTCCCACTGCTGGGCACAGGCCTCCTCTCTCATAGGAGAGAGGGGTTAGAGCTTATAGACCCGCCACGCTTCTCCAATGCGGTTGGCGGGTTTTATAGACTATTATCACTTATCACATGATAGTGATACCTAATATCCGGGACCGACTGCTTAACGTGCTCTCCGAGGAACGAGGGTGAGACACCGCCAACTACCTACTCCGGGCTGGCACAGATATTTTCTTGATCAATACCTACATAACAATTATTTGCCCGACCCGGGAATCGAACCCAGGACCTAGTGATGTGCAATCGAATATGCTAACCATTAGATCAACGAGGCAGTTATACATACATACGGGTCGAATACAGAACCTGCTTTTTGAAGTCGGTTAAAAATATTAGCAGATCAGTGTTAATCAAGCGAATTTCTCTGTTTACTATCCTTCACCGCAAGACATTGTGGCTAATTCTGTTGTACAGAATTCTCTAAACTAAACTAAAATGACAGGTCTTATTCCCATCTCTTTCACAGTGCTCACTACGGAAAAGGATAGCAATAGATTTAGACCTGTCATTTTAGTTTAGTTTAGAGAATTGTGTACAACAGAATAAGCCACAAATCACTCGTACCGCTATCAATGTCGAGACGTAATCTATTCATCAAGTCAGCGTTTATTCTATGATTAAAAGTAAATAATGCTAATTTATCAATTGATAGGTACAGCAAAACCGCAGGCTACTAAATTACAATTTAAATTATAAACTAAATTAGTTACATGTCCACTGAGATAAGGAGTACCTTATATCAGTGGACATGTAATTTAGTTGTGTACTATGAAAAGTGTGCAGCGTTATAAAAGCCCAAATTAAAC
Organism: Melanargia galathea; assembly: GCA_920104075.1. NCBI lineage: Eukaryota > Metazoa > Arthropoda > Insecta > Lepidoptera > Nymphalidae > Melanargia > Melanargia galathea. The sequence continues at coordinate 11,141,876 of OV049857.1, read as the reverse complement.
GGTGCCCCGTCCATCGTTCATTTCTGCGATGAACGATGCACTATACGATATTCGCTATGGCACAGTGCCTGTGAACGATGAACGGTCGGTGTTTAGAAGGTTCATTTTCGATGACTCATCGATGAAGCCTCGAATATGAAAGCAAAAATCTCGAAAAATGAACCGTCTAATTTGGGCTTTTACGCTGTCATTCACCGTGTTTTAGATGTAATTTCGGTTGATTAATTAACGAAGCTTGAATCGACAAAGAGGGTTTTGATTTTAGCAGTCTATGTATGTATGTATGTACCTATGCACTTAACCCGAATAAATGATTATTTATTTATTTATTTATCTATGTATGTATGTATGTACCTATGCATGTATGTATGTATGTATGTTTGTGGCCAATTTTTGTATGAGATTCTTTGTTTGTGTACCACCGTAGCGCCTAAACTACTGGGCCTATTTTGATGAATGAGGTGTCAATTAATTCTTTGTTACGGCCCGGGTGACATAGGCTACATTTTATAATCGAAAAAAAATCGAGAAGCGACGTCCGAGCGGCAAAAGTAAAATATTATTTAGTTTCGGAGAGACATAATAGATGGCGCCATTAGCTGCTTGCCCCGCGTTTCTGCACACTAAATTATTATTTTATATTAAATAAATTAAATTACTAAGCGTAGTCGGATTTTAGTTTATGAAATTTATCTCTTGTTATCTATTGGACACTGGTACCTAATGATTCTTCTATGGCGCTTTTAATTTTTTTTTATTCTACTACAAGTTAGCAATCTCACCTGATGGTAAGTCACGATTCAGTCTACGATGGAAGTGAGCTAACTTGGAAGATTTTCTTCTGATCTTCTATGTAAATCCAAGATGGCCGCCACCACAAAATGGCGAATGTCGGAGGTTTTTTAATTTTTAATTTATACTTGTTAGGGTAAGGTTGCAATCATTGGACCAGCGCTTTGTTTGGACCACTTAGGTTTCTCTAAAACCAACAGTCATAAAAATAGTCCGTTATAACAAGACGCTAGCTATTTGACCCCGCACCCGGCCCCTCAACCTTCAGTGTCGCCGCAGGCTTCGTTGAGGCAGGACGTACGTCGGTGTGTTTCACGAGCTCCCGATGTAAAATTAATGCGACATTCTTAACCATGTAAGTACAGATTTGTAAGGTATTTTCAACTCAATTATTTTTATTAGCTTGGCATATTTATCTGTTCGGCTAACTTACTAATAACATGCCACAAAATATTTAAACTTATTTTTAAATTTTGTTTTGATTGCGATCACAGTGAGTTGCCATCAATGGACCCATGTAAGTTTCTCCCATTGAACCGGTCCAATCAAAGAAACTTCTAAAATAGTAATTTTATTTCTTTTTTTTGTTTTAGCATGGCGAAGCGAGGCCACTATTATAAGTGGAATGAAGGCAGCATGAAATTAGCATTGTTGGCTTTGAGTAAGAAAGAAGCTGGTTTGAATGAAGCTAGCAGGATATTTGGTGTGCCTAAAGCAACGTTAAAAAGAAGATTTGACAGCAAGAATGTGAAAGCTAAAGGGGAAAAGCAGATTGTAGGCTCCGAAGGAGATCTCACACCCGATTTGGAAAAAAGTTAGTAAATCATATTTTGGAGATGGAACGTTGTTTATACGGCATCATACCAACTGACGTCAGAAGTTTGGCTTTTAAAATAGCAGAGAAAAATGGTTTGAAGCACAGATTTAATAAAGAAAAAGAAATGGCCGGTAAAAAATGGTATTATGGATTTCTAAAGCGTCATCCTGAAATAAGTCTGAGACAACCAAGAGCAACTTCGTTTAATAGAGCTACAGCCTTTAATAAACCAACAGTGAATGACTTTTTTGAAAAGTTAGAACGAGTTATGGACGAACATGGTATAAACGATCCAAGAAATATTTTTAACGTAGATGAGACAGGCCTCTCTACGGTTCAAAGAAAACCCAGAAAAATACTGGCGCAGAGAGGGAAACATCAAGTTGGGGCTATTACGAGTGGTGAACGTGGCACCACTACAACAGCTGTATGTTGTGCAAGCGCATCTGGGAATTTTATTCCTCCACTCATCATTTTCAAACGGAAACGTGCTAAAGATGAGCTACAAGATGGTGCACCGCCGGGCTCGATATTCGCATTTAATCCTGACAGTGGTTATATAAACAAAGAAATTTTCTTTGTCTGGATTCAGCACTTTGTGGAAACTGTAAAGCCATCTCCTGAAAAGAAGGTCCTTTTGATACTTGATGGGCACACAAGCCACACAAAAAACCTAGAAGCTATTGAATATGCGAAAAACCACAATGTTGTGCTACTATCACTTCCCGCACACACTTCAAATAAACTTCAACCACTTGACACATCTTTCTTCAGACCTTTGAGCTATTATTTTATAGATGAGACGGAAAAATGGTTGCGCAGTAACCCTGGGCGATGCGTTACAGCATTTCAGATCTCGATGCTTTTTGGAAGAGCTTATGCCCGAGCAGCATCTGTAGGAAATGCTGTAAGTGGATTTGAGAAATGTGGTATTTGGCCACTAAACAAAGACATTTTCCAAGACTACGAGTTCATCACAACAACGGACGACCACAATAATGAAGTTCAAAGTAATGACGAGAACATGGATGTAGATCCCTTCTATTTGATACCAGATGCTACAAGAACAACAAATACCATCAGGCTTATGGAGCAAAATCCAGGACCAAGTCAAAACCATCCAGATTTAAGTCATAGCTCTGAATCTCATTCACAAAATGCTCTGCAGCTTATCGCGTCTGATGTTCATTCAGCTGAACATACTGCACATGATCGAAACAATCAATCAATTCTAAGCACTAGCTCCGAAGTACCAATAACAGGTGAATCTTTAGGTGCAAATAAAGCTATTCAAGGATTGAGACAAGTAAGACGGCGACAAATTCAATGTTCTCTGGAGGAACAAACTTGTCCTGATATGGGCACTAGCTCTGAAAATCAAACAGAAAATGAACTTCAGCCACTTGTATCAGCTACCCATTCAGATTCAGAAATTCATGCTCTTACTGATCAGTCAGTTTCAACAGCTACTACCAGCAGACCAGAACCCAGCAAACAACCAGGTCCAAGCACTAGTTCCGATTTCCAAATAGCTAGTATATCTCCAGGTGCAAAGAAGGTTATTCAAGAGCTAAGAAAAAGAAGCCGTAAACCCCAACGTGCGTTAGAACTAACGTCATCTCCATACAAAAGGGAATTAGAAGCAGCCAAAAATAAAGCTAAATCAAAACCAACGAATTTTAAACAAAAAACTAAAAAAGTTAAAGCTGTTAAAGACGTTCCACAAGAAGAGTTGGAAAAGTGGTTTTGTAAGATTTGTGTTTTATGCTCGATTGAAGACATGATACAATGTCTAGTATGTAAATGTTGGGTGCATGAAGAGTGTGCTTGTGTAAAAAAGGGGATAAAGAAATATTTTTGTCCATCATGTCGCTGATTGATCTCAAAAACCAAAATTTGTATTATATTTAAGTTAGTTTTGTAATTTAATTCAAAATATTCAGTGACTTGTGTTTAATGTTGTTTTTTTGCTATATCTTTACTGCATATTTCTGCAAATGTTATGTTTTACAAACTTATAATAGGTATTAGGTTGTCAATGAATCAATCTCACATTTTAAGACTTGACTGATTGAGTACCATAGTTCAATGTTTATGTTAAAAGTTACAGTAAAGTCTTTTAATTACTATTACTAATAATTACTTTGTTATTTTGTGTCATATGTTGATTTTGTGTAATGTGGTTGGTGCATTAGGATATTTTTTGCATACTCGCAGCAAATGCGAAGTTTCACATACTATTTTTTATTAGGTTAAGGGGTTCAACGACCAAACCCACAAAATACAATTTGAACTAGCTACCTATTTTATAGTCGTTGAAAACTTTTTAAAAAATAGATTAAAACTTGTTATAGTTGATTATTATTTAATGTAAAAGACTTTTCAATTAGACTGCAAAAAAGAAATAAAGACTGTATTTAGTAATGATCTTTAGCCTTTTATTTACTAAAATCCTTGGGTGCCATGAATGGACCAGTCCATAAAATTTCCTAAGTCCAATTATAGCAACTAGGTGGTTCAATCAAGGAGACAGTGGTCCAAACAAGGCAACCACCCCAAAAATATTTTTTTGTATTTTGTGTATTTATGCTTAAAGTAAAAAATCTGATATAACAGCTGTAAATACTTGGGTATAAGGCCTAAGAAACTGTTGAGTCATATGTCCATATACTCTAATATTTTTGGTGATATGGCAGTTTTAAGTTAAGTGGTCCAATAGTGGCAACCTTACCCTAACTTTATTTGTCCCAAAATAAATCAACCTTATCTAATTTTCAGATGTTTAGTTGCACAATCAATAAAGGCTTTTATATTAAGGTTTTCAAATAGTTGTTATCTTTGCCTTGTTTACGATGGCAATATGGAATGGCCTAACTCATCTCGTCTAAGGTCAAAAGGACGTTGTGTCTACCTACCTACGGGGAAAATCCGTCGTATCGATACATGTGGCCTTTTGCCAAAAAACATTCAGATGACAATATTGTTAATTAGGGTTTTAATGTGATTTATCTTCGGATTTTGCCATTTTATTCGGATTTAGGTATTTATTATTGGATCTCATATTGGCAAACTACATATTAAGTATATAGGTATTTTATTTATAGTTGATTTTGATGTAGGACACGATGCCACGCTACAATATTTTTAACCGACTTCCAAAAATTTTCTGTTTTCGACCCCTACGTATGTATGTAGGTATGTTCACTATTATATTTTCAAAAACCAATGAACCGATTTTGATGATTTTTTCAATATCGTAATCCAATTAAATTTTCAGAAAGGTTTTACTTAGTAGGTATAAAATACACCTAGTTATCATTCTTATGTACGAAGTTATACGCATAATTAATGTACCCATATATATATAACTAATATTTTTGATGTACTTACACAGATTTCGCTGAGATTGCTGGACCGAAATCGGTTTAATTTTTTCTAAAAAAAGCTCGTTGGAAAATCCGAAAAAGCAAAATAAGTCTTAAATGCTAAGAAATAAAAGCTAATAAAGCTAACCTAATCTCCTCTTTCAGGGATTCTCGCCAGAAGTAATGAAAGCCCTGGTGGAATCGTCAGACGGCGGGGCCAGGGCCCAACTGGCCATGGCGCTGGACAGGATGGTGGAGCGCCACGATTGTAGCCACGAGTACGCCAACAACCGCGCCAGGGAAATGGTCGCCGAGCTGGCCAGGGACGAGTCCCTGCTGTCGTCCGAACTGCGCTACTTGCAGCCGCTCATCTACAGATATTAGTTTCTAAAAGTCTGATGTGCCTATATTAATAGATAACTAAGATAGTGTGCTATCGATGTTATAAAATCATCTCTAAAAACATAACGGAAATGACATGTCTAAAGAAATACACTGTTCTTTCAAGTGACATTAAACGCCTGAACCAACGTGAAATTTTTGTCGGAGTATGCCCGACTAGTTTCAAATCCGTCCGAAGTCCTTATTCATGTGTTCAGGTAGCCTTTTCAGGATTTTTCGGGATTTTTTCATTTTCGAGGCTTCATCGATGAATCATCGAAAATGAACCGTTTATACACCGACCGTTCATCGTTCACAGGCACTGTGCCATAGTAAATATCGTATCGTGCATCATTCATCGCAAAAATGAACGATGAACGGGGCACCGTCTAATTTGGGCTTTAACAAAATGAGTTCACGAAAGTAGCGCCATATTAAATCTATTATTTTCATAATTATAATATATCGTTGGTCATGTTGTATACTTAGACAGTAAAATCATGATTTGATACAGTAAAAAAAACTAATGATATTAGTACGAATTCTGTTCTAAAGGAATTTAAATTGGCAAGTCTAAAAATGCTGCTATCATTTTCGTAATAATTTTTTGTAATAAATTTATAAAATGATAGGATTACAGTTAGAACTGTCAATTTAATTAAGTTTAGAGATTGTGGTATAAGTGGTATAAGTTTGGTATATATAGAATTATTGGAATAATAAGTACTGTATAGTGTATATGTGCCTACTGTCTTACACAACAGTGTTTAAAGTTTGTTATCTTATATTACAGACTTAGATCACAATATTGACTGCAAAATACAAATACTGTTTGCCATATTTATTTAGTTATATATATTTTATATATCATATCAAATAAGGATCAAGTTAATAATTATATCGGTCTGTATACATACATATTTGTATATTCTATCATATATAATTTTAATATGGATAAAATCAAGTTATTAGTAAGTTAAATAATTATAATTTTATGCCATCATGTGTGTTAAACATGCGAAATATTTGTAATTATTATAATAATATTACAGCAATTAAAAACTGTATGGTGATTGTTTCATTTTTTACCAACAGAAGTTAAAATATTTACTAACCGGAAATCTATTAATGGAATGGCTTTATTGACTGAAGTGATTTCATTATCGCTATTTTGGCGCCAATTGTTTAGAAAAGTGAGAGTTAAATGTTATATATTACATTGTTTTAGGAGTTAAAGTACCCGGAACTAATGTGAGTTGTGACAAATTGTATTGGAAAATGTTATAATATTTAGTGTCCAGTACCTTCGTCGCGGCGCGCGGCGCGGCGCGGCGCGGGCGCTTTAAATCGGTAGGTACAAGAATCAATTCATTGCACTTCTGTTAAATTATTATTAGAGATCAATGCTAATAGTCCATATATACTTAATTTTAATAGGAAGTAGAACAGACAAGGCTACGTAGAGTCGGGGTTTTTAGATTTTGCTTTTAGACAAGATTAAAACTATGAAACGATAAATAAATAGGCACATTTCCGCGAGGATAAGGTAAAAAAGAGTAAGGCTACAAAATTTTAGCTATATAGTATGAGTGCGTTATCTTGACCTTAAAATTAATCAAGATCGGTGCAGTGGCTGAGCCGTGAAATAACGATTAAAAAAAAAAACGACGCTGCTGCTACACTCAAATGCACAAACAAACCATATTTAATATTTATTAGTGTATGGATAAATAAAATTTGTACAAAGAAGATATAATGTTTCAATTAAATTCTTACTAAGTAGTGTGGTTGTCTCCAAACCAGTCTTTAAAAAAATTCACTATGATGAAATTACACAGACACCAAATAACGTTTTAATTAAATTCTTACTACGGACCTTGTGGTTGTCTCCAAGCCAAGCACTAGTAGAATCAAACACGAAGGATCTATAAGGCAATCGCCAGTCGCAGACCGCATCGAAGCAACTCATAACGATCAAACTACTCGTAGATGCTACCACGCGCTCACAGACACCGAATAATGTTTTAATTAAATTCTTACGAGGTATAGCTTGTGGCTGTCTCCACATCAATAACTAGTAGAACCACAAACGAAGGATCTATAAAGCAATCGCCAGTCGCAGACTGCATCGAAGCAACTCATAACGATCAAACTACTCGTAGATGCTACCACGCGCTCACAAACACCGAATAATGTTTTAATTAAATTCTTACGAGGTATAGCTTGTGGCTGTCTCCACATCAATAACTAGTAGAACCACAAACGAAGGATCTACAAAGCAATCGCCAGTCGCAGACCGCATCGAAGCAACTCATAACGATCAAACTACTCGTACATGCCACCACGCATTTATAGACACCAAAGAACGTATTAATTAAATTCCTACTACGGGCCTTGTTGCTGTGGCCACACCAAGCACTAGTAGAACCACAAACGAAGGATCTATAAAGCAATCGCCAGTCGCAGACCGCATCGAAGCAACTCATAACGATCAAACTACTCGTAGATGCCACCACGCATTTATAGACACCAAAGAACGTATTAATTAAATTCCTACTACGGGCCTTGTGGCTGTGGCCCCACCAAGCACTAGTAGAACCACAAACGAAGGATCTACAAAGCAATCACCAGTCGCAGACCGCATTGAAGAAACTCATAACGCACAAACTACTCGTAGATGCGACCACGCACTCACAGACACCAAAAGAGCTCTAACAAACGCGATCCTAAATCGCGCTAGTAAAATTCCAGTCCCAAAACTATTTAAACAAGTTCCAATCGGACTACTCGAGTTCCCTGACATAACCCGGAGGCTTTGAGACCATTTGAGGCAAATGATTATGGCGAGTCTCATTTCAATAGCTACAGTTCAATCTTATGTAAAGAACAGGCATTCTTACTTCCTAGAATCAAAACGAGATTGAGTAAAATTTTCTCTACTGAACTCGAGTTGGCAGTAATATTCCGTATTCCTAGAAATAAGATTTCACCTTAAAATTGCGTCTTAATAAAGTTTAAGACGAAGAAGCTAGAGAACGCTTTATAAGTTTCGATCACAGAAAAGGGTTCAAGTTTATCACTCCTTACTTTACTTTCCAGGGTGCTTTCTTTGTCAAATACTTTACTTGTCAAGTACGTTTCTAGTTCGTACATTCACACTGCTTCAAGAGGACACGAGCTTTTTTTATTAGCTCCTATGCCTTTGAAGCAAAATATAGGAGATTTCGAGAAGTACGATACGGCGGGTAGTTTGAAAAGACGAGACGATGACGACGAGACGCGATGCGTTGCGACGCAATACGATTACATAGAAAATGACAAACTTATCTACGCGACAACGTACGGTCACGTGAATGCTACTGTCGCGTCGTATCATGTCGCGTTTGTCGCTGACGGGATGTCCTACGTCAGCGACAATAACACGACGTGACGCGAAAATATCAAGCAGTAGCTGAACCGTCGCCCGTCACGTGGCCTACGTTAACGCATATACATATAACGATACCTGAAGTTTCAATTGTCGTAAAGGACAGTTCTGTCCATGTCCTTTACGGCAATTGAAATTTCTGGTATCGATAAGTTTGTAATTTTCTGTGGAACCGTATAGCGTCGCGTCGTGTCGCGTCGCAGTTGTTGTTCACTTATTACAACGAGTAATGTTGACCACCCCGTAGGGCCCAGTTGCAGAAAACGCGCATTTTTTTTAATTTTCACGGTTTAGCCACTGAATCAATTTTGAAGAAAGCCAGCTGTAGCTGAAACACGTACATCCTGGAGTCTTTCTCATAATCCTACTAATATTATAAATGTGAAAGTGTGGATGTTTGGATGTTTGTTACTCAATAGAATAGAATAGAATAGAAAAGTTTTTTATTCAAATAAACTTTTACAAGTACTTTTGCATCGTCAATTGAATCTACCACAGGTTCGGAATGCGGTTCCAACCGAGACGAACCTGTCACCTGAGAAGAACCTGTCAATCACGCAACAATTGCTGAATGGATTTAGCTGTTTGGAATGGAGATAGATTATACCCTGGATTAACACATAGGCTACTTTCTATCCTATAAAAATCCACAGTGCCCACGGCATTTTGACAAAACTGACATCTATAGCTACAGCTATAGATAGATTACTATACCAAACTTCCTTGGAAGTAGGTATAAAGGTTGGAAAATGGAGCAGGAACGGGAACCGGAAATCCACGATTCCCTCGGGATTTGTGAAAAACCGAAATTCACGCGGACGAAGCCGAGGGCAGAAGTTAGTATGTATTAATTCTGTTGTACATAATTCTGTTAATTATTATCTAAACTAAATAAGTAAGTAGTTTATCGTAAAACAAAATAAGCCTCATAGGTTTCTTTCTAACTTTATTGAAAAGTTTCCACGTGCCATAATCCACACGGACGTTGTTGCGGGAACCAGCTAGTTTAAATGAAGGAAAACCGAACGGTTTTCCTTATTACGGGGTGCAATTGTTTTTCCAATAAACACTGACCCGAAATAAAGTGATTGATGTCTCGTAATCTGAATCCAATTAAGAAAAGGAAAAAAACAAAATCTAATCAAAGGAAAAAGTTCAATGGATGAAACATAAGACTGCTTTCTTATTTTTGTTTTTCTTTAACCATCTCGTTACCAAAAATTCACACTAATTTTACAAATGCGAAAGTGTGTATAAATATAACTAAGGTAAAGTCCCCTTATTCCGTGGTATTTTCATAAAAACTCGAAAGAACGTCAAAAATTAAGCATTTACTACAACTTTCTGAAGAACTGGCTATTTTTATCAGAAGCGTTATTTATTTAACTCTTGAAATATCCTAAAAGGACAACAATTACAACTTGATTTAAATGTAAAATTAAATTAAATATGAAGAAAGTCCGAATGCTCCAATTCCGAGGTAAAAATCCTAATTCCGAGGCAAATGGCTCCTAATTCCGAGGGTACAGAATACAAAGGGAAACGAGTAGAATGAATTCTACATGGTGTTAAAAAATGAACTGTATTTATTAATAGATTTCAAAATCAATTCGATACGTATGTAATTGTTTAATTATGTTTGTGTGTAAAATATTAATATATGTATATTATTATACAGGATGCTCACAATATTTCAGTATGGTTTCAGTTACACCAAGTATCATTCGCGTTCAGTCACGCAAACATTCATATTCTAAAACGTTTATCTTATTATTGTTCGTGCTGATTCATTCACTGACTCACTCATTGATCACCTCTCCTGTAAAATTTTGTATGAAAATTATTTTTTTCACAAATGGTTTCGTATAGAGGATAAAAATTCATTCAGAACAAAAATATGGAGAGAGCTGATGATTGAGGATTTCAGAGACGAGCGATGGGCACGCTTAAGGTATTGAAGATAGGTGGCGGGTGCTCGAGCAAATGTCAGTCAAAACGTCATCCAATTGGCAGTGAGCTGAAAAAAATTCAAAATGGCGAAAATAAGATGGCCGCCATACAAATTTCGTCGGTCTCCATCTCGGAAGGTATAAAAGATAGAAGAGTGGTTTCGTGTCAAAAGATGATCAGGATCCGATGGTTTATTGGATAAATAGAAAAAAAATCAAAATGGCGGAATTTATTTTTCCATAGAAAATGTATGGCGAATATTGAGAGAGAAGTTGTGAACAATGCAGGCCTTTGATGCGGTTCTTTGGAGAACTCTCAAAGAAAAATATGGGAAGACATGATGATTGAGGGTTTGGAAGACGGTTGAGCACCCTGGGCAGGGTATTGTAGATAGGTGGGAGGTGCTCAAACAAAAATTACTCAAAACCTCATCCCATTGGCACTGAGCTGACGAAAACCCCAAAATGGTGGATACAAGATGGCGGCCATACAAATTTCGTCGGTGATTATCTCACTAAGTATAAAAGATGGAAGAGTGGTTTTTTTAGCAAAAGATGATCAAAACTTAATAGGAGCCAAATAGTGGCCTTGAAGTCGCGTGGCCGTTACTTCCTTTGACAGTACTGCAAGTCTCAATAAATTCAAGGTGGTGCGTACGAATGTAAGTTAACGACCTGTATGGTTAGTTCGAGCTTGCACACTTCGAAAACGGTACTAGATTTGAATATCGAAAAACTATAATATCAGAGCAAAATTAACCCTAATGCTCTTACAGTCAAATAAGATTTTAAAGTCATAATGTAGTAGGGTACTTCGAATATTTATTTTAAAAATTTCTGCTTGGGGCGTAGACGAATGGCTGAATATATTGGCGGACTCAAACCTTAAAACCAGCCAGTTTAGTTGCATTTCACTCTCAAGTCATGTTAGTCAATGTGTTTCGATACTCGAATTTCTATCATCGTTTCCCCAATGTACAAAGTCGGCATAAGGCCTCTGTACTCACTAGGTTAGCAATCAGCTGTTCGACAAAAATCTTAGATTTGATAACATGACAGGTTTAGGTATGACGGTGTGACTCTTGTTCCATGAAAGCAAAGGAGGTAGCTTGGATGGGATGCCACGTGTGTGGACACACTGGCACTGTCTCACATACAGGTATCCTCCGTGGCGGCCGGAGCGGCAGCCACTAAGGCGGAAAGGGCCAAGAGGCGCAAATATGAAAATATAGAAAATAATTTCATATTTGTGCCTTTTGGGGAGGAGACCATGGGTTCGTAGGGCGAGGATGCTAGGTCCTTTTTTAAGGGACTGTCATCCCGTCTCGTGGAGTCCACGGGTGACCGGAGGGCTGGCGCCTGGCAGTATAATATTGTACTCTGTATTACTACTGTATAATATTGTACTACTGTATATATATAATATATACTCCTACCTATCTAGAATGTGCCCCTGGCTGTGCCCCTCACCCACCTTTCAAACCTTCGATCATCATCACTCTCCGTATTTTTGCTCCGAATAATTTGTAAGGATGAGATTTCTTAAAAAAAAAACTAATTTTACATTTTGTACAATCGTTTTTTTTAGCTCGCTGCCAATCGGATGATGTTTCGAGTGATATTTGTTTGAGCACCACCCACCAATCTTCAATAGGTGCACTGGCCGTGCTCCTCATCCGTCTCCTAAATCCTCAATCATCAGCTGTCTCAATATTTTTCCTTCGCATGATTTTTTGTCTTCTATACGAAACCATCAATGAAAAAAACAATTTGTACGGAAAAATAAATCCCGACATCATGATTTATTTTCTATCCATTTAGTAGATCTAAAGATCTACTAAATGGATAGAAAATAAATCAAAACCTAAAAGGTCTTGATCATATTTTGCCCAGAAAATACTCTTCCATCTTTTATACTTAGTACGAGACATCGACGAAATTAGTATAGCCGCCATTTTGAATCTGCCATTTTGGGGTTTTTTTCAGTTCAGTGCCAACTGGATGAGGTTTCGAGTAATTTTTGCTTGAGCACCTCCCACCTATCTACAATACCCTGCCCGGGCTCCTCAACCATCTTCCGAACCCTCAATCTTCATATCTTCCCATATTTTTTTTTTGAGATTTCTCCAAAAAACCACATCAAAGCCTTGCATAGTTTACAACTTGTAGTCTCTTCAATATTCGCCATACATTTTCTATGGAAAAATAAATTCCACCATTTTGGTTTTTTTTCTATTCATCGAATAGACCTTTGGATCCTGATCATCTGTTGCTAGGAAACCACTCTTCCATTTTTTTACCCTCCGAGGTGGACACCGACGAAATTTGTATGGCGGCCATCTTTTTTTCGCCATTTTGAATTTTTTTCAGTTCACTGCCAATTGGATGACGTTTTGAATGACATTTGCTCAAGCACCCCCCTCCTATCTTCAATACCTTAAGCGTGCTCTTCACCCGTCTCCGAAATCCTCAATCATCAGCTCTCTCCATATTTTTGTTCCGAATGAATTTTTGTCTTCTATACGGAATCATTAGTGAAAAAAAATTTTTTATACAAAATTTTACAGGAGAGGTGATCAATGAGTGAGTCAGTGAATGAATCAGCACGAGCAATAATAAGATAAACGTTTTAGAATATGAATGTTTGCGTGACTGAACGCGAATGATACTTGGTGTAACTGAAACCATACTGAAATATTGTGAGCATCCTGTATTTTATTTCTATACATACCACGTAATTAGAGGCTCATAGAACCTTATTCCGAGGTAGTATTTCTATCCATACCACATAATTAGGGGCTCATAGAACCTTATTCCGAGGTAATACCACGGAATTGAGTTTTGTAACAAAAAACACGTTTCCTAATTCCGAGTGTTAAAAAAGAAAAGATTTTTCCATAATAAACAAATAATTTAAAGCTTAATTAGATTATCTTCGTAAATATGTACAAAACTCTCACAAAATTTCATTGAAATATGTATAAATTTAATTTTCTTTTAAATTAATTTTCTTTAGCTTTCCCATACAATCTATCAATAAATTACCTAAATAGGTAAACTTTGACACGGTATAGTTAGTGATTGAGACGCCAAAGTGTACCTCGTAATTAGGACTCTGTAACCTTATTGCCTATTTAAATATTCAAAACCGAAACAAGAAAAATTTAACATAAAACGACTCTAAAAATTGAAAAACTTATGAAGTCTATGAAATCGCAATTCCGCGGTATACCACGGCGTTAGGAACCGGCTAAAATATTTGGCACCTAACGCCGAGGTATTTTCAAAACCTATTTTCACCTTAATTTCTTTACAAATATACACAAAAATTGATTGTTTTCGATTGAAAATATAGTCCTTCAAATATTCAAATCTAAATAAAAACAAATAAAGCTCAAAATTAACGGATAAACACTATTTAAAAAAATGTAGGTATTTCGTGCACGAGGTCCAAAATGTATGAAACATGCGTTCGGGCCGGCTGCTAGTGTAAAACTTGCCGGTTATTTTAAAACATATACATATAAAACCAACAATTTCGTCATTTATCTATGGAATGATAAACTATCAATTGATTAAGATATGTTGCAGTAAAAAATAGCTTGGTGATCGGTAGAAAACGCTGTTTTTCTATATACCTCGGAATTGGGTGCCAATTTTAGAATACCACGGAATAAGGAGACTTTACCTTACATAGAGTAAATAGAGGCGCCTTGCACACTGGACGTTTGGACCACTAGACCAGGCTAGACAGACTAGACTAGACAGAAGCAAAGTGGTTAGCAGTTATATCAAACAATCCCCGAAGGGTTGAACCCCAGAGTGCTCACTTAACAAGCGTTCATGCGTAAAAGTCGAGGTGGCTGGCGGGAACCCATTTGTACAATGAATCCTGCCCGCCGCCGAATTGCTACGAAATTTCTGTTGATATTAAATTGTATTTGAAATGTATCTTGCTCCTGTGAAATGAAATCTTTCATTGAATTATTATTTCTATACTCTACTTTATTGGTGTATCTGCGACGTCTTTCAAGTAAAATACACCCACAAGTCACAACGTTATTGTTTGCTAATAGAATAGCCGTAAAAAATATTGCTGCTCAAATAATGTGTTTTTAGGGTTCCGTACCCAAAGGGTAAAAACGGAGCCCTGTTCATGTCACGGCTTTCTGTCCGTCTGTCTGTCTGTCTGTATGTCTGTCTGTATGTCTGTCCGTCCGCCGGTCACAGGTCTCTAGCTCGTATACTAAATAAGTTACAAACCTAAAATTTTCGTATTTGATGTAGCACGTTAACCCAAAACTAAATATTGAATTAGAAATTAAATTAAGTTATTTTTGAAGGGGGCTCCCATACATGAAACAGGAGCCAAAAAAACATTTATTTTCTTACCCTAGCTTGTCATTGTTTATTAGAACTTATTGAGTAGAGCACGAATACATATTTTTTTAATTTTTTGCTTTAAAAATAAGGAAATGGGGGGCCATCAAAGTTGTTAGTTTTAGAACATTTTTGTGACAGGGGCTATCTCAAAAACTAAACCATTTAGGAATATGAAACTTCAGTATATTATGTACTTACCATATTATACTGTATTTAAACAACAAATACTAAAAACAACGATTCATAAAGTAGTTTGTAGTAGTAGCTATGACCAAAACAAAGGAACATTTTTCGGATTTTTCTTTCACGGTTTGTTGCAATGTCTAGCTTGGAAATGAAATATTTCTTACGCCTTTCTATTATGTTTTTCATAAATATGTATGGAACCCCAAAAAAAGCGAGGCCCGACTCGCACTTGGCCAGATTTTTTTGAAGTTATATACTTCTTTAGGCGCGTTATGAAAAAATGATGAGAGTGAATTTTTATGATGCGCGGGTGACACGAAAAACGACATGATGAATTTGTCAACATCTGACAGTCGAGAGATTAGCAAACTTCAAATCTCTTAACCTCTCGACCGTCAAACGCTTGGCAAACAAACATGGCCGTCTGTCGCGCCATCTATAGTGTCTGATTGTAATTAATTATTTAAATGCAAAGAAATATAACTTCTTATATGCGTGTGCATACGTACACATAACTTTTTTTGTCTTCACGGAATGCCCAATGGACGTAAATAAGTAGTGAAGCAGGAGGAATCTGTGTCGATCGTCTTAAAGTCGTCTGTGAGGCAATTGGAGCAAATCAGTCACTTACTGAACTCAACTCACTGAATAAGTTAGCAAGCAAAACACCGAAAACTGCGTACATTATCTACGCGCTGCTTGGACACTCAATTTAAAAAGTATGGGGAGGCTAACTGAAAGGAAACAGTTAGCTGCTCACTGTGCGCCTAGTGGTGACACGGCTTAAAATGGGCACATGGCCTTATTTCAAGAGTAGTGCGCGGTTATTGATACCAGCGTGTGAATCTATCGTATTGCGACTCAGGAAAATGTGCTTGATGGCCCATTCCCTACCCGGTGTCGATTTCCGCTAAAAGGGTATAATCTAACGCCGGCTCACGCCCAAAATAACTTGATTTTCACTAAATCCAAGGTCAATGCGAATCCTGTCATAGCACCATTTAATATTGCGCGTAGATTTATACGCTTGGAAATTGGAAACGATAAATAAACGAGCATTTCTACCAGGTTTATGATCAAACGTCAATTTTTTTTTTTTGCAATTTGGATGGTTCACGAAGAAAGAAAGGACATTGGCATATACAAATTGTCAGGAAATTAGATCAGTTTTGATCATGATCAGCGAGCATTCCCGAGACTGACGCGATGTGTGGGACACCCAGAAGTGTCAAAGTTCCTAATAACAGTAGTGTTGAGATTAATTCCAAATCTCAGAAATAATTATTAAAGCCCAAATTAGACGGTTCACTTTTCGGGATTTTTGCTTTCTTTTTTGAGGCTTCATCGATGAATCATCAAAAATGAACCGTATAAACTCCGACTGTTCATCTTTCACAGGCACTGTGCCATAGCAAATATCGTATCGTATCGCATCGCAAAAATGAACGATGAACGGGGCACCGTCTAATTTGGGCTTAAGTCTTGAGTGAAAATAATTTTACACTATAGTGATAGGTATCAACTGAGAAGTGTGCGGAATGCAGCAATCATTGCAATGACGAACTTACCTGCTACATACTGGTAGCACATCCTTTTCATTATTATTTTTTAATTCGGCGACTGACGCGTTCTGAATTGACTGACTGACTGTAATTTTTCAAGTTAGCGTGAACTGTTCTTAAATGTCATTCAGTACTCATGGAAAATAGGCTTTGCGAAAACTTCATAAAATTTTTCATTCAGAATGGAAATTAGGGTTTGCGAAAACATCATGATATCCATCCATAGGTACCTACTAAATGAAAGATTTGTCCACCGTGAACATTAATTTCAAAAGTTAAGCTAGCAGGGTGTCAAAAAGTTAATCTATTTGACCTGGAGCGCGTCTAGATTTATACGATTTGACGATATTTCGATCTTAGACGACACTTTGAATTGAATCAAAGTTTTGTAGTAAGTAGGTATAGGTAGGTAGGTACTCAGCACTATTCATGATCCCGAAAAGTTGCACATTGGTTAACTTTTGTTAGTTGCTTGGATATGTTTTAGAGTAGGTAGGAATCTTTTCTTTAAAATGTCGTACCTAATAGCTACTTACTAGAAATAAAATACAAATACCTACCTACCTTGAAAAAAAAAGGAATTATTCATTTGAATTAGTGATCTTGATAATTAGATTTTATCCTATTCAATAGTGGCGAGACCTTTGGGCGAGACATATGTATACTTAGCATATCAAAATGCAGACAGCAATAAATTTCAGTTGTTCAGACGTCTGCTGTGCTCACTAGGTACTTGCCTGCCAAAAATGACCGCTTTCTTTTTTGTCTGAACGGAGATGATTAGAAAATGTGTTTGTTTGTGCGTTTTTTGTTGTTGTAAGTTGTAACTATTTAATTGTATTTTTTTTCTTCCCAGCAAATTATATACTTATTCACCCGCCACCCAATAAATAATTCGTAAAAAAAGACAGCAATTTCAAAATAAATATTTTATTCTTAATATTGCACACATTTCAAGCCGCAAACTTAAACTAAAGACTGGATTTTTTCGATGAAAATAATTCTATGGCACTAAATTAAAAAAAAAAATAACCTACTTACCACACATAAATTAAATTTAAGTAAGTAAGTACTTATTATCTAGTTTTTGTAATGCCTTTTTACAATACAAAATATGTACAGATTAATTATTTTTAGGTTTTTAAACCATTGACTTCCTATTCCAGCGGCACACCATCCGTTCCGTTCGTTCACACCTCGTTCAGGCCATGGTTTGGTTCAGTTTTGTCAAATTGAAATTGCAATCTTGATCCTTATCGAAACGCAATAACGTCAACATTTTAGTGGATACAATTATTATAATCAGTCAGGACAAGCTATTTTATATTATTAATAGATAGAATAGAGTAGAAGATAAGATATAGATGTATAATGTATATGTGTGATATCATCCCATCGATATCGATTGAAGCAAACTGAATAACCTTGTATCGCTAGGATGACTGGTATCAACGCTCGAGGCTGATCGATGAAGCGGAGAAGCATCTTCGAGGCCGATCTAGGATAATCGATAGGATTATTTCTTATTATAAAAATTTGTTCGAGTGGCCTGAGAAGAAACGGGAATCGCACGCAGTCAAAAGCGGTACAAGTTACACTTCCGCGCTTTTACTGTACGTGTAGAGGCTCTCAGCATGTACCTATGTTCTTTATTATTATTTGGACATGGTAAGTTATTGAATTAAGTGTATCTATTAGTGATCGTTGTAGCCGTTCAGTAAAAATCTAGATTGTTAAGTTTGACTACGTCCAATCGCGAGTTCATGAAAAACGGCGTTGTGACAGGCAGAGCAATAATTATCAACGCACAGCCTAAACCACTGAAGCTAGAAACTTGAAATTTTCACAGCAGCTTCCTTTTATAATGTAGGCACACACTAAGAAAGGATTATTGGAAATTCCACCGCTAAGGGGGTTAAATAGGGGATAAAAGTTTGTATGAAAGTCTGTCATTTTTCAAGTTATATCAAAGAAAATTGGTGTTTAGGTTTTCGGTTAAAAATAAAAAGTTACGCGTTTAAGAAATTTTGGAAATAACACCCCCAAGTGGGTTAAATGGGGGATGAAAGTTTGTATGAAAGTCCGTCATTTTTAAAGTTATATCAATGAAAATCGGTATTTGTATTGTCGGTTAAAAATAAAGAACTACGTGTTTCAGGAATTTTGAAAATTCCACTCCCAAGTGGGTAAAAGGGATGAAATTTATAAGAATCCAAGCGGACGAAGTCGCTGGCATCAGCTAGTACAATATAAAACACAGATAGATGAGTGTAGCATCGACATAATATGATCGCTCTCTTCGCTCGAAATACTTACTATCGATTGAACATGCCGATCGAGGCCAATCGATTAGGTGGAGAAGTGCCTTTATTTACACATAAGTTACTAAATCTAAACCAATTCTTTATAGAAAAATTAATTCTTATTCTAAACCAAAGTCTTTATAGAAAAATTAAAATACTTCCTCAAAACGTTCACATTCCGTGGATTACATCTAATTGCTACCTTTACTTGCTGACGAGAAATATGCCGCAATACCACCGTATATCAACTGTATGATACTTCCAACTATTTCCAGGAAGTACACAAACGGTCCCCTGCCGGTTGTCTCCGAGTCCCCGCTCCCGTCGTCCACGTCATCAAAGCCGAACGTCTCGTCATCATCGCTGATCTCGTTTATGGTGTCATTACCTGGAAAATAGGAGATGGATAGCGTTTAGGCCATTATATTTGTCTGGGAGGCTTCAACCGTGGCTAGTTACAACCCTACCGGCAAAGCCCTCCATGCATTCCGGTACGATGTCGCGTAGAAACCGATCAGGGGTATGGTTTAATACAAGTATAAATTGAAAATTTAAAAACCCCCGACATTCGCCATTTTGTGGCGGTGGCCATCTTGGATTTGCATAGTGCTATTATGCTAGTCAAGCCCTTTCATTTGATACCCATATTAAGGGAATTGTGAAAAAGTCCGCCATTTTGTAGCAGCGGCCATCTTGGATCGATTTTCATCAAACATAGCTAACAACAGTCTCGACTAATTCACCTTTCAAACAAAAAAAACTGCATTCAAATCGGTCCACCCATTTGAGCGCTACAGGGGAACAGACACACACACACACACACACACACACACACACACACACACACACACACACACACACACACACACACACACACACACACACACACACACACACACACACACACACAGACACACACACACACACACACACACACACACACACACACACACACACACAGACACACACACAGACACACACACACACACAGACACACACACAGACACACACACAGACACACACACAGACACACACACACACACACACACACACACACACACGTGAAACTTATAACATGTTTTTGCGTCGGGGGTTAAAAACTGCCATACTCGTCCAAATTAGCCCGCTTCGTCACTTACCAGGTGAGATCGCAGTCAAGGCCTAACTTGTAGATGATTAAAAAAAATCTCCTGATTGAATTTTGGCTACGGCAGCCAATCTCAACGAAGACAAAGACCAGCTAACTGTGCGGCAGATAATATTATAGTGCACAAGTGCTGCAATCACTCTTATATGGAATGGTAATCCGACAAGACCGAAGAGAGATCAGGCGGAAAACTGACGCTTTACATCCTCACATCTCCCTCCCAATAGCTTGATGCTTAAATAGGACATACTCACCGTCAAGCTTCTCAATCTTTCCACTGGGCAAATAACTGGAGTACAGTGTGATTTTCTCCGGTTTCTTGTCTATCTTCCGGAGTGCATCCGAGGACAACTCCTCTACATCTTTGTCGGGGGAGATGTTGTTGTCTACGGGTTTCTGGTTTGCTTTGGTGACGGTCTCTGGATCGTCCAAAATCTCTATTTTGTCCCATGGTTTCTTCGTGGTCGTTGTCTTCTCTGTTTTGTTCTTCCCGTAGCCGAGGAAACTGGGAAATGGAATATTAGGAGATTTACGGTCTGTTTCACCACCTTCTGATAAGTGTTTACAGCCTAAATGTTAGTTTTGTCACTTTCTTACTTTATGTCAAGTGACAAAGACAAAAGTTGTAGATAGCTATCCGGTACTTATCAGGAGGTCCTTAGAGGTTTGATCTTTTTAATTAGTAATCTTTTTAAATAATAATCTTCAATCTTAGCGTCAATAGCGCAACGGCCGTCGGGCGCGGATCTAAAACCGCAAGGTCGACGGTTCTAACCCCATCAGTTACACTGTTGTCGTACCCACTCCTAGTACAAGTTTTCACTTAATCTATAAGTACATATTATAATAAAATCGTAGACTTGCCGTATCTGTACATTAAAGATTTTTGCAAAGTAATAACTGGGGGATGTTAGGGATAAGTAATAGAACGTAAAAAAGCTATTTTTGAAATTTTTGTCTGTTTGTCTGTTTATCTGTTTGTCTGTTTGTCTGTATGTTTGTGCGCGCATCACGTAAAAACTACAGAATGGATTTAAATGAAACTTGGCATGATTTAAGTTCATACTACGGAGTAACATATAGAATACTTTTTATCCCGAAATTTAGCACGGTTCCTTTGGGAGAGGGGATGAAAGTCAAAATGTGTACTTAGCTGTAATTCATTAACGCGTGGTCCGATTTCATTCATTCTTTTTTTGTTAGAAAGGAAAAACCTTAAAGATTACCGGGTAGACTCTGAAAGGCTGTATCGATTTTGATGGGACTTTCAGTGGCGGATGTTTACATTTTTATTTACCTAAACATACACCAGTGAACTTTTAACAGTTTTTAGCTCAAAAGAGCTTAAGAAAAACAAAAAGTTCCCACGGGATTTTTAAAAACCGATATACACGCGAATGAAGTCACGGGTATCCGCTCGTTGGAGAATAAAGGGGAATATTAGTCATGTTCATCATGGATAATATTCTTTAAAAAAAATTGTTGTTAAGAGAGTGTGGTGTAAATGCTCATCCGAGCTCAACTTTTTACAGCAAAACCGCTGAGATAGTCTCGATGAAATTTGGCACAAATATAGCTTGCATTCTGGAGACGAACTTAGACTAATTATTCTTAACGAAGAACATCTCATTTCTTCAACATAACTCGCAACATCAATCATCAATCATCAATCAATCGACTCAATGGTAGGAAAAATAATGAAGTGGGCACCCAGACCCTCAAAATAGAGTACGGGATTTTGACTCATAGGTTAAACGATTTTTTTTAATTAATTACTTAGGTATTATCAGATAATATTAGTGATGAATAACCGGAACCGTTGCGCTTCGGTGTATTGTGCTCCCCGAGGCGTGGAGGAAAAGAGAAGGCTAAATTCTAAATTCTCAAGGGACCTCCAAAGTTGTCAAAGTCAAAGTCAAATAAATTTTATTCAAAATTCATGCTCTGTCATATCTATCCCAACTACATATCTGGCATATGTTCTTCACATTATAACAGTTAAACAGGACATCTACTTACTTAGTTTTTTAGGGTTCCGTACCCGAAGGGTAAAAAACGGAGCCCTATTAATGTCACTCGGCTGTCTGTCTGTCTGTCTGTCTGTCTGTCTGTCTGTCCGTCTGTCCGCCGGTCACAGGTCTCTAGCTCGCAGACGAAATGAGTTACAAACCTGAAATGTTG
This sequence comes from Melanargia galathea, assembly GCA_920104075.1. Taxonomy (NCBI): domain Eukaryota; kingdom Metazoa; phylum Arthropoda; class Insecta; order Lepidoptera; family Nymphalidae; genus Melanargia; species Melanargia galathea. The sequence goes on along the minus strand of OV049857.1, from coordinate 11,119,383 downwards.
GTATTTAGTGTAAAACGTTAACCCAAAATCAAATATTGAATTAGAAATTGAATTAAATTATTTTTCAGGGGGGCTCCCATACATGAAAAAGGAGCCGGAAAAAAAAAATTTTTTCTTTACCCTAGCTTGTGGGGTATCATTGTTTAGAGCTCATTAAGTAGAGTACAAATATATATATTTTTTAATTTTTATCTCAAAAAATAAGGGAATGGGAGGCCATCAAAGTTGTCAGTTTTAGACCATTTTTGTGACGGGGGCTATCTCAAAAACTAAACTAGTTGGGAATATGATATTTCAGTATATTATGTACTATATGCTCTATTTAAACAACAAATACTGAAAACAACGATTTATTAAATAGTTTATAAGCTGTGACCAAAATAAACGAACATTTTTTTGGGTTTTTCTTTCACGGTTTGTTGCGATGTCTAGCTCGGAAATTAAATATTTCTTAGACCCAAAATATTATATTGTTCATAATTATGTACGGAACCCTGAAAGAGCGAGGCCCGACTCGCACTTGGCTGATTTTATTTTAATTTTATTTATTCACTAGCTTCTATCCGCGCCTTCCCTCGCGTGAATTTCGGTTTTTCACAAATCCCGAGGGAATCGTGGATTTCCGGATCCCTTTCCCGCTCCCTTTTCCAACTTTTATACCTACTTTCAAGAAAGTTTGCTATAGTAATCTATCTAACTATAGCTGTAGCTATAGATTTCGGTTTTTCAAAGTCCCATGGTTTTTTCCAAGGTGGTTTTTTCCAAGATAAAAGCCTGTATGTTAAGTCACGGCATAATCTATCTCCATTCAAAATTTCAACCAAATCGGTTCTGTAGTTGTGACGTTAAAGAGTAACAAACATAGATACACACACATACACACACAAAAACTTTCGCCTTTATAATATTAGTGTGATAGATAGACAGTTCTTTCAGGTACTGCAGGTACCTGTATATGGGCGAGGTTATTTTCTCGGCGAGGTTGTTGGCGATCTGGCGGTACACGTTGTGGTCGACGTTGGCGCTGGCCCCGCTGGGCTGCGTCGTGTACACGCTCACCACCGACTCCTCCGCGTCGGGCAGGATGAGCGGCCGTAGAGGAAGTAATGAGAGACAGCTCACTCAAGTACTGCAGGTACCTGTATATGGGCGAGGTTATTTTCTCGGCGAGGTTGTTGGCGATCTGGCGGTACACGTTGTGGTCGACGTTGGCGCTGGCCCCGCTGGGCTGCGTCGTGTACACGCTCACCACTGACTCCTCCGCGTCAGGCAGGCCGCGGGGCGAACACTCCTGGAACACCTGGAACGGGAGACAACATAATTAATCATCGTCATCATCATCACACTAATATTATAAAGTACCTACCTACTCGTATACTCGTCCACTATTGAAATTAGGTCTCTCTCAAGGATTGCTACAGGGAACGATCTTGTGTGTAATTGCAGCGAATCCCAGTGACTTTCTTGAGCTCGTCCATTGACTTAGTAAGTTAGTAGGGGATCTTCTAATGCTGCGTTTGTCAGTTTAGGTCGCCATTCGAGCACTTTGAGACCAAAATCTATTATTAGTTTTGTGAGCTATATACGCCGCTCATTGGGACTTCAAATTCGCAATATGATCTCCCATTTCTGATTTATGAGCTATATTAGTTCTCTTATGGAGCTCCTCAATTTCTGTTTTGATCCCGCAGGGATGCTCCAAACATAGCATATCAAGTAGCATAGCAAGCAGCTCACTCCATCGTCCGCTGAGCGACTCTGACATGAGGAATCATGAGGCCGATTGTTAGCGACTATGTTTCGGATCCCATGAGATATATTAAGATATATACTTTTAAATAATCATCATCATTTCAGCCTTTGGACGTCCACTGCTGAATCTATATACCTAGCGTTTCCACATGAGCGCCATTTTATCTTTCAGCCTTCCCCACCACTTTCCGCCACCCTTTCTCTATCACTGATCTAACTTGCTGGCTCCAACGGCCAACGCTCATACGACTGGTCTACCAATTGCCACTTGTCTGCTAAAAGTTTGCGCTGTTTACCTTGGCCTTTATTAAAGGTGTTTGTAGTGATTTAATGTTATTCTGCAAGGAATAGTCCTTGGGGATTAGATTATATCACGTTATCCTGCTGAAGCTATAAGTTTGAACTAAGTAGGTTGATCTACAAATTTCGACTCTGAGCACGTTCGAATTGTATTGTCTTTATGCGCTGCAGTTGCTGCGATATTCGATTGAGTTTAGTCTTACATCCTCCCATTTCATAAAGCCACATAACAATAGTGTCCTACCGACGCGACCGAATTTCGGCCACGGCGGCCAATCTCGACCGAGGCGGAGACTAGCCAACCACGCCGGAGATATTATAGTGCACAAGTGTGTGCGCATGGTGCACTCTCTATTCCCTCACTCTCATAGTCCGACGGGACACCTTGATGCGACACGACCGGAGAGAGATCAAGTGCAGGACCGACGGCTTTACGTGCTCTCCAATTACTATTTGACAATACTTCATGTGTTGAGAAATGAAAATGTCTACTAGTGATTATCAGAAGGTCCATAAAAATAATAGACTTTTCACGATTTTTACTGACGAATTTTTTTGATCTCTTATGGTGGGATGATTATAATTAACTATTTTAATTTATTCTTTGAGATAAATGCGATAATGGCAAGTACTTATTTAGTTTCGCTGTAGTTTGAGAAATGTTCGCTAGAAACACAACACACATACGAGTAGTAAAACATTACAAAAAGGGGTATGCCTTATTTACAACCGCGATTACGAATCAATCATAACACACCGCCGATAGCTAATAAAACAATAACATATAATAATAGTGCAATAAACCCTAAATGTGTCATTGTTACCACCAAGTATCAAGACTACGTGTGCTGACTACACCGATCTGACATTGACGCGGGGACCAAGGCGTCACGTTTTCTGATTTGGGTCTGTGGTGGTTCTTGAATATTAATTGTCATCTTAGACCCATCTTCCAACTTGCATTATAAAACAATTGCACTGCCATAATGAAGACTTTGAGGTGCGCGACAGAGACACGCGACCGCGACTGGCGACTCCACCTTTGTATGGAAATACATGGAGAGCATTTGAGGTTAGCGACCGCAAAGCGCCTTTGATAGAAGTCAGTCGTGCGACATTTTAGTGTCACGAGACACGGTCGCGCGTCGTGGTCGCGTGTCGCGGTTCATGGTTCGATTCCCGGGAGGGGTATTTATAATTTTCAAATTATTTCTAGTCTGGTCTGGTGGGAGGTTTCAGCAGTGAATACCACGTAGAAACACGATCAGGGGTATGAAGGACTCTGCCATATCATGTTCCAGGTTAGCCCGCTTCTATCTTAGACTGCATTGTCACTTATCATCAGGTGAGATCGCAGTCAAGGGCTAACTTATAGTTGAATAAAAAAAGGTTATCAAATTGTAATACCTAATTTAATTATTATGATTATTATTATAATTAGCACTCATTTTGTAAAACATCAGTTTAACTGACTATGTTTAAAACTTGTTATCACAATAATTATTACCTAAGTACTTAATGAACCATAAATAGTCAAAACGATTAATTTAAACCTCGCGGGTTATTGAACTTAAGTTAAACAAGTATATATAAATTAAAAATTTAAAAAACCGACATTCGCCATTTTGTGGTGTCGGCCATCTTGACATATCTACCTACTGCAATTTACTAGTCAAGCCATATTTGAGCGCTACGGGGGAACAGACACACATGCACACACACACAAACAAACACCCCGTCGTTTTAATCAATTACTTTTTTATGAGATATACACTTACCTAAATAACTAAAAAATAATAGTAAAAACTACGGATCCAATAAATCGCTCGATATTTAGTTCGCGAGTGATTAACTAGGTCAATGATTGGCGACTTTACTTTTTACTCGACTACGGCAAAGCCAAAAGGAAGGGTTATCATTTGAGCAATCTATGTATGTATGTATGTTTGTGTCCGATTTTTGTATGAGATTCTGTGTGTTCCACTGTAGCGCCTTAACTACTGGGCCGATATTAATTCCTTGTTATAGTCCGGGTGACATCGGAATTCGGATACATTTTAAATACGAAAAAAATCGAGAAGCGACGTCCGAGAGGCTAAACTAAAATATTAGTTTCGGATAGACATAATAGATGACGCCACTAGCTGCTTGCCCCGCGCTTTCTGCACACTAAATTATTATTTAAATTAAATTACTAAGCGTAGTCGCGTTTCACTTTACGAACTTTATCCCTTGTTTCTTACTTACTTTCTGCTGCCATTTTGCTATATGCCAGAGGTCTACGGCATAGACCTTGGAAATGACAGAAATATCTTCGTCGATCTATCCGATTACACTAGGCAAGTAAATGTCAAGTAGGTACTCAAGTGTAGTTAATGCAAAAATAAAGTGTTTATTATGAAATAATTGTCGTTTTGGCGCGTTCAATCTGTTTGTGAGACACCGATTGCAACAGAACTGCAGGTTAACTGAGACTCCGAGAAATTCTGTTTTCTGTGGACTGAGAGATTCTGCCCGTTTTGTATCAAAGTCTTTTAACTGTCTCGTTAGTTTATAGGCAACTAGTGGACCCGGCAGACCTCGTCCTGCCCGGTAAAATACCGACATCGGCGCCACCTACTGAGACCCCGTAGGTTACCTGTACCTACCCGGTAATTGTGTTTTCAAACCATCCAGGATTGAAATATACACACAAAATTTTATCTAAGTCGGTCTAGCCGCTTAGAAGGAGTTAAGTGACAAACACACGTACATAAGAATTATATAGGTACGGGATGAGAGAGTTTACCGTATCCACGCGACGGGATGTTTGACAGTTACCAAACCCGTGAACATTTTGTATGGGAAAATGTTTTTTCTTTTATTTTATTTTTTCGTCAATTTTCCAATGTTTTTAATATTTATTATGCTATTCGGGATGGAGACAAATACAACAAATCAATAACCATGAAAATCGCTCCAGCCGTTCTCGAGTTATAAGTGTTCGAACTAACACGACTTTGTTTTATATAATTATATAGATTAGACAAAAGACTGCCTCGATGATCCAGTGGTTAGCATATTCGACTGCGGATCACGGGGCGCTGGGTTTGATAACTGGGTCGGTTAGGTATATTGCGTTTTTCTGTCAAGAAATTCTCAGTGCCAGTCCATAGTTGCCAGTTGGCGGTGTTTCAACCCTGTGCCTTGGAGAGCACGTTAAGCAGTCGGTCCCTGTTATAATCACTATCATGTGACCATAGTCGTTAAAGCCCACTAACCCGCATTGGAGCAACGTGACGGGTCTAGGCTCTGAAATCTCCTATGACAGAGGAGGCCTGTGCCCAGCAGTGAGACGTTAAAAGGCTGTAGTGATGATGGTGGTGTTAGGCGACAAGTGGAGGTTCAAGGATGGAGGGCTATGGTCTCCTTCTGCAAAACCGTAATGGTAACGCAAACGGAAGGAGGACGCACAATCGTGCTAAGAGACGAAAACATCAGGGCCTGGGCCCTGGGCCCTGGGCCAGGGCAGTTCTGAGTCCCACCCTGTACCTGATCCGTCCCTTTAACAGTCCCGGCGATGGAACATCTTTGTCGCGGGCGGCTAGAGTGGCGGGCTCTGGCTGCTCCTCAATAAAGTAATATGCGACACTGGGAAGATGGCAGCTTTTTCGTGACTGCCATGCCCGACTGTAACGTGCAAGGAGATTTCCCCAGGATATGCCCAAGGGGTTTTACACAAGAGTTCCCACCAAGCTTAGGTTGGCTACCGAGGGGGGGGGGGGGGTGTTTGGTGGGTACAAATCCCACATAACTCAATACTCCCCAGAAAGTCGAGTATCTTAAAAAGATCTCCGTAGTCTGCAGTTGTCGATATTTGATCCCCGTGCCTCGGAGAGCACGTTAAGCCGTCGGTCCCGGTTATTATCACTGTCATGTGGCAATAGTCGTTTAAATTCGCTAATCCGCATTGGAGAAGCGTGGCGGGTCAAAATGTCTCTCACCTATTAAGAGAATAGGATTGTGCCCAGCTGTGGGACACTAAAGTGGTGAATAGCCCAGTCAACTTTCAAAGTATGAAGGGATTGGACATTATTTACTTATCATTCAGTTGTTAAATGGTAGTTCATCATCATCATCATGATCAACCCATTACCGGCTCACTACAGAGCACGGGTCTCCTCTCAGAGTGAGAAGGGTTTTGGCCATAGTCTACCACGCTGCCCAAGCGGATTGGCAGACTTCACACACCTTTGAGAACGTTATGGAGAATTCTCAGGCATGCAGGTTTCCTCACGATGTTTTCCTTCACCGTTAAAGCAAGTGATATTTAAATTCTTAAAATGCACATCACTCCGAAAAGTTAGAGGTGCGTGCCCCGGGATCGAACCCACGACCTCGGATTAGAAGTCGGTCGTCCTAACCACTAGGCTATCACAGCTTCTAAATGGTAGTTAATCAGTAGCATTTGCTGTCGTAAAATCATTGAAACATGTCGGGTGAACTCCACTATCTTAAAATATGCGAAGCTATCAAGTTTAAGTTTATCACATGAATCATTAAATGCACATAATCTACTTGAAACTAGGTTCTTGAGGTACTTTAGATAGACCTAATGGGAGGTGATTGTGCTGTCTGTGCGGAAATGCTCAAATAGGTCTACTTATTTATGAAAAAGTATATCCGGCTGATTTGTTGTGAGACCGGGACGCGTTTAGAACCCTCGTAGCTTTTTGTCACTTCCCACATAACCAAAATCAAAAGACAATTCTTTATCCAGTTCACGTTTTTAGTGTCAATAATTTTACAAGTAGGTACGAGTAGGTATAGTAATAGTAGGTTTTACATTTAAGGCTGCTCTCCTCACGCGTTTCTCTATACAAACGTATTACGCCTATTATTCTAATATTTGTCGCAATAGATCTAAAGTTAAGCCAGATATCAATTTATATCTCCATTATCTATGCCATAAAATAAAAAAATTGTAAAATTATATTCATTTTAAAAGTTATGACGCTTGAAAAATCACTATTTTTGGGCAATTTTGATTTGAATGATATCCCAAGCAAAATTTATTTATTTAATTAGTTAATTATTTATTTATGCATGTATTTTTAGTACTTTTCTTTACTGAAGACGTTTCGCTCTCTAAATGCAGAAATCTCTGTTTTAGATTCCATCCACCAACGATTTGTCGCTCCCATGGAGAGGGCTCTTAAGTTTTACATTACGCAAATAAAGTATTGAGGATATTAATTGTTTACGACGATTGTGTACTCAAAACTAAATCTACGGGGGTTTCCAACGCGCCCTGGTTTGAGAAGAGCCCTCAACGATCTCGGCCGGGTAGTTTTTTTGCAACCACCATCTCACAATATCAACTAATTAGAACTATTATAGCTTATATAATAATAGCATTTAGCGCATCTTGAAACGCTATGATTGTTCAATACATACTTACCAACAATCCAACAGAAAATAAAACCTAAAGCTGCGCCATTTTCACAAATTTTCTTTCTTTTACACATTATATGGTTACATCTATTGATTTATTAAAAGAAATAAAAAATACATACCAACAATCCAACAGCAAGTAAAACCAAAAGCCGCGCCATTTTATTCACTCTTTTCTTTCAACGTTTTTCAGTACTTAAAAATTTTCTTAAGAAAGTGTGTTTTCTTGAGCCTGCTGACTTTGCGCTTGAATCGCCACAGTCTGAAGAGGCGGGCTGCGCGCGCGCACATCGGCTGCGTTGTGTTTGATAGATAACTGACAACAAGAATAATAGGATGCGCATCGATTCGGAAACGGCAGGAAAACTCTCAAAGGCGCGACGCGGAGCGGTGACAACGGCTTCTGCTATAATTTTACAAGCTATAATTTACGCACATCGGCTGAGTTGTGTTTGATAGATAACTAATGCAGGAAAACTCTCAAAGTCGCGACGCGGAGCGGTGACAACGGCTTCTGCTATAATTTTACAAGCTATAATTTACGCACATCGGCTGAGTTGTGTTTGATAGATAACTAATGCAGGAAAACTCTCAAAGTCGCGACGCGGGACGGTGACAACGGCTTCTGCTATAATTTTACAAGCTATAATTTACGCACATCGGCTGAGTTGTGTTTCATAGATAACTGACAACAAGAATAATAATAGGATACGCATCGTTTCGGAAACGGCAGGGGAATTCTCAAAGGCGCGACGCGGATCGGTGACAATAATTATGTTATAATTATGTTATGTAAACAATTATGTTATCTCTTATACATCACAAAAGTAATGCATAAAATAAGTGTGCTAAACTACCACCACCACCACTACAGCCTTTTTACGTCCCACTGCTGGGCATAGGTCTCCTATATGAGATAGGAGACCTATGCCTATCCTCCTATGAGATCTCCTATGAGAGGAGAGAGGAGTTTAGAGCTTAGACCCACCATGTTGCTCCAATGCGGGTTGGAGGGCGGTGTGTTAAAAAATAACAATATAACAATTTATGTACTTGTACATGATTGAAATGCCGTCTTGCGCATTATTGGAACGAGTCATATCAGTGTCCGGCAATCTCACGAGCGTGGTCACCGCAGTAGGCCGCGTCCTTCTGCGCCGCGCTGCGCTGAATAAATCAATTAGACACACCACTGAGCGCATCCATACCACCATATAACCCCCGGCACGTAAGTCAAGCGGTGTGTGTTACCATAAAGTGCGCGCAGCGTTGTACGAGTGAGCGGGACACAATTGGAGAGCCAATCAGCGCTTACGAGGGATCCGCGAGTGCTAATCAGTGCTTACGAACGATCCCCACGCCCTCCCCGCGACACCCTCACACCCCGAGATACCTCATTTCGACTTCTGCGCATTGAAGGTCAACGCTAGACTTATTTGCCGTGACTTGTACCCACCTTGCCTGCCGACTTGACTCTACTTGGAGTACCTACCGGACTACCACACACCTCATAACGTTTTAATTAAATAAAATTATCTTTATTTCTATTAAATCATTTAACCGTTCAAATCATTTAGAAGATAGACATATTGTTAGATGGTGATGATAAAAAAAATAACTCGACTGTGTCTGTTATGGGCTCTTCTCAGACCAGGGCGCGTTTGGAACCCTCGTAGTTTTAGTTTTAAGTTTTCGTAGTAATTATCACCATTACCTCACTTTCATGTACTTTATATTATATTGACATTCAAAAAGTGTACACTGTACTACATACGTTGAATAGGTAATTGAATTTTTTAATTTGAATTTAAACAAGACTAATAGGTATACATTTTCACATAAGTACAGTTACAATTTTAATTAGGTACCTATATTATTTTACACGATGTGCCTACTGCCTACTATACCACCGTTAACTAAATATATAAAAGGCTCAAACCACGGACGTAGGTACCGTCTGAAATAATTGACTGATATAAAGGTATAGATCGACCAGAATCTCATGAAAAATAGGGAAATGAAATTCCAAAGTTAGCAACACTACGGCTGCCCTAGCGATAAACAAAGTAACTGACATTTTTTGTGAAATTGACTTTTGTGCATTAACAAAAGTTTTATGTCGAGTAGTTTTTTAACACAGTTTAATATTTCAAATAACTTGAACCGTTTACTGAAATTTGAATTGCCCAAACAAAGTAACTGCACTCACTAACCCGGAATATAAATGCAAAAACCAAGTAAACAACAAGCACAACACAAAAACAAAGTAATTGGATGTTGATTACTTTGTTTTTGTATTTAAAATGCAGTTGCTTGATTTTTCGTTTCTTGAAATGATCCCAGGTAAGGTGTTCTGAATGTAATTAAGTACTTTGTTTATCACTAGGGCAGTCGAGTTAACCTAGTGTTGCTTACTACAAAATTTAATTTCTCTATTTTTCATGAGATTCTGGTCGATCTATACTGAATTAAGTTTTTGGCAACCTGGGCGGCCTGCTGAGCTTCTGGAGCGACATTGGATGGCTGGAGTGAAGACACCAATGGGAGAGGCAGATCACGCACAACAGACCTCAATTGGTTTAAGTGCGGACACCTGACCAGAAGAAGAAGAAGAAGAAGAAGAAGAAGGTACTGAATTGGGCATATCGATATTACAATAATCTGCTGTTGTTGCATGCATTGGTAGGTATGCGTTTGCATGAATTTGCTGTCGTTCTCTTTGCTAAGTTACTCTTAGAAGATTCTGTTTATTTTATGTGTAATATTTTACTTAAACACCGCGGGGCGTAGTGTGTGTGCGTGCGTGCGTGCGTGAGTGCGTGAGTGCGTGAGTGCGTGAGTGCGTGAGTGCGTGTGTATCACGTGTGTATGTATTTGTTACTCTTTTACGCAGCAATTTTTTTGTTTTGAATAGAGATACATTATGCCTTGACTTAATACATACGCTACTTTTTATCCTAGAAAAATCCGACGAACAATTTTTTTTATCTATGAAAATTCTCGGTGATGGTAGCTAATCGAGTGCGCATGTGTTAAACATTTCGATTCGCTCAGGTGGGAAATCGTTCCACTAAAGTAGGACTATGTAGCCATTTCATTAGGTATACAAGTATTTTCACAGTAGCTTCCTTTTATGACGTAGGCGCACACTATAAGAAAGGATTGTTGCGAATTTCACCCCTATAAGGAGGTTAAATAGGGGGTGAAAATTTGTATGAAAGTCCGTCATTTTTTCAAGTTATATCCATGAAAATTGGTGTTTCGATTTTTGGTTAAAAATAAAGAAAGTGTAAGAGGGGGTAAAATAGGGGATGAAATTCCGTCATTTTTAAAGTTATGTCAATGTCAATCGGTATTTGTATTGTCGGTTAAGTACAAAAAAAAAGATTAAGTACGTGTTTCAGAAATTTGGAAATTCCATCGCCAAGTGGATTAAATAGGGAATGAGATTTATAAGAATCCAAGCGGATGAAGTCGCTGTCATCAGCTTATATTATGAAAACAGTTTTATTTTAAAAGTAGATGATGCCCACGGCTTCGCCCGTGTGGACTTAGATTTTTAAAAATCCCGTGGGAACTTTTGATTTTCCAGAACAAAAAGTAGCTTATATCTAGTAACCCGTCCCCAAAACGGAAAAATCCCGTGGGATCCCCACGATTTCGGAATGCAACCTTACAGCATCAGGGTTGAGGAGTTGGATATGTAGGTACCTACTCGAGTTCATTCAACGATAAAGTCTTTAATTGGTACCCTCAATATCAATTTAAATACCTAACCGAAAGTTTCTAAATCTCATTAGTTTTGGGGATCAGCTGGGTTATTCTGTAACTTAGTTAGCAACTGAAAATAGTTGCCAACGAATTATTTTGATATACATTGCTGCTTTACTGTGGGAAATATAAAGTGTATTCATAATTTTACACAGTAAAGCAGCAATGTATATCGAACTAATTCGTTGGCAACTATTTTCAGTTGCTAACTAAGTTACAGAATAACCCCCCAGGTCCCCTACAGCATCAGAATTGAGGAGTTGGAATCCAATTTTTTTATAGAACAGGGTCGCAATGTTTCTCTATCGATTAAAAAAAATACGCAAATCGGTTCAGAAATCTCGGAGATATCGGTGTACACTGTACAATGTACATAGGTAGAAAAACACAACTCCTCCTTTTTTGAAAGTCGGTTAAAAAAGTAGCGTATGTTACTCCCTGATTAATTCTCTACTTGTATGTGAAAGTCCCGCCAAAATCGGTTCAGCCGTTCCGAAGATTAGCCCGTTCAAACAGACAGACAGACAGACAAAAATTTTAAAAACGTGTGATTCGGTTATGGTACAGTTCAAATAACCGTATGAGCTTAATATGAGGTAGTTATTTTGAAATTACAGACAGACACTTCAATTTTATTTATTAGTAAAAGTATAATATTATAGAGTATAGATTTTCAGATACGAAAAGCCTATTTTATAATGACAGCGCCATCTATACAAGCTTTTAATAACTATGTTGTAGTCATGTGATGAACGCATCATTTTACAACTATACATTCTGGTACCACAAATAATAATGCTACTGACCGCTAGATGTCGCTTACTAACCATGCAGGGAAAATAATCGTATGACGAAAAACAGACCGTTTTGGTAAGTACTTACAATACTCAAAATTAGGAGAGAGAATACAAATATATTTGACTCAAAATAATTGCTTTAAATAATTATTATTATTACTAGAAGAAAACCCGGCTTCGCTCGGGGGACTCATAATACACATCTAGGTAAAAAATGTAGGTAGATATTTCTGTAGTCATCGGTTCTCAAGGAATATTAAAGGAAAGCAAGGCATAGACTCGTATAGCTTGTGTTGTTGTGTCGTTGTTCATTGTGTTTAATAAATATAGTAGGTAAATAAAAACTGCAAAAGATTTTACACAAATAATTTTTATTTTAAATTAACATTCAAAATAAACTAACTCTGGAAAACAAATCTGCTGAATCAAAAATAATCTTTGAAAATAATATTAGGAAATATGTAAATTGTAATTTTACAATGAGTATCTCACCCGAGAATTTGGCAAAGATACCTATAAAGGATACTTATCTCTGTTATACATCACACGTTGATTATCATAAAATTTCTCTATATTGAAATTGTTTATTTTTTACACAAATAGTTTTTATTTCAAATTAACATTCAAAATAAACTAACATAAATTAACAAAACATAAGTTTTAATAAGTATTGTGTATGTATGTAGGTATATCCTCACACCTCAATCTGGTAATAAGTATTATTTTTCATTTTACTGTACTTGGTGACCTGCACCGTTAACTTACCCGAAAGTCATCAAATAAATCTTGGGATTTATCAGGTTGTATTGTAGAGGCAGCTAGTGATTTAACAGATGCAACAGGAGCAGTTTAAAAATGTTTGACAGTGCCCGAGCCTTGGTTATTCTTAACTCCCTAATTGTTTCTAGGCCACAACACTCGCAATAATTGAGATTATCTGCAAAAATATATTATACAACTAATAATGTCTAATCTAATTGTAAAATAAGAACCAGCCAAGTTCAAGTTGAACTTGCGCATGAAGGGGTCTATTCCATTATCAAGAAATAGTGTCTATTTCTGTATGTGTTCATGACACCTCAACACAGGCTATGCATGTCGTCGTCGTCTTAACCAATAGACGTCCACTGCTGGACATAGGTCTCTTGCAAGGCTCGCCACAGATCACGATCTTGTGCCGCCTGATTCCAGCGGCTACCAGCGACTCGCTTGAGATCGTCTGTCCATCGTGTCGGGGGTCTACCAACGCTTCGTTTACTGGTGCGAGGTCGCCATTCAGGCACCTTGGGACCCCAACATCCATCGGTTCTTCTAGCAATGTGCCCCGCCCATTGCCACTTCAGTTTCGCGACTCGATGAGCTATGTCGGTAACTCTGATTCTCCTGCGGATCTCCTCATTTCTGATTTGATTCCGCAGGGATACTCCGAGCATAGCTCTCTCCATCGCCCGCTGAGTGACCCTGAGCCTTCTTATGAGGCCCATTGTTAGCGACCATGTCTCAGATCCGTAAGTCATCACTGGCAACACGCACTGTTATTTTTTACAATTTATTATTATCCACACATCGACTGCAGTAGTAAGTACTTATCTACCTGCCAAAGTAGAGAAAAAGGCTGAGTGCTTTAAAACAAAGAGGTTTACACAGAATAAACCTTAAAACTTATATTTTGTTAATTTTAATTTGATTTGTTTTGACAATGAACGAAGCTATATGAATCTATATGCCTTGCTTTCCTTTAACAATGAGAACCGATGACTACAGAAATATCTACCTACATTTTGTACCTAGATGTGTATTATGAGTCATTGTCTCAAAAGGGCTAGAACTCAGAGTCGTAAAACCTGTTAAATCTCCATGGTTAAATCAAATAAAAATAAAAAAAGATGTGTCAAATTCGATCGAGTCGTATCCATGGCGACTGCGGTTTGTTTGGATGACAAACGTGATTTGTTGTTTGTCAGTGCCGTTAGAATTTAACGAAATTGTCCATAATACGAATTTTGCGGATATATGTTGTCGACTCGAAATCAATATTTTTTCATGCCCTGTTATTCTTATAAGGTTTCGATCGAGTCTACCGTACCCCTGCACGAAATTATTAATATAGAAAGTAATATTTCCAAGCAAGCTGCTTGTTGCTATAGCAACGTATCTGTCAAAATACGACATGCCAATAATAGTCATCCTATCGAATTCATTTGATGTGATTACAATTTTACAAAATAATTTGAACAAGTAACTAATTAATTAAATAAGTCTTATCTATTTTTCAAGGAAAAAGATGTCAATAACAAATAAAACTTCGCCTAAAATACACTGTGATCGTTACAAAAAACACTTGCGAGCTTTCAATCGCTTTGACAAAAATGTTTTTACAACTGTGAAGAAAGTCATTGTTTCGAAGGAAATTTCCAATTGCAAAGGCGACAAAAGCTTTTCAACCGGAGTTATAAGCAGCTACAGAGATAGCCATGTGACTACGCCCAAAAAAACCGCTAAATCTGACTTAATTTTTGATCAAAATAGAACTTGTAATGAAAAAGTTGATTACTGTAAACACTGTGGAGATGTGACGTCCAACTCTGGAATTAACCCAAAATCAGGTACTAATGAGTCTCAGAATCCATCAGAAAGTGTATCTAGATGTCACTTTATAGACAAAAGCTGTTTAAAAAAACCATCTAAAATTAGTACGAATAAATGCAGTATTGATAATAATTGCGAAAATAGACGAATACAACAATATTATAGAAATGAAAAATTTTACCCATCCACTGACTCTTTTTATGCAACTGATAACATGAAAAAGGTTCCTAAAGGTTCGCTTGATACTATTACTGAAAATCCAGAAAAAGTATCTAATTCAACGTCAACAATTTTTGAAATATACCCCGAAAACTCTGACAAAGAATTGGGTTTCTTGGACCCCGACGATATTGAAACTGTTAAACAAATAAAAATGTTTAGAAAAAACAATTATTTTGAATGCCACTCTGCCAAATCTAGAATTCATTCGAAAGGCAGTGTGACAAGTTTAAATGATCATAAATGCGTATACAGATTCTACTTAAATGACAGATTATTTCCTGTACCACTTAATACAGATTATCAAGAAAATGTTAGATGTATTGAATGTCATTTACCTCTAGAAAAAAAATATGAAAATTCACATTTAAATGGCACAATACAAGCCAAAGTAAAATTGAATGGGGAAATTCAAGATATGCTGCTAATGTTGCCAGTTAAAAACTCCCTTATTGTTAAAGAAAGAAGAAAAGTGTCACAAATCAAAGAGTATGATTCCCTTTATTTTGGTATAATAAAACTGGACTTAAACGGAGATTCAAAGTTTAATAGAAATTTGCCTAGTAACTCTTTGGCGTTAAGATATCAGAAAGGATATGAAGAATTTACTGTAAATAAGAAATATGAATATGACTGTGTCACAAATGGTGATATAATTATTATGTGATATGTATAAATTATACTTACTAATAGTCCAGTAACTTTAGTAATCTGACCTTGCGTTAAATCGGGTACTTCTGATTTTTTGCAGACTTGTTTATGATGTTGGCCCAATGATTAATCCAAGTTTGTGACCTCGAGCGACGAACGCAACTTTGTCAAAAATCGAAAAAAAACACGAAAATTTGGGATTTTTTTCAGATTTTGGCGATTATAACCCAAAAGGACTAGTTCTTGACACTACCTTTTCAGAGCGTTTTTAAAGTAGAATAAAATTGCTACAATTTAAGACCAGAACCAGCTCTGTAGGTACATTACTTACTGAGATGCTCGCGACTTCACTTGCGTGAATTCTTAATCTCATACAAACTTCCATCTCCCATTGTACCAACTTAGGGGTAGTTTTTCCAAAATTCCTTCGATACGTAATTTTTAATTTTTAACTGAAAACCTAAATACCAATTTTCGTGGATATAACTCGATAAATGACGAAAACGTGACGGGGTCTCATTTAAACTTTCATCCCCTACTTAACCCACTTGTGGAAAAAAATTTCAAAAATCCTAAAATTCATATTTTTTATTTTTTATCGAAAGCTCAAATACCAATTTTCATGGATGTAACTTGATAAATGACAGACTTTCATACAAACTTTCGTCCCATATTTAACCCCTTTAGGGGTAGAATTTCCAAATATCCTTTCTTAATGTGCGCTTAAATCATAAAAGGAAGCTACTGTGAAAATTTCAAGTTCGTAGCTTTCAGTTGTTTAGGTTGTGCGTTGATGATCAGTCAGTCAGAACAAGCTTCTTGAAGCTAGAAACTTGAAATTTTCACAGCAGCTTCCTTTTATGATATAAGCGTACACTAGGAAAGAATTATTGGAAATTCCACCACTAAGGGGGTTAAATAGGGGATGACAGTTTGTATGAAAGTCTGTCATTTTTCAAGTTACATCCATGAAAATTGGTATTTGGGCTTTCCATAAAAAATAAAAAATATGAATTTCAGGATTATTGAAATTTTTTTTCGCAAGTGGGTTAAGTAGGGGATGAAAGTTTAAATGCGACCCCGTCACGTTTTCGTCATTTATCAAGTTATATCTATGAAAATTGGGATTTAGATTTTCGGTTAAAAATTAAGAATTACGTGTTGAAGGAATTTTGGAAAAACTACCCTTAAGTTGGTACAATGGGAGATGGAAGTTTGTATGAGATTAAAAATTCACGCAAGTGAAGTCGCGAGCATCTCAGTACGTAATGTACCTACAGAGCTGGTTCTGGTCTTAAATTGTAGCAATTTTATTCTACTTTAAAAACGCCCTGAAAAGGTAGTGTCAAGAACTAGTCCTTTTGGGTTATAATCTCCAAAATCTGAAAAAAATCCCAAATTTTCGCGGTTTTTTCTATTTTTGACAAAGTTGCGTTCGTCACTCGAGGTCACAAACTTGGATTAATCATTGGGCCAACATCATAAACAAGTCTGCAAAAAATCAGAACTACCCGATTTAACGCAAGGTACCCCATACTAGCAAATCCTAAAGTTACTGGACTATAAGTAGTTTCAGATATAAAAATACATTTTTTAGTAGGCACATTTGCTTGCAAAGCGGGTCATATTATATCCACTTTTGTCAGAACTGTAAAGCAGATTTAGTATTAAATAAATGATCGTAATATTTTACTGGTTTACCGTATTTACTTACCTATCATTGTTGTTAAAATTTGCACCACAAGCACAACTGATTTTCAACTTAGGTACTTATTTATAACATAGGTAACTAAATTATTTATTGGTTTGAATAGCTTCAATATTAATGTCCCTTATTAGGCCTATTTTGTATAGAAGTGTCTTACAAAGAATGGTCAAACTCCAATAACTTCTAGTGATGCGACTCTTATGGAACTCGACACATGATTTTCCTAAAGCACGCGTTAAACGCGAGTAGCATGTGAACGCTTTGAACAAAATACATAATAAAAAATACATATTGTACCTAGTTGTAAACGCGCATTAAACGCTTGTTATGATGTAGGTAATATGAGAGGCACAAGAGAAATCATGTTCAAAAGTCAAAACTACTTAATATGAAACCAAGTTTTAAGCATAAGTCTATAATGTATTATTCAAATTTGGAATGTCAATTATTGTCAAGCTAAAGCTTTAATATTTACTTATATTTTATTGATTTATTAATAATAATTATTAAATAATTGTCAGGCTGCAGGCATAATATTATGCCTGCAGCTTATTTTTTACGCTGGGAAATGCCAAGTTACGCATCCCTCCCGGAAGCAGTACAGCAAACTGCGCCGTTCCCGGAAGGGTATGTGGTAGTCGCCGACCAAAAGATGGCCAGAATACCCACTAAAACCCAGCGATGTTCCTCAGTGTCGTCTGGTGGCTGGGTTACGGGAACACTTTCGCAATCATGCGCGACCCAGCCGGCGCTGTCCGGTCCTCTAACTCCATCTGAGGTGCACCAGGAACATAATGGTGCGCCTCCCGACCCGAGGTGTCTCAACGGGCGACGGATACGCCATTCCATCGCTCGAAGTTCCTCACTACAGGCAACCCTCAAGAAGATCACACCCTCAGGCGACCCTCAAGAGGATCACCCCCTCCAGTAATTTTTTATAGAGGTTTTCTTCCTCGCGACCCCTCGCTCAGGGCGGATGTTTAGGTAGATCAAAATGTAAACATCCGCCAGTGAAAGTCCCATCAAAATTGATCCAGCCTTTCAAAGATTACCCGGTAATCTTTAAAGTATTACCTTTCTAACAAAAAAAGAATGAATGAAATCGGACCACGCGTTAATGAATTACAGCTAATTACACATTTTGACATTCATCCCTTTTCTCAAGGGAACCGTGCTGAATTTCGGGTGAATGAGGGGTGTGGATTCACGAATCCGCGAATGTCCCTTTACCAAAAATTCTAATAGTTTTTTATATAATGTAACCTAACATTAATTTAAATATACTAACGATAGTCATTTAACTCTAGCAAATCTCCAAACCGCGTTATTGTTTATGAATAAAAACGACCAGCGCCATCTATCGAGAATTTTCATATTATGAAATACATCACATATAAAACAAACTCGCACCGCTAACCATCTGACCACCGACCGGGCGGACCGGGCGTCCACTACCTCGTGAGCTCCTGCGATCGCCAACACCGGCGCGGCACGCAGGCGACCTCAGCGGCGACACCACCGGACTCGACACCCGCTCCGCGCGCGGCGGCGGTCTCTCCGCACGCAGCGCGGAGCCTCTCCCCTGGACACGACAGCTCAGTGCGGGCAGTAATCCCATCGCCCGCAGCGCAGAGCCATCCCCCTGATGACAGCTCCGCGCGCGGAGGCGATCCAATCGTCCACATCGCGGAGCACCATCCACGGACGTGACGCTCAACACGCCAGCCAAGAAATTGGAAGGCCCTAGCCGACTCCCACCGGCTTAAAGAGCAACACCGGGGAGGCAAACCTCCCCGCGCCCCACCCGGATAAGGAGGCCTCGCCTGGACGCCCGTAAATCCGTGGCCTGACGGCCACAAAGAAGATCTCACAGCATAAAACAAACTCTTCTGTTCTAACTACATAAGTATTATATTATTTTATAGATCTATACTAATAAATAAAATTGAAGTGTCTGTCTGTAATTTCGAAATAACTACCACATATTAAGCTCATATGGTTATTTGAACGATACCATAACCGAATCACACGTTTTTAAAATTTTTGTCTGTCTGTTTGTTTGAACGGGCTAATCTTCGAAACGGCTGAACCGATTTTGACGGGACTTTCACAGACAAGTAGAGAATAAACCAAGGAGTAACATAGGCTACTTTTTAACCGACTTTCAAAAAAGGAGTTGTGTTGAAATCGGTAAAAAACGCCCTGATAGGTATTTTCGCTGCGCGCGACGGCCGACGCTCGCGCTGCACGGAACTCCCCGCGCCGCGCGCCCCTGCGTCATGCGCCCGCCGTACGCGGTACCGCGGTACGCCGCCGCGCGGCGGGGGGCGGGTGGACCAGAAATCTACTTATCCCTCAGGATTTGTGAAAAACCGAAATTCACGCGAGCGAAGCCGCGGGCAAAAGCTAGTAACATAATAATAAAGTTACCTAAGCATTTCAATTTTTTTAAAGAGCTTCGCGCTGGTGCTTCCTAGTAAGTACGGCATTCTGAACCAGTGGTAGATTCCAGTAGATTCAATAATTGACGATCCAAAAGCACATGTAAAAGTTTATTTTAATAAAAACTTTTCTATTATATTGCTAGCTAGCTTTTTGTTAGAGTTTGCATATTAAAGTACTTAAACTTCCTTGAGCAGTGTGGTTGGTCTGAGTCTGAGCTTGCACACCTTTACAAAACTTTACTAAATACTTCATACACAATGACTTCATACTGAAATTAGCCTAAAATGAGTTTGAGTTCGCCAATTCAGCATTCAGCATTCGTCTACAGCCAGCGCCCCAAGCGGTAATGTTGTAAAATAAATATTATAAGTACTGAATTACGACTTCAAAATAAGAGTCTTTGGGTTCATTTTGCATTACATATTACAGTTTTTTGGGTATTTGGTAAAGTTTTGGAGGTGTGCAAGCTCAGAATAACTGTACAGGTGTGCCTATCTACTCTAAGATTTATTTGGTTTAAAATGCTAAAGGTTGCAGGTTTTTTTTGTGACCTAGAGATGTTCTAGTGTCATCATTTATTACTTTTTTAATTAAGTATTTTAGCACATTTAAATATGCCAATTTGATCTTGAGGATAATTCCTTATTGCAGTAGTTTTTGCATACATGTTCGTCATACTAATTTTGGTTATGAATAATAAAATATAATAATAGCGACCATTTCTTAGGGTTCCGTACCCAAAAAGTGCCAAACAGGATCCTATAACTAATCCCCCTGTCGTCGGTCCGTCTGTCGCAGAGGTTAGAGACTGTCGTAGAGGGTTCCCCATAAAAACACCTCGAGAAATAACTTTATTTCAAAGTTTTATTTTGTTTCAGCTCTATCTTAAGAACAGTAATATCTACATAGATAGATATCACTTCAGGTATTTAGTACATAATCGAAAACAAGAAAATATAATAGGTAATAAAAAAAACATTACAGTTTCACACTCAGAAATGTGCAATTTAATTTGAATAAGTATTCTGTTGAATATTCTGGTGCAAAAATGTTTAAATATGGTACTGTGTCGCAACCCTGATTATTAAGTAATTTGATTTATTTAAGCAAGAGGAAACCTCTGTTGTCTCCTTATCTACTTAGTTTAAAGTAAAATTACTTGAATTCATATCCAAAATACAGTCAGGATTAAAACACTGCTCAATAAAAACAGTCTGTTTAACCAAATTATTGGCTGATTTTGTTGAATTTTGTCATATCAACGTCAATTGGCATACTACTTACTATTTTAGCGTGCCTAAGTGTTGCTATAACATAAAGAAGTACAGGGTTTAAGGGGTCCGCTATCGAAAACTTAGCGCTATTATTATAACTATCTAAACACAATCCAATACCATAATCATTTGTTTTATACTTGTAGTATTAGGTACCTACTAGTATTATTAGCATTTAGTATTTTTCAAACCGGCAATGTATAGCGTGCAAAACGCAGCGACAACTTTGGATATTTACACAAACGTTCGTTGAACTCTAGCGTCGGCTGATTGCATTGCATTGCGAACTTTGAAAAAAATACAGGGAATATTATATTTTTATTTTCGCGTTTTTTGTTAATGGTATCTTGTTAGTAATCGTCATTACTTTCACCTGTTTTTGTTTCCGATAGCGGTCACTTTACATCCGATATAAGAGTGTCGTCGTCGTCGTCTCAACCAATGGACGTCCACTGCTGGACATAGGTCTCTTGCAAGGATCGCCACAGCACACGATCTTGTGCCGCCTGATTCCAGCGGCTACCAGCGACTCGCTTGAGATCGTCTGTCCATCGGGTCGGAGGTCTACCAACGCTTCGTTTACTACATGAGTGTACTACTACTACTATATTGTAATTCACCGGATCAATTTATTGTGTGGTGATGCGGAACCGTCTGTACGCGCGTTCGACTCTCACTTGACCGGTTTCTTAGAGCAGAAGTCAGTCGGGTTTTTTTAGTATTTGATATTTACCTTGTTTTTATAAAAAACTGTATAGGTAATTTAGTACTTAAATATTTTTTCAGACTAATACTTAAATAAGTTTTTATATATATCTATCAAATGCAGGAAGAGTTACTTACGTACCTACTGGGTTCACAAATGTCTAGTACCCTTTGTTTTACCGGATAAAAAGTATCCTACATCTCTATCTAGCTATCTTTCTCGTATCCCTGCAAATCAAGTCGATCCGTAGCTTGCGGCATGATTGAAATACAAATGCATGAAAAATGGACTGCCATTCCGCGGGAATTCTTTGTTTTTCCGGGATAAAAATTATCCTTTATTTCTCTTTAGCTCTCTCTTTAATTTTCTACCTTGAAATCAAATAGCTCTGTCACAGCGTGATCGTAGGACCAACAAACAAACACACTTTCGTATTAAAAAAATTGGCAGGGATGAGAATATTATCTGATTCAAACTCTATCAGGCGCGGTTTTGCGCTGCCTACTTCACTCACAAATTCTTATAATGCAATTATTACATCTATACTTACTTATACTTATATACTTATCTATACTATAATATAATAAAGCGGAAGAGTTTGTTTGTTTGAACGCGCTAATCTCAGGAACTACTGGACCGATTTCAAAAATTCTTTCACCGTTGGATATGTACGTGATCCCCGAGTGCTATAGGCTATAAGTATATTATGTACCACGAGCGAAGCCGGGGCGGACCGCTAGTTAAGTATATTTTGTAAGCGAAATCAGCGGAAGATTCCAAGCCATGCCTGTTGGCTGTTTGCATTTGAATAAGGTAAAATCTACCTATGTTCTACAACAATCTACACAAGTAAATAAAATTGAAGTGTCTGTGATTTCGAAATAACTCACTAGTTACCTCTTCTGTGATTATTTAAACGATACCATAACCCAGAAATACCTGTGGGTTGATCTAAGATGGATGAACCTATTTTGATGGTCCTCCACAGAGAGGTAGATATTGGATATAATATGTAGAATACGTGAAAGAGATATTAAGAGTGATGTAGACTATACCTACTTTTTATCTCGGAAATATTCAGGATTCCTTCGTGAAAAAATAAAAACTGCTGAGAGGTAGGTACTAGGGACTACGCACAGGTCAAATCTATACTAATAAATAAAATTGAAGTGTCTGTCTGTAATATCGAAATAACTACCTCATATTAAGCTCATATGGTTATTTGAACGCTACCATAACCGAATCACACGTTTTTAAAATTTTTGTCTGTCTGTCTGTCTGTCTGTCTGTCTGTCTGTCTGTCTGTCTGTCTGTTTGAACGGGCTAATCTTCGGAACGGCTGAACCGATTTTGACGGGACCTTCACATACAAGTAGAAAATTAACCAGGGAGTAACATAGGCTACTTTTTTAACCGACTTTAAAAAAAGGAGGAGTTGTGTTTTTCTACCTATGTACACCGATATCTCCGAGATTTCTGAACCGATTTGCGTAATTTTTTTTTTAATCGATAGAGAAACATTGCGACCCTGTTCTGTAAAAAATTTGGATTCCAACTCCTCAATCCTGATGCTGTAGGTGTAGGGGACCAAATCCCCAAAACTAATGGGTTTTAGAAACTTTCGGTTATTTAAATTGATATTGGGGGTACCAACTAAAGACTTTATCGTTGAATGAACTCGAGTAGGTACATATCCAACTCCTCAACCCTGATGCTGTAAGGAATTGTATTCCGAAATCGTGGGAATCCCACGGGATTTTTCCGTTTTGGGGACGGGTTTCTACAGATACAGATAAGCTACTTTTTGTTCTGCAAAATCAAAAGTTCCCACGGGATTTTTAAAACCTAAATCCACACGGGCGAAGCCGTGGGCATCATCTAGTTATTAATATATTCACGACCTATCCGCTGAACCCATGTGTTACTTTTTATCCCAGGAAATTAAGGAGTTCTCAGGGGATATGAAAACCCCGAATTCAAGGGAACAGAGTTGGAGTTGTTCGACCTAATACCACCTACTCATTTCCAGCACCGCACCGCACGCCATCGTAAAAGCTATCATCCTCACCACCTGGATCACTGGCATACATCAACCAAGCGTTGCGAGGTCATTTCTTCCGCGCACTCAAAAATTGTGGAATCAACTCCCTTCGGAGGTGTTCCCTCATAACTTTGACATAGGGTTATTCAAGGGGCGGATCAACAAACTTCTTAAAAGCCGGCAACGCATTAGTGGTTCCTCTGGTGCTGCAAATGTTCATGGGCGGCGGTAATCACTTAACATCAGGTGACCCGCTTGCTCGTTTGCCCGCGATTAATATATATAAAAAAAAAACAAAGTCGCGGACATCAGCTGGTGGTAAATATGTATGCAATAAACTCGACAATTATTCATATTATGTATACGACTTTGTTTATTATTTAGTACCCTATATCTATTATAGTATTATTGTAAGGTTACCCGTGTTAAATTATATGCAAAGCGAAGGTTGTATTGCTTATAATATAAACTGCTAATTTCCGACTTAATTGTCTATCATGAATTCAAGTAATTTATCACTATTGAGTGATAAATTACTTGAGATCTCATATCTTACCTATATTACCAATATATTTCCTACGCCTAGATGGTATTGTTTTCTTATATTTCTGTTTCCCTCTGGATTCAAAAAATAACACAGCAAAGTATTTTAAGTAAGTATGTATAATTGTAAGTATAACCAACTTTTGGTATTTAGGAAAAAAAATTCGTACTCTGTAATTTTTCTAATGCATCCAAAAACAAAAATAAAACGGCTAGTGTCTCAGCTCGAGGCCCATTCTTGAAACTTTTGTTCAAAGTTATTATAACTTTATGTAGATAGATATACATTATACATAGGTAGTTATTTAGATACTATAGGTCTACATTTTTACTCATACAACTTTTTATTCATAGTAAATGAAAATCAAGTTCAAGTCATAATTTATTAAATTTTCTTTTTTTCAAAGGTTAGCTAATGGCAGTAAATTATAAAATCTATGGACATCCATCGTTGGACATAGGTTTTAATCAGCGCCACATCCAGTCCTCAATAAATATATTTTCATAATCCTTTAATTTGATACCCCACTCGATATTATGATTTGAAGGAAAAAAAATTTTTGAACCCCACATTATGGCGTCTTAAATGCGCCATTTACTACCTACCCCCAAGTGGGTTAAATAGAGGATGAAGGTTTATATGAGAGTCCTTCACTTTTCGCACGTCATTTATTAAGTTATTTCCATGAAAATTGATATTTAGGTTTTCGGTTAAAAATAAAGAATCGTGCGTTTAAGGAATTTTGGAAAAACTACCCCCCAAGCGGTCTAAATAGAGGGTAAGTTTGTATGAAATTTATCAGAATCCACGTGGACGAAGTCGCTGGCAACAACTAGTTTGCTAATGTTTGAGCTATGTCAATTGGTTCTTCTGCAGATGTTTTCATTCTTTTCTTTCAGGGGAACTCCTTACGTAGCTCTCTCTACAGTGCTCTGAGCGTCTTCAGTGGATTAGGCCGCTTTTCAGAGTCTAGACCCGCCACGCTGCTCCAATGCGCATAGGCGAGCTAATACCCAATAGCAATTTTTTTATTTTTGGTAACTCAGGCCCACTTGTAATACACATATTTTTGTTAAACATACAGACGTCTGCGGGATGACATCAGCTTGGCTTTTCTGGTAACGTGTGTATACATGTGTGTGTGTATGTAGATACGCACTTATAATTTTTTCTGGGACTTAGAATTCATCCACTTAAGCTTTGTAAACCTACGAGTAGGTACATATTTATATACTGTTTACCTATACAATTTTTTTGCCTGTTGATAGTCCAATATACATTATGTACAGCTATGTACACGTACCTACTTAAGGGGTTAGGATTTTTCCAAAGGTACATTTTTTATCTGTGGAAAAATCTTAACCGGTATTTTTCATAGAGTTCAAGGAGCCTCCGCAATTGTCCTAATATAGCTAAAGGCCACTTTTTAAAGGTTTTTTAACTTAAATAAGTAGTATACCTATATGTAAAAAAACCTGCCCCGTCCGTGAAAATGTTTTAGGATGATCACGATAAATATTTCATCTTCATCTTCATCTTCATTCTGGGCAGGTGTCCGCACGTAAACCCTGCAGGTCTGTTGTGCGTGATGTGCCTCTTGCGTTGAAGTCTTCACTCCAGCCATCCGAGGTCGCTCCAGAAGCCTAGCAGGCCGCCCAGGTTGCCGAGAACTTCTTGGAGTGAGGCTGGGGATCCTAGATGAATCCTGCGTTGTTCGGTCACGCCCGTGCACTCTAGGAGCACGTGCGCTGGTGTTTCATCTGTCTCCATGCATGCTCTGCATAGAGGGCTGTCTGTGACACCTATAATGAAAAGGTGTTTGTTTAGTGGGCTGTGCCCTGTTATGAGTCACACCACCTTCCTGAGTTTACCTCTGTCTAGGTGCAGTAGTTTGTTAGTTAGTTGTTGGTTCAGAGTAGGAAAGGCTTCCTTTGTCTGACGGCAGTCTGTGGCATTGTTCCAGAGTGTGGAATGTTCCTTGCGTGTTAGTGCATGCAACCAGGTCTTGTACTCACTGAAAGGAATGGGTACCATAGGTTCCGGTCCTGCAACTTCCAGTGTCGTGGCCTTACGTGCTAGTTCGTCAGCTGCTTCGTTGCTCGGGTCTCCCGCGTGTCCTTTGATCCACCGTAAGGTGATATCATTGGAGACGGAGAGTTCTTCCAGGGCTTTATGGCAGTCTTGTATGAGTAGGGATGTTAAGGTGATGACGATAAATATTTATGTAATAATATAATTTAAAGAATTTCCTTCCGTAACCAAAAGATGCCCAATTTTTTCCGGTAGCTAAATTTAAAAAATCAGCTTTCTTATTTTAAAATAAAAAATTGAATTAAAAAAAACTGAAAAATTTGTATGCGTTAGAAAATACACTGTTTCATTTTTAATTAAGTAAGTGTCTGTTTAATTTATTGCCAACCTGTGTTGCCAACTAATTTGGAATATTGGCAACAAAACCGCAGTATTTCTTTATTGGATAAAATATGGAATATTTGGAATTGTTGGATAAACTAACAGTAATATAGACAGTTGCATCTGTAGTCAAAGCATAAATGACAACAACATCCCACAAGAACTAGTTTGCAGAGCGCCTCCATTCTGCAATATGCGCGCGAAAAATAAATATATATTCTATGGTTGGCCGCGCGCGGTCTCAGTCCAAGACGCCAGTCGCCCGCGCATTCTCTTTTCAAAAACTCAGTCACTCGTTCGGGAATTCGACGAAAAAGTTTTCAGTCGTGCCACACCGAAAAGGTTTTCCTAAAGTGAAAAAAAAAAATACAATGTTTTTAATATTTTTATTCGCCTCTTTTACGATAGCGGCGGCACAGAATGCATTGCGTAAGTTTTATATATTATGTTATATTATGAGGTGAAGGTAATAGTTTTGTAACGACGGACATTTGATCTCAAAAAAACTTTGGTAAACTTTAATTTGAGAGCGTTCTGCGTTTTTTGTAATTTCTGTATAAATCTTTTAGGTTCCTAACTTTCGAACAATTTATTATTTTAGTTTTTCGTATAAAGCTTTTTGTTGTTAAGTACTTACGTACGTAAATGTTCTCGAAGAAAAGCATTATAATCAATAAAACTCAATTTATTTTGCGCAATACTATTTATTTAGTAATGTTTTTTATTTCATCAGTTAGGTACCTACCTACAACTATTATGAACCTCCCTCGATATCGCGTTGGTCTAGTGGTTAGTTTCTTTGATTGCGGATCATGAGTTCGAGTCCCATGTTGGCTCAGAAGTTTATAGTTTTTCTGGGAAGAAATTCTCTTTAGCCTGGAGTTAGGAAATTAGTGAGTTAAGCACCTAATCTCCCTATGGATTTGTCGGACTGTCGTCGCATCTAATTATGAGAGTGAGGGAATATGGAGTGCACCTGTGTGTGCCGACTTATACTTGTGCACTATAATATCTCCTGCGTAGTTGGTCTCCCCTGAGATTGGCCATCGTGGCTGGAATTCAGTTAGGAGAGTATTAGGAACATAATAAAATGCAATTTCGTTCCATTTTTAACGACTTCAAAACTATTAGGGCTTCCAAGTTCCAAACGAATATACAAAATTTTATATGTACTTATACGTATGTATGTATGTAGTCGGATTGTGACCATTATTTTTTATTAAGGCTTACTTTAACTCAGGGAACAGTACCTACAAGTTGCATCATAATCGGTTCAGTAATTTTCGAGATATGGACACTTTTCCACTGCTTATTTCGGTATATTGAAGTCGGTTTAATTTTCAAAAAATCAAAAGCGCTTTTAATGAGCTCCAAACTGTACGTAATGATCACATTACAAAGTTATACCTAACGCGGAAAAATTAAAAAGGTCATTGCAATTTATGATGATAGGATTATCCGAGGGTCAAGTTACTATTGTGACCTAGATCTTAAACCGCCACCTGACCTTCGTCGGAGATTAGAATAACAAACAGGCTGCAACTCCAAAATAACAAACAAAAACAGCGAAATCCTCATGATTGAGCAAAATAAACTATTTTAAAAAATATAATAAATAAATACCTTTTTATTTATTTATTTATTTAACACACACAACAGAAATAAAATCTAATTATTCTCCGGATATGTGTCTATCACTTCATCACTACATACTTATTGTTAGTATAAAACAAAGTCGCTTTCTCTGTCCCTATGTATGCTTAAATCTTTAAAACTACGCAACGGATTATGATGCGGTTTTTTTAATAGATAGAGTGATTGAAGAGGAAGGTTTATATGTATAATAACATCCATTAAATAGTGTAGAAATTTTTAATCATTTTTTCAGTGGCTATAATATATTTTATACCTAGGCTATATATGTATATATATTTTATACATACACATAGGCTATATATTTTATACCCGTGCGAAGCCGGAGCGGGCCTCTAAACTAACCTACTTAATAAAATTAAAATTACAAACGATAGGTACCAAAAATTCAAATGAATTAAAAATTAAACAAATAGAATTACAATATAATATAGAAACTATATTAATTAGTAATATTAATAAGTAATATAAACAATATTTTATTACAAGCAATAAGTAAATACCTATTTGCTTTGAGAAACAATACTTTTCTTATTTTTCTCCTATTAAGACCTTCGTGACGATCAAAAATACATAGACCTGGCATTTATTATCAATAAACTAACATACAAACAATCTTTCGCATTTATAATCTTCTATAATATAATAAGACTGTAACAGATCCAATTCTGTACATTGAAGATATTTTGAAATTTTTTATTGGAGGGCATTCTATAATCGATACTGAAGCCAAAACTGCAATTTTTTTCATTTTTGTCTGTCTGTCTGTCTGTCTGTCTGTCTGTCTGTCTGTCTGTCTGTCTGTCTGTATCTTGGCCGCGCATCACGCCGAAACTACTGAATGGATTCGAATGAAACTTGGTACGATTTGAGTTTATACTCCGAGGTAGGACATAGGATACTTTTTATCCCGAAATTCAGCACGGTTCCCTTGGGAGAGGGGATGAAAGTTAAAACGTGTATTTAGCTGTAATTCATTAATGCGTTGTTCGATTTCACTCATTCTTTCTTTGTTAGAAAGGTAGTACTTTATATAATGTCCCGTAAATATTTCAAGGTTATAGGTTTTTTAGTTCAGTAATGACAGACATTACAACCCTCACTATTGGGTTCAAATAACTTGGGACCCGGATCTTTGAACGTACGGCTTATTTTAAACTGGTGTGCGCTTAAATTTATGTTTGTCGGTTTGTTTATTTGTTCCAGCTAATCTCCGAAACAGCTGGATCGATTTTAATGGAACTTTCAATGTTATAAGGAGTAACTTAGGCTACATTTAGTTTAGGTACATAAAAGAATTATGGGATCCGATCCGATCCTATATAAAAACCTATATCTACGCGAACGAAGTTGCGGGGGTCAGCTAGTATTTAAATAATAGCAAAGTAAATTTTAAAATATAGTTGACCTATATAATAATTAAGAGGCGAATATAAGCCAAATAGAAATTCGCTTAGGAAACATCTAACATCACAAGTATAAAGTTCGTAAACTAAAACCCGACTACGCAAGCGAAACCTGAAATCGCGGGGCAAGCAGCTAGTAGCGCCATCTGCTATGTCTATCCGAAACTAATAATTAATAATCTGAAAGCCGCGCGAAGGGCACTTCTCAATTTTTTTCGTAAATAAAATGTAGCCTATGTCACTCGGACCATAACAACGAATCAATAGACACCTCATTCATCAAAATCGGTCCAGTAGTTTAGGCGCTACGGTGGTACACACAGAATCTCATACAAAAATCGGTCACATATACATACATACATACATACATAGACTGCTAAAATCATAACCCTTCCTTTTGGCTTTGCCGTAGTCGGGTAAAAAGGATCAAATTCGCTAAGAAAGCGTCTAATATCTTCAACAATTAACTATTAAATAATAGTATATAACAGACACTAGTTACCCAGGAAATGGTTCAATGTTAGTATCGCGTAACCAGCTCAGTTAACAGTTAGTTAGGTATCTAATAACACTATTTATGCAATGCGCGTCGGTACATTGGCTTAGCATAGGTTTCCGGATATAACTACTTAGGTACTAAGTATACTTTAAATTAACTAGTTAGTTACTCTATGTAACCTACTTTAATATATTAAAAACTCTAAATTACACTTTTTTACCTAATAAGCACTACCTATTTACATCTATTTTTATTAGCTGACATACCTGAAGGTAAACAAATCGTAGATTTAAAAATGACTCTATGTTCTTTATTCTATTTTCACTTTTCAGTGTATTTAAAAATGTAAATATGTAGTTATTTATTTATATGTAGTATGGCAGTTTTTTTTATAAATTATTAAGAACATTATTTGAATTAGTATTCCCTGTTATAAGTTTATAGTAATATGTTTTATCACTCACAAAATATGTCTTACACAATAAACATAATACATTAATTTACCTACTAATATAATATGTTCTTGATCTCTTCTTCCTAAACAAAAAAAAATATAAAAAATAAAATATCAAAACAAAATCATCATGTTTGCGGAAAATTAATATTTCGCTCAATACAAAAGACTTCAACGTCGTCCGAACACGTAATAATTGACTATCTCCTAAACCTAATTCTGTGCCTAAACTAAACTAACTTGACAGATCTAAAATATCCTTTTCAAAATGTTCCCTGAGTTATAATTTATGTAAATAACTTCACCTATATTTAGAGATATTAATTTATAGCCTCACATACCCACTCCTAACACAAGCTTTCGCTTATTTGGAAGGGAAAAGGGAATGTCATGGGTAATTTTCTTAAAAAAATTACTTCGATTCCGATTTCGGGTTCGATTCTCGAGTCGGGTAAAAAATTAGCTAGGTGTTTGATTTGTCTGTCAAAAAATTGTCGGTGCCAGCACAGACTTGGTAGTAGGCGTCGTTTCACCCCCGTGCCTCGGAGAGCACGTTAACCCGTCGACCCCGGTTATTGTCACTATCATGTGACAATTATAAAATAAATAAATAAATAAATAATCATTTATTCGGGAATTATCGCCACAGAGTACAATTTTAACATCTATTAGGTATATCTCAGATGTATCTTATCAACTAAGTACATTAAACTTACTACTATACGTTTCGACCAAGAAACCCAACTACCAACTAAGAATGGGCTTCTTGGTCGAGACGTACAGTAATATATGAGATTAATTACATAAAGATAAATAAAAAAACATATACGTCAGTGGCGCCGTAATTTCCCGAAAAGGGTACCGCCTCAGAATAATGCTGAAACAGTGCCGCAGCACTATTGCAGCGCTGGTTTTCAGGCGAACCCTTAAAAACCCAACGTCCCGGACCTATCCGGACTTGTTTTATTTCTATGGCAAAAAGTGTCAGTTTGCTATAGTCTGTGGGTTGACAGATTGGTTACTGTTAACTGGTGACAATTAGTCGTCTCATTGGGGCAACGTGGCGGGTATATCTAAATATAAATTCTAAATCTCTCTCTCCTATAAGAAAGGCCTGTGCCCAGCTGTGGGACTTTGAAGAGCTGTAGTGGTTGTGACGATGCCTGATCATCACAGTCACCGGCAGTGTTGTCTTTACATTGAAACCTTACACTACGTAGTACAATTAGGTACCAATCATAAAGTGCAGATATATTTATGGTAGATAATAAAACACGTTTTCAAAGAAGCGTACGCAAATATTAGGTCATCCCATTAACTCTGCGATCATAAACCAAACAAACTTCATAGCAAAGGAAAACAATAGTTGGTGTATTTTCATACTTGAAACCACAGATTGAGGAAAACTATTGTACTTACGAGTACTTGTAGGTAACTTTGTCATGTAATCTATACATATAATAAAATCGTAGACTTGCCGTATCTGTACATTGAAGATTTTTGCAAAATAATAACTGGGGGATGTTAGGGATCAGTAATAGAACGTAAAAAAGCTATTTTTGAAATTTTTGTCTGTTTGTCTGTATGTTTGTGCGCGCATCACGTAAATACTACTGAATGGATTGAAATGAAACTCGGCATGATATAAGCTCATAATATGGAGTAACATATAGGATACTTTTTATCCCGAAATTCAGCACGGTTCCCTTGGGAGAGGGGATGAAAGTCAAAATGTGTACTTACCTGTAATTCGTTAACGGGTGGTCCGATTTCATTCATTCTTTTTTTGTTAGAAAGGAAATACTTTAAAGATTACTTGCTTATCTCTAAAAGGCTGGACCGATTTTGATGGTACTTTCACTGGCGGATGTTTACATTTTGATCTACCTAAACATCCGCCAGTGAACTTTTAACAGTTTTTAGCAAGGTATGAGCTCAAAGGAGCTTAGAAAAAACAAAAAGATTCTCACGGGATTTTTAAAAACCAATATCCACGCGAACGAAGTCGCGGGTGTCCGCTTGTTTGTAATATAATTTCAAAGTACATATAAAATTACCGTTTATGGCATTTGATGTGGAAACTGCAAAATTAAAATGTTTATTTTGCTTATAGTATCATGTGGCACGGAACCTTACTTATGGGGCAGCAGATTAAAAAAGGCTTAACGCGCAATTTATAAAAAAACAATGGGATTCCCTTCGAGATATATTTAAAACAAGTAGGTAGATATAAATTAAAAATTTAAAAAACCCCCGAAATTCGCCATTTTGTGGTAGCGCCCATCTTGGATTTGCATAGTGCTATTCTACTAGTCAAGCCCTTTCACTTGATACCCATATTAAGGGAGTTGTGAAAAATATGTAGTCCGTCATTTTGTAGCGGCGGTCATCTTGGATCGATTTTCATCAAACATAGCTAACAACACTCTCGACTAATTCACCTTTCAAACAAAGAAAACCGCATTCAAATCGGTTCACCCGTTTGAGCGCTACAGAGGAACAGACAGACACACACACACAGAGACACGTCAAACTTATAACACCCCGTCTTTTTTGTGTCGGGGATTAAAAATAATATGTTAACAACAAAATAATCTTTATTATACGAAACATTCTTGGCAAAAAAGAGTGATTTACACGACCAGAAAATCAGAAATCGAAATAGGGTCGTGATTCCTCAACTACGCCTCAAGAAACTCCAAAAGTGGGTATTGGCGTGAAGTTCTATATAATAAATTTCCATAGCCAATTTTAGACTTGCCTTTACACAAAATGAAATCTATTAAAAGTAATTATGTTGATAAAAAGGCAAATTATACAACTGAAAATTATACCTTTATACATACATATAATTATGATAGTGCGTGGATTTGACTCGCTCCAGCAATGCGTGAGACGGCATTTTTAATTATGTTACAATAGTAAATAATTGTTGTTAGATTTTTTTAAGGCAAGCCGATTTTCCTGCTGGTTCTTCTCAGTTGGGAAAGCATTCAAATCCAGTGGTAGATTCACTTGACTATTAGAAAGTAGGTACCTACTGTGTAAAAATGTATTGAAATAAAAAGTTTTCTATTCTATTCTATTCTATTTATTAATATGCACCGGCCATTATCGGTAGATTTTATACATTTGTATTGTATATTTAAATAAACATAATATGTATGCAAGGATAGAGCCTTTAATAGAGCATTAAAGTAAATAAGTATGACAAACACCACCCACGTTCCTATTTACAATACGGAAGATTAAATGTGGGTGAATTCAGATTCTCAATCGTGGCTTCCGTGAAATGGAATGTCACGTACCTATGTACATTCTTATTCCTATGTCAGCCTCTTTGACGTAACGGCGTGAATATTTAAAGAAGTCCTAAGTTCGATTTCAATTCAGTAGGGCTATTCTCTAACATACAGTGGCGTAGCGTACCTTGGCGGGGCCCCGTATATAAAAATTTGTTTGAGGGCTCATAAGAAGGGTAAAGATTTCTCACAAAAGAAAAAAAAAATGTTTGCATAAAATTAAAAGTAATATTTATACATCATTATTATTTATCTGTCACTTTTTCTAAAATTTTTACAAACAATTCAAATTAAATATATACTCTCCTTGCCTTTTTTTCGGCAAACTGATTTATTAAATCATTTATAGCTGATGATGACTATAGTTTTTCTAAAGATTCGTTCGTTTTTACGCACGTTGGGGGCCCCCGTGGCTTGAGGGCCCGTACAATTGATACGGCAAATACGGCGGTAGCTACGCCCCTGCTAACATAGTTACCAACAGAAAATGGTTGTCACCGAATTAGTTCGATATACATTGCTGTTTTTATGTGTGAAATGAAATCACTGTTTATATTTTACATAGTAAAGCAGCTATGTCGTCCTCAACCGATAGACGTCCACTGCTGGACATAGGTCTCTTGTAAGGACTTCCACACGGCGCGGTCTTGTGCCGCCTGTATCCAGCGACTCCCTGCGACTCTTTTGATGTCGTCGGTCCACCTAGTGGGGGGTCTACCAACACTGCGTTTTCCGGTGCGAGGTCGCCATTCTAGCACCTTGGGACCCCAACGTCTATCGGTTCTTCGGACTATGTGCCCCGCCCATTGCCACTTCAGTTTTGCGATTCGTTGAGCTATGTCGGTGACTTTGGTTCTTCTACGGATCTCCTCATTTCTGATTTGATCGCGTAGAGAAACTCCGAGCATAGCTCTCTCCATCGCTCTCTGAGTGACTCTGAGCTTTCTTATGAGGCCCACAGTTAGCGACCATGTCTCGGAGCCGCAAGCCGCTATGTATATCGAACTTATTCGGTGGCTATCATTTTCAGTTGGTAACTAAGTTAGAGAATAGCCCACCTGGAACCCTAAGTATAATACGTACAACAAGCTACATTTTAGGAAAAACTTCGTACATAAGAATGTTAAGTAGACCTGTGTGTTACATACTAAAACACATAAAGATTATGGTAGTCAAAAAATCTTTAATATCGGTTTATTGGTTTTTGAAATAATCGCGAACATAATATTATACACACATACATACATACATACATACATACATAGGTACATACATACATACCTATTTATCATCAATTAGATTGAGTTTATAGTAAGAAGTTAATCTTCTTACGATTAGCTCAATCCGTTCATTTTTTGTTCCTCACATTGTTCATTCTTTGTCCACAATTTAATTAATCCTATTACATACTTAGTCGCACAATACAAATTATTTCAAACTGCTTATTTCTTGGTGGTAATTCGATTCCTAATGGCAGCCATTAGCTACAAAACGACGACTCTTTATTTATACATATATACATGCCAGGGTACTAAGGGCACTTAAGAACCTTAAGGGCCTGTTTCACCACCTTCTGATAAGTGTCGGATAGCCTAAAAGTAAGTTTTGTCACTTTCTTACAAAGTCAAGCGACAAAGACAAAAGTTGTGAATAAGCTATCCGACTCTTATCAGAAGGTGTGAGTGCCTCAGTTCCAAAAGGTCGCAATAAATGAAAAAAATTGTTGAATTTTAATGACATGAAGTAGGCATGTGATGTCTCATTATCCGAGAAGAAAATTCTGGGGTTACCGACTGGCCTTTCCTAACGGATCGCCTTTAATTATATTCAGATGGTTGTTTTAAGAAATGTCGCAATTTTCACCGGCCGGTCACATTCAGAGTCATATAAAAATGATACTTATGTGCATAGGTTTTAAGCTACACGTTGCGTGACCCGATGTGGTATTGCCACACACATGAACGTATGTGCGAAGGTCAAAACCGGTGTTATTACAAATCAGCTGTCTAGTTGTATTTACACACAACACAGTCATAAATGGAATGCATTTCTCTGGAATTGGTGTCTGTATTTTACCTTTTTTCCGACATTACTTTGTTTTTAAACCATCTTAATAAAATTTTGAGATAGGTATCATACGTAAATGGAATTTTCAGCACTTTCTTTTCTAATTTCTTTAAACCAGATCTTCGAGCTGTTTTCTAGTTCTAAAATAGCTTCTGCTTTATTAAAGACTTCTGTAAAATGATAGATATAATTATTTCTAGTAAAACTTACTTATTATTAAGCTGTTATTAAGTAATTAGAATTGAGGTGTTATAAAAATTCGAAAATTAAAATTAAGTAAGTATGTATTTCAATTTTTCTGCACCAATATCCACGGGATAAAAATTCTAAGATATTCGGAAGTAAAGTTTTTCCAATCAACTGAAATCGTCCATTTTGTCTAGAAGAAATTAATTTACAGTAAGTAGTACCTAGTTATGTCATGTACAGTATATTATTCTATAGTAATAAAAATTGGCCTTAAAAAAACACACGCCTAAACCAACAACCTCTGAAGGTCGGGCATTTAAGGCACGACAATAGCATTTAAACAATCGACAATGCACGCATTTACATTCAGGCAGGCGGCCCGCAAGGACTGCCCTGCGCGATATAGCCTAAACGTGCTGCGTCTAAGGAGACGCCTAAAAGGTACAAAGGCCGGGTCTGCTTTCTACGGTACTACATCTACTAGCTACGTAGGTACCACCACCACTACAGCCTTTTAACGTCCCACTGCTGGGCACAGGCCTCCTCCGGCCTCCCAGAGGAGAGAGGGATTTAGAGCTTAGACCCGCTACGCTCGAATGCAGATTGGCGGGCTTTAATGACTATTGATACATGATGTTACAATAACTGGGACCGACTGCTTAACGTGCTTTCCGAGGCACGGGGGTCAAACACCGCCAACTACCAACTCCGGGCTAGCACTGAGATTTTGTTGACAGAAAAACCCAATACTTAACAATTATTTTCCCGACCCGGGAATAGAACCCGGGACCTTAACGACATATTAAAAAATAGCTTCTATCACTCAGGGTAAGTTGGTGTTTACGTCAAATAATCCAGCTATATACAGTCTTGTGTTCCTTGTGTGTTTACGAGCTATCATTTATCCTTTACAAGTATATACCTACCTATTTACAAAGACGCAGATACTAAGTGCTCAACTAAACAGTTGTTTTATGAATAGCACAATAAGGATGGATTTCAAACGTCCGCGTCATCACCGCGAGTGCAGAGTGCAACATCCCATTACACAATTCACTTTCGACGTTACGCCACACTCTCCGAGGAGCGAGGTGTAGGCTAGGTCGCGCCTCGTGAGAGTACACTTTAAACACTCGAGGGTAACTTGTAAAGGTGCTTGTCTACCAGCTCGATGAAGCATGGCCGTTTCGTGTCAGGCGTCGGCCTAATTGGCTAACGATCGTACGATCAAACGATGCGATTTTGACGCATCTGCTATAACCCCCGGCACGTAAGTCGACCGGTGACCTTCAAGTGCGCGCAGCGTCGTACGAGTGAGCGGGACGCAATACGATTGGAGAGCCAATCAGCGCTTACGAGGGATCCGCGAGAGCTAATCAGTGCTTACGAACGATCCCCACGCCCTCCCCGCGACCCCCTCACACCCCGAGATACCTCATTTTCGACTTCTGCGCATTGAAGGTCACCGGTCGACTTATTTGCCGTGACTTGTACCTGTTATACGATCTGCTAAGAATATCCTAATTGAAGCTCGCAAGTCATCGCGCGATTGCAGTACTAATTTTCATTGTACTTACTTACTACGAAATCGCATCCTTTCATCGTATGATCATTGGCCAATTAGGACGCGTGACGCCTGAAACTAGTCCACATCCTATAAGCTATACTAGACCTAGTTTATTCAATTTGCTAACGTGGGACGATATGACGACAGGGGATAGATATCGATCGATTGGGTGTGTAGATAGGATGGTATCGTTAAACACAGAGCGTGCCCGATCGAATGAGTGTTGCAGAGAAGTTAAGATCAGGATGTTATATAGGTAGGTACATAGTATCGATTAACTTGTCTATAGAAGGCAATCGATAAGCACATTTCGTGCTCTCTACACTTGGGCGGCATAGTTGATGTCACGTAAAAAGACCTCCGGATGACAATGTCTAACAGTGACGGTGATGTGTCATGTGCCCTTATTTTTCTACCATTTTCTACATGGTATTGCTCATCGTTGCACGTCGTGAACACTTTCCATTAATCACATATCAACATAGGTTTTCTTGGGATGCCATGATTAAAAGAATCTAAATGAAATATACTTACTCAAGGCCAATAATTACACTGAAACGTATTAAAATATGTAAGTAAGTATACAAGACATGTAAGGGTTAAGAATGTCAAAAAGTACTCAATTAGCGTTCGCAACGATCTTAAATGTTATGATAATTTTCAGTATTCGGCCATTAGTAACCTATCCACTCTACATGAGACCTCTACCTATACTTACCGACTGGTATTGTCCATACCATAATCCAGTGGCATAGCGTACCTTGGCGGGGCCCCGTATAAAAAATTTTTTGGGGCCCTTATGAAGGGTAAAGATTTCTCACAAAAGAAAAAAAAATGTTTGCATAAAATTTATTCATCATAATTATTTATATGTCACTTTTTCTAAAATTTTTACAAACAATTCAAAATAAATATATACTCTCCTTGCATTTTTTTCGGCAAACTGATTTATTAAATCATTTATAGCTGATGATGACTTTAGTTTTTCTAAAGATTCTGCCTCTATGGACAACTTTTTGAACAAAATTTTTTGACTTTTATCATTTCTGCAATAAACAAAAATTTGGGAAGTTTTGTTAATTTTTGCTTATGCACGTCGGGGGCTCCCGTGGCTTGGGGGCCCCGTATAATTGATACGGCATATACGGCGGTAGCTACGCCCCTGCCATAATCCTTAACGACATATTAATCACCATATAATCATCACAGACCCATGGTTAACATTACCCATAGTAAAAAAAACAATGGTGAGAATGCCATTGACCTCAAACGAAAACGGTACAAAGGATAATGAGGAATCGGTGAGTAGTTTGCCATATTTGACGAAGAGATTTTAATGCAAAATAAAACAACATTGTACACAAGTATGTTATGATGTATTGATGGATCTGATATAATAATGCATTTAGAATATGCAATTTACGGAATTTTAATTGGCACATCAATGCCGATCTCAGACCTGCAGTATTTGGTGGTTGTGCACCGGGAGGTTGCACAATGTCGGATGGCCGAATGTTGTGATTTGATATCATTCTTGATTTATTATCGTTATAATTAGCCATGATTATATAAAATAACGTTGAGATTTGGTAACATTATTGATTTATTACATTATTATAATTAGTCACGATTTTATAAAATGACGTGATAATCTGAATTCAGAATAATTTATGTAATCACTTAATTACCAAATATTTAGTACCGATCGAAATAATTAATATTATTAGTATAGCAATACTCATAGGCTGAGCACATTTCAATTAACGCTATTTGAAGGGAGGGGTAAAAATCCGCCTTCGGTCGGCGAGAAAAATAGCAAGGCAGATAGTGACAGCGCGAGCTAGAAGCAACAGCCAAGTAAAGGCACCGAGAGTGTTGTCGTAACAATTAGCTATCAACTTCTGCTTTGCCCATGTAAAAATCTGGTCAACTTGTATAGATGAGTTAACTAACACAAAAATAAACTTGTAATTTATTATAATATATACTTCCTATTTATGTTACTTTATCATTCGAAATTGTGAATCTTTATTGTACTTAATGTTGACAATATTGTAAAACATTTAAATATCGTATCTATGCCTGTTTGAGGTATAGTCTACCTAGTAGACTGTTCCTACTAAAATACAAATAATTCAAGATCTTGTTACTTAAAGTAACATTCATACAATTTTAATAAATAAATGAAGTGTAATGAAATGTGTTCTAAAGGATTTATTTGATTACCTAAATTATTCAATAAGGAAAATCCATTTTACAGGGATTTATGAAATGGATTATCACAAAATATTATGTAATCTTGACACTTTAATTTATTTTACGAAAAACAATGAATATTCGCGAAGGCCATTTTTTGTGGGAATTGAATTCGTGAAAATAAATGTTGCTGATGACATTTTTTACATAACTTATAGAAGTCATTATTAGCTGGCTTGAATCATAACAAATTGTTGCCATGCTTGCAAGTGGTTACAACATGATGATGATGTTGCGTTTCACAAAATATCTTTTCTTTCGTCTGTGAGGTCAGAGAGGTCTTCAATTTACTATTATTTTTGTGCTCTTTTTTTATTAAAAATAATGTTCCCACCACCACCACCACTACAGCCTTTTAACGTCCCACTGCTGGGCACAGGTCTCCTCTCTCTCATAGGAGAGAGAGATTTAGAGCTTAGACCCGCCACGCTGTTCCAATACGGGTTGGTGAGCTTTCACGACAATTTTCACAAGATAGTGAAAACAACCGGCACCGATTGTTTAACGTGCTCTCCGAGGCACGGGAGTGAGACACCACCAGCTTCCAACTCCGGGCCGGCTGGCACTGAGAATTTCTTGACAGAAAAACCTAACCTAACTTAACAATAATTATTTGTCCTACCCGGGAATTGAACCCGGGATCTCATGATGTGCGGTCGAATATGCTAACCACTAGTGACTAGACTAACGAGGCAGTATTATTAGTATTAAAATATAACAATAAAATGTAACATAATACATATACACAACAAAATATCTTAATTATTTATCCAGTCCTAGAACATTCTCATAAAATGCATCATGCACGGTCATTATTCGGTCACTGCCACATACTGTCTCGGTGGTGTAGCGGTTGGCGTGGTCGCCTGCGGCTCACGAGGTCCTGGGTCTAATTCCCGCGTCGACCCAAAAATTATGAGGTACGAGTAAATGGGGTTTTTTGTCAAGAAATTCTCAGCGCCAGCCCGGAGTCGGAAGTTCGTGTTAGATACACCTCCATGCCTCGGAGAGCACGTACAGCCACGTTCGCGTCAGTCCTGCATCTGTATATGGCCGTGACCGAAATTCGGTCGGGAGGACATTATTCGGTCACTCGGTTATTATTCTTTCTCGTGGATGTAAATCAGACATAACTCGCCTCATTACAACAGCTACAAATGAATGTAATGAATAAAAAAAATATGTCAAGCAAGAAAAGTTCAGAAATTTTATCAAGTTCAAACGAAAGGTCTCATGTAGCTAAAGATTCCCAAAATAATATATATACCTTATACATTAAAATATATGCATATAGTAGTAGTAGGTACGTACATAGTTTTGAGTGTTATCTTGCGTGTAACAAAAGACAATAATACGCATATAAACAATGCCCTCGTGAAAGGCGTCTGCAGTTCGTTCCTCAAACCTTGAACTGGTTCCGAGCTCTGACATTTCGTGTGTTTATCACGTGTAATACCGCCGGAGCGTTTTGCATCACCATACATTCTCGAGATGCAATATACTTAATGTTGAGAACGTAAACGTCACACCGGTCTAGTTGCAAAAACTACCTAGAAATTCCGCTTGACATTACATATTAAAACGGTGACCATTTTAATATCTAATGTCAAGCTGAATGGTGTTCTGACCGCACTCCGGCCACCTGCCTCGTTGATCTAGTGGTTAGCATATTCATGGATCACGAGGTTCCGGGTTCGATTCCCGGGTCAGGCCAAAAATTATGAGGATTGTGTTTTTCTATCAAGAACTTCTCAGTGCCAGCCCGGAGTCGGAAGTTGGCGGTGTTTCACCCCGTACCTCGGAGAGCACGTTATGCAGTCGGTCCCGGTTATTATAACTATCATGTGATAATAGTCGTTAAAGCCTGCCATCCCGCATTGGAGTAGCGTGGCGGGTCTAAGCTCTAAATCCCTCTATCCTGAGAGAAGAGCCAAGAGTAACCCATGTTCACGTTATTCCATCGACTGGATCAAGTAACTTTGGTCTTTGTTCTATTCATGGACTGTAATGAAAGGTCTCGTGTTCTAAGCGCGACTGGTGTGGAGCCACCGAAGAAATACTTGATTGCCGCGATTGAGGCACCATAAGTGGCAAAGAAAAGCCTCGCGAGGCAACCGCACCGTGTATGGATCCAGTTATGGATCACATTAGATGTTACAAGCTTTATCTTACCGACTTGAATTTACCATAAAATTTTAAGAGTTCCCTCGATTTCTCCAGGATCCCAACATCAGATCCTGACCTGCTAACCACGGGACCACCTGGGAAGTATACGCTTTCAAAGAAAAAAGAATTTTCCACATTCCAGGCGTGTTTGAGTAATCGGGGAACATACATAAAAAAAGATTCCGACGAATTGAGAACCTCCTTTTTAAAGTCGTTTAAAAAATATATTTAAGTAAAGTGGAACATAGAACCTTCTGCTTTTTTGAAGTCGGTTAAATAAATTCCAATGTTCAGAAACACGTGAACACGTGCGCGACCGGTCGGCTCGAAAATATTGGCGCGCTGTTGTTTCAAAAAGTTTGCGTCAACAAATGTTCCGCGGGCCCGGTCGGTGGCCGGTGGCCGGTGGTGTGTTGCTCAACGGCCTTGGCTGGCGCCAAATGTGGATTGCACGGATGCCTGTTCCGTGATGAAAGGCCCCTTGTTATTTTCCATTGCTTTCGATTTCGGAACTCTTTAGGTACCTATGTACATGATTCAAAAATGGAACTTTGCGCGAATTTTGACGTTCGAACGGACATTTTGTTCTTGAATGCCCTTCCTTTCCTATACTTAGTCTGATTTTTAATTCGGTGGAATTCTGACAGTTGTCATTTTAAAAATATTGAATGAGTTATTTGCGTAGATAGAGGAGTTATTTGTATGGAAAACAGGGTTAACACCTGAAGTTCGATTTTACCCCAAACTAAAGTACCTACCTGAAGTATCTGTCAGGCAGGATATGTCTGTACCTGTGATACAAAAATGGAACTTTGAACGGACTTTGGTTTGTCCTTAAGGCTTTCCTAGGCCTTTGTTTTGGTTGTTTTACTTAGCTTTTGTCCACATGAATTCAGGATTGTTATTATTCATCTACAAGTTAGCCCTTGACTATAATCTAACTTGATGAGTAAGTGACCATGCGATCTAAGATGGAAGCGGGCGGCTGTAACCTGAAAGAGTTACAGCCGCCGCATACTGGGCCACGACTAGTGGCCGGCCACAAGTCGCGGAAGATATTTTTCATACATTTTATATTATGGTACCACCGCACACTGAGCGCTCGAGTGGCCGCGTTCGAGGATAAAAAGTGTCCTAAGTATGTCCTCTTATCCTTATTATGAAACTAGCTGATGCTCTCGTCTTAGTTACCCATGGACTTATACTCGCGATACAAGCTATCGACTTGTCAAATTTTGTCGAAATCGGTTCAGCTGTTTAGACTGGAACATGTAACAAACGGGACGACAGGGATTTCACAATTAGCTACATACTAATATTATAAATGCGAAAGTGTGTCTGTCTTTCTGTCTGCTAGCTTTTCACGGCTCAACAGTTTAACCGATTTAGATGAAATTGGTACAGAGCTTACATTCCGGGACGGACATAGGCTACTTTTTATCCCGGAAAAGCAAAGAGTTCCCGTGGAATTATTAATAAACCTAAATCCACGCGGTCGTCATCTAGTAATTACTTAGTACTTAATATTATGAGTGTGGACAATCAGCTCTATGATGTCACATATTCGTAGAGAATTTTGTCGAAATGAAAACTACGAGTGAAACGTTGCTTTTGTTTAATTTCAGCGAGCGATTTCCTGCGGTGCCCACAGAAAGACTCCAAAATCAACGAGTGCCTCAAGAAAGCGGTGCCCGACGCACTACGGAGGATGAAGGATGGTAAGTCTAAATCATTTAGTTACTCAGTCTATAGCTGGTTTTAGTGTCACGCTGATCGTCGGCGCTGATAGTTCGGCGCGCAGTTGGTCGGCGCCGACCGCCGCCCACGCGCCTGTCTTCAGTAAGTGTTGTGTCAGCGCTGAGCGGTCGGCGTTATTCTAAAACACTTCTATAGCAACCATACATATTGGCCCGTCAGCGCTGACGATGAGCGTGACACTAAAACCAGCCTAAACCATATCGTGAGATGCTGATGATAATAAAAAAATCCCGCTGTTTGTTGTGGGCTCTTCTCAGAGCAGGGCGCATTTGGAGCCGTCATATAAGTACTCAGTTTTAGTTTTAAGATTTCTTATAAGTAATTATCACTATTACCTCACTTCTATGTACGTAAATTTACATTCATAAAGTGTCCCAATTTTGAAAAAACTTTATTTGACTTTGACTTTGAATCGAACATAATTTACGAATGACCAAATTTTTT
The DNA here is from genome assembly GCA_920104075.1 of Melanargia galathea. Classification (NCBI taxonomy): domain Eukaryota; kingdom Metazoa; phylum Arthropoda; class Insecta; order Lepidoptera; family Nymphalidae; genus Melanargia; species Melanargia galathea. The sequence continues at coordinate 11,074,980 of OV049857.1, read as the reverse complement.
TATTTCCCGATGAGTAAGTAATTACCGTCAAATGGGAAGTAAACAATAAAAGGTCAGAGATTCTTATCAATTATGACTGGTGCTTCCCTCGTCCAAGAATCCGGAAAAGCCTTACATGGAGTAGGTACATAAATAATGATGTGCAATATTATCAACACCACAGATCAACATGAAACTGCAATTTACTTGGCACGTCGTTCATCTTAGTGACCATTATTTATTTAATTGCACGGCGGAAATTAGGAAGTGGCGGCGGTCCATTAAGTGGGCGAAAATAAATTAAAATTTTTTTTTCCTTAAGTAGAATGTAGATAACAGTTCTTATTTCATAGGTTTAGTGGGATAGTGCCACCTGGTGTATGAATATTGAGACAATAATATCTAATAATATTTAAATATTTCACATCGTAAACATTTCACATTACACTTTCAACTGTATTACAACTTATATTATGGTTAAGAAGACAAAATTACTAACATAGGTAAGATTATGTGAGATTTCAACTGACTGAAATCCCCCAGGTGACCATCTTTAGTACAAAATGAGAGGCTTTGAGAATTCTAAAGAAAGTGGGCCGATAAGCCTACCTTGCGCGACGCCTCTTGGGCTTTTCGGCAATCTTTCGGTATATCCTTTCAAGTGAAAATAGGAATCACAAAAAACGGTTCCGAAGAATGCATCTTATTTACATCTTCCTATTTTAGAAGTCGGTCAAAAAGCATCAGGTATTTATAGCATATCAATTCTCACACACTGTTTGTAGAGAGTTTAAATGTATGATAGACTAGAGAATGCCCGCGGCTTCGCCCGCGTGAGTTTCGGTTTTTCACAAATCCCGAGGGAATCGTGGATTTCTGGTTCTCATTCCCGCTCCCTTTTCCAACCTTTATACCTACTTTCAAGAAAGTTTGCTATAGCAATTTCCTATAGCTGTAGCTATAGATTTCGTTTTTTCAAAATCCTGTGGGAACTGTGGATTTTTCCAGGATAAAAAGTAGCCTATGTTTTAAGTCAGAGCATAATCTATCTCCATTCAAAATTTCAGTCAAATCAGTTCAGTAGTTGCGGCGTGATTGAGTAACAAACATCCAAACATCCAAACATCCACACTTTCACATTTTATAATATTAGTAGGATAACGCATAGAGTAAGTTGAGTCTTAGATCCTTTAGATCTCAGACGTATGGATGCGCGATACATATTTTTTGTCAAATGTTGAGGGCCCCCGCGCGGCGGCCTGAGTTTATAAATGTACCTACTTATTATTTACGTATGAACTTTTAATATGTTCGAACACGGCCGGAAAAATTATGTGTCACTACAACGTTATACATACAAATGAATACGCACAGATCTGTTCACCATCATGGTACCAGATGGTACCAAATGGTGGCAGAAATTTCCATTGTCACAGGCTCGTCCGTTTTTTAAGAAAAAATTAGAACGTGATGAAAGAGGTTGTCGGCCTTGACAGCGAGAAGTCTTTCACCGCGTGTCGACATTCGCGCCGACCAATGAACCACTGTAGTCTGAGAGACCACAGCAACATTTCTCACAAGACGAGTGCAGGAAATATTAAATATTTATTGTACGTTAATGATTAACTACATGTCTCTCAAGAGTAAACGTCGTCTTAAGATAGAGATTACACACTCGACATCATTTCAAACTACAAGGTCAGATTCATGACAAAGTCACTGGTCAGCTAAGTCCATGATAAAGTACTTCAGTTTCATGACAAGGTTAGCAAAGTGCATGACATGTTTTTAACATTAATTTAAGTTGTGAATTAGAATTTCATTCAAATAAACTTCTACAAAGTGCTTTCGAATCGTCAAATGAATCAATGTATGGTGCTTATGAATGAAATTAAAATATCTTAATTGCGATATTTTTTATTCATTGACATAATACCTACCTTCATTCAAGGCTATACACGATCACTCTGACGTCATCCGACCCGTGTTCTAGATAATCGTTATTTCAACGGATAGCTCATTGACTACAATATCCATTACGATAGATCGCATTTCTTTGGAGGAAGTTTTCGCATAACGTAATTAGCTCACAGCTTTGTGTTTTAATAGATTTATTTGCGTTATTATCATTAATATCTGATTATAATCGTTCTTCACAGTTATTTATATACCTATCTAAATTCTACTCTTATCTATATCTATATATCTATATCTATATCTATACTCTATACTAATAAATAAAATTTAAGTGTCTGTCTGTAATTTCGAAATAACTACCACATATTAAGCTCATATGGTTATTTGAACGATACCATAACCGAATCACACGTTTTTAAAATTTTTGTCTGTCTGTCTGTCTGTTTGAACGGGCTAATCTTCGGAACGGCTGAACCGATTTTAACGGGACTTTCACAGACAAGTAGAGGATTAACCAAGGAGTAACATAGGCTACTTTTTTAACCGACTTTCAAAAAAGGAGTTGTGTTGAAATCGGTAAGTATCTATGTTAAAAAACGCCCTGATAGGTATTTTCGCTGCGCGCGACGGCCGACGCTCGCGCTGCACGGAACTCGCCGCGCCGCGCCGCGCGCCCCTGCGCCCTGCGCCCGCGTACCGTACGCGGTACCGCGGTATGCCGCCGTGCGGCGGGGGGCGGGTGGACCAGAAATCTACTTATCCCTCAGGATTTGTGAAAAACCGAAATTCACGCGGGCGAAGCCGCGGGCAAAAGCTAGTAATATAATAAAACTGTAACAGATCCAATTCTGTACATTGAAGATATTTTGAAAATTTTTATTGGAGGGCACTCTATAATCGATACTGAAGCCAAAACTGCAATTTTTTTCATTTTTGTCTGTCTGTCTGTCTTTCTGTCTGTCTGTCTGTATCTTGGCCGCGCATCACGCCGAAACTACTGAATGGATTCAAATGAAACTTGGTACGATTTGAGTTTATACTCCGAGATAGGACATAGGATAATTTTTATCCCGAAATTCAGCACGGTTCCCTTGGGAGAGGGGATGAAAGTTAAAACGTGTATTTAGCTGTAATTCATTAACGCGTTGTTCGATTTCACTCATTCTTTTTTTGTTAGAAAGGTAGTACTTTATATATTGTCCCGTAAATATTTCAAGGTCATAGGTTTTTTAGTTCAGAAATGACACATATTTATTGGGTTCAAATAACTTGGGACCCGGATCTTTGAACGTACGGCTTATTTTAAACTGGTGTGCGTTTATATTTTATGTTTGTCGGTCTGTCTATTTGTTCCAGCTAATCTCCGAAACGGCTGGATCGATTTTAATGGAACTTTTAATGTTATAAGGAGTAACTTAAGCTACATTTAGTTAGTAGTACATAAAAGAATTATGGGATCCGATCCGATCCTATATAAAAACCTATATCTACGCGAACGAAGTTGCGGGGGTCAGCTAGTTAGATATATGCGGGAGGATCCGTTAGCCACCACCACCACCACAGCCTTTTTTAACATCCCACTGCTTGCATTTAGATCTTAGACCCGTCACGCTGCTTCAATGCGGGTTGGCGGATTTTAATGACTATTGTCACATCATAGTGATAATAACCGGGACTGACTGCTTAAAGCGCTCTCCGAGGCACAGTACTTTTCTCTCCTATGAGAGAGGCCTGTGCCCAGCAGTGGGATGTAAAAAGGCTGTAGTGGTGGTGGTGGAAAATAACTGGGATCTACGTTATAACGTCCGATCCGAGGTGTAGAGCTAACGCAGAGGCGTAATTCGGACCTCCAAAGTAGATCAGTTACAACCCGCGGCACGTAAGTCGAGCGGTGACCTTCAATGCGCAGAACTGCCCTCCTCAAGCTATAACGTCGTTAACCAACATTTGGCCAAATTCGATATTTTAACGCTGTCTTACTTAGAATTTTTTTTTCTATCGATCAATCTAACCCTTATTTTCCTAGCTGCTATAGTTTTTGATATAGCAATAAGAAGAACGTCGTTACATAACTACCTACTTACATGATAACAATACTTAAACGTATTTAACTAACATTGCCAGTCTAAAATGTCTCAAAGCGGTGTTAATTTTCATTTCTATGAGGTTTTTTTCTTCAATTCCTTAACTAAAATGTCGTTTGTGGATTTTTCTTAGCTTTAATGTCTTTAAAGTCACTTTGTTAATTTTTAAATTTAGCTTTTCTCCAAAATTACGGTTCACTATTCCATAACTTAAATGTCTTTTAACGAAAATGCTATGCTAAAATGTCGTTAATGACACTTAAACGCGTTACAGTCTAGTAATATTTTGCAAAAAAATAATGTTTCCTAAACTGAAATGACTCTATCCCGCAATACATAACTTAAATGTCTCTAACTATTCCCACATCTCGCGAGGCTGTGGGCGCTGTGGCTAATAAATGCTCAATGATTACTGCGAAAAATATCCCGAAAAGAAAGTGTCGTACAAACTGAGTACAAGGGCAACACTTAAAAACTATAAATTTCATAAGTTTTTTTATATTATTTTATATGTTTTACCCGTCTCGGTAATGGGGAATGCGAGATATGTGAGACATGAAACCTGCATAAAAAACTAAAATCACATGATGCCAAACAGCAGATTGTTGCTGTGTTGCGTACTGATTGTATAGAATGGGTCCAGCATCATGAAAAATTTAATCCCACGAGAAACATTTTCGTGTAAAATGTTGCCAAGACGAGACCATATGTCTCGCACTGTCCAAAAGTTATCAGATCTCATGTAGAGCCAAGCTTCTAACTCTAAACGCCCTAACTCCTAACTTCACAAACTCTACACCTTAGTCAAAATAATATGTGGCTTGGCATAGATACATTAATAGTGTTTTAGGTGTAGAGTTTGTGAAGTAGTTTAGTTTAGTTTTTGAGTTAGAGCGTGTAGAGATAGAAGCTTGTCTCTACATGAGGTCTAATAACTTTAAGAGGCATATGGTTTCGTCTTGGCTATATTTTACATGAAAATGTTTTGGTGGGATTTCACTTCTTTTTGTAAGTTGTTTAAAATATAACAATATTTTTTTATTTAGTTAATTTTTTCTTTCTTTTTTGGGGTGTACTTCTTGCGTATCGGAGGTTCCTTTTTTCATAGCCCATTCTTTATTTTTGGCCGTTTTTCTTTGTTGGTTTACTGTTTATAATAAGCGATAGATCAGGACGATACTTAGCTTTTAGACGATTATATTCGACTATAGCTGCAGATTTTGTGCTTTAATACTACTAAAGTTAATATTTATAAGGTTGCAAATTAGTCAATCTAGAGAATGCTACATAAACCTGCCCACAAGAGAATGCGCTTAATTCCATCCCCTAATTTTAATATGGGATGGGGAGTGATTTACTAAAAATCCTCAAATATATATTTTATTATTTATAAAAGGAGTCCCTATATCAGTTTTTAGACCTCTAGCATTAAAAGTGGAAGTCTCATACAAACTTCCATCCCCTAGTTTAAGGGGTCGGAGTGTAAAAGTTCTAAGTTTTAGAATTTTTTTGTTGTTACTATATACTAGCTTACATACGAAATTTTAGCTTTCTAGGACTTCAGGAAGTACCTTAAGAATTTGATGATCATCAGTGACAAAATCGGAGTTTTTTAGATATCAATAAAATCTTAAAAGCTATTTAATTGAAACTTTATAAATGTTTAATAAGTCCACTATTGATATCATATCCCGAGAATTTTGTTTATCTGGTATAATTAAAACCCAAGTTATGAGGATCCAAAAATCGATGACAGCTTTTTATCATTTCCTCCTGCGCCCTAGGGATGCTGTGCATATTCATCTATGGCTGGATAACTTCAGCTCTCACAATAAAAATTGGCTGCTCTATTCATTATTCATATGTAACATAATAAACAGCGATTTGATTTGTGCAGAAACATTGACGCTCTACTACTTTGAACCTGGTCATACATTCATGAGCTGTGATCAAGTTCTTGCTATGACGAAAAATGGAAAATTGCATGATTTTATAGATTTTGTAGATGCTGTAGAATCCATCAATCAAACCAAAGGCAATGTAAAAAAAAGACTACTTTCAGACTGCAGTTGCTCTTACAATTGTTTTAGTTAGCGACACTTTCATTGGAAAACCTCAAATGTATAATAAACTATGCTAACCTAAAACGTCGGTATGGTTGAATCATCTGCAATAAGCCACATTATAGTTTAGCAATACTCCCCCAAAAACGCTACTGTAAACAAATCTTTTCTATATTTCTAGACTAAAATGTGTTTAAATGACAAGAGCCGCATTTAAGTGTAACGTTATTGAGAATTTTAAATAGCATAACCTAACCTATAATGTCGTTAAAGTCTTTAGAGTCGTTTTAGTTTAGAAATTATATAATTTTTTATAGTTTCGTAAAAAGTTAAAAAAATTAAACGCAATCCAAGCCATAAACGTCTCAAAGGGTAACCTAACGACATTTAAGTTATGTAAATACAAGCCGTTATTAGAAAATATGCTAGACTATAAAGCCAAAACTCTTCTGCTTTAATTATTATTTACTCTAGGAACTTAAAAATACAATTATTCGAAAGTGCTTTATTAGATCTACATTTTCATAGTTTCAAGTTTTGTATACGTTTATTAATTATCAAATGGCATCATTTCTTAATAAATTCCCGCTTTTTCGATCATATCTCGAAACTTGGTTTTGGTAGTTAACGACACTTTAGCTTTAGGACGGCAGAGAAGTCGAAAATGAGGTATCTCGGGGTGTGAGGGGGTCGCGGGGAGGGCGTGGGGATCGTTCGTAAGCACTGATTAGCTCTCGCGGATCCCTCGTAAGCGCTGATTGGCTCTCCAATCGTATCGTGTCCCGCTCACTCGTACGACGCTGAGCGCACTTGAAGGTCACCGGTCGACTTACGTGCCCCCGGCACGTAAGTCATATCGACTTAGATCAACCTTACCTACCTACTAGAGTAATAATATAGGTACTACTTACCAGGGTTACCATTTAGCGTTTCGGAAAATTCTGAATCATTTCGGGCCAAGTTCAGTTTATAAGATCGTGTGGCCTTTGAGCACTGGTAGACAGGCAAATTACAAGTTTTTACACGAACCAATTTCTAGAGCGTGTAGATGGGTGAGTACATTACAAGTATTTACACGAACCTATTTCCATCCGATGGCCGTTCCGTACAATCAATTTGCATAGTACCTACTGAGATAGAGGACAGTACAATTTCAAAAATTTCATATAATTTATGACTAATCAATAGATTCTGCCCCGGTAATCAGGCGGTTGGCGTAGTCGACTGCGGTTCAAGAGGTCTTGGGTTCGATTCCCGGGTCAGACCAAAAATTGTGTGGTATTGGGTTTTCCTGTTAAGAAATTCTCTGTGCCAGCCCAGAGTTTCAAGTCAGCGATGTTAGATACATGTAAAGATATCGGTTCTGCGCCTGATCTATCTTCGGTCGTGTCGCATCGGAATTGAGAAGGAATAAAGAGTGAAAATTATTCACTTATTATTATTACTAAATTTTACTGTTGTAGAGGTTTTGTAAACTTTATTTTTGAAGATTTATAGTAGGTAGTTAGAAATCAGATCAGAGATGAGAAATCAATCAGATCAGAATCATAGTCAGAATATATATTAGTTAGAAATCAGTCAAAACACATTTGAAAACGATGAATTTTCAAAAATACAATATTAGCTAAGCAGAAGATCTACACAAAGCTGGAAAGCATGGCGGAGTGGTTTACGGGACAAAAAAGTTTGGGGACCTCTGATTTAAACCTTTTCCCCACATGTTCCAGGCATCCCCCCGCTGTCGGTGCCGCCGCTGGAGCCGCTGCTGGTGTCGGGCATGAACATCGAGTCGGGCGCGGGGCCCGTCGTCATCACGCAGACCTACAAGAACATCAAGCTGCACGGACTCACCGACTCCGTACTCACCACTTACAAGTACGTTCACACCCCTCCTTATGTGACTGTAAAGTAGATGAAGTACGTTCACACCCCTCCTTATGTGACTGTAAAGTAGATGAAGTACGTTCACACCCCTCCATACTTGACTGTAAAGTAGATGAAGTACGTTCACACCCCTCCTTACTTGACTGTAAAGTAGATGAAGTACGTTCACACCCCTCCTTACTTGACTGTAAAGTAGATGAAGTACGTTCACAGCCCTCCTTATGTGACTGTAAAGTAGATGAAGTACGTTCACGCCCCTCCTTATGTGACTGTAAAGTAGAGGAAGTACGTTCACACCCCTCCTTACGTGACTGTAAAGTAGATGAAGTACGTTCATACCCCTACTTATTTGACTGTAAAGTGGATGAAGTACGTTCACAGCCCTCCTTATGTGACTGTAAAGTAGATGAAGTACGTTCACGCCCCTCCTTATGTGACTGTAAAGTAGAGGAAGTACGTTCACACCCCTCCTTACGTGACTGTAAAGTAGATGAAGTACGTTCATACCCCTACTTACTTGACTACAACAAAGTAGGTGGATCTTCAGCTAACAGTAGGGTTATACCGAGTCTGCCCACCATAACACAGACCAGTAACTTACTGGTCTGTGGCACCATAACAACGATTATCGAATAAGCTATATTTTAGAAAAAATTATACCGACTTCGGTCCAGCAATATGTTATGCGTATATGGATATATTTATGCGAAAGAAAGCTTGAATATCTCAGCTACATAATGAGACACCAAAAATACCACTCATCATACAGGGCGAGATCCAAGGAAAACGAAATGTAGGGAGAAGACGAACATCTTGGTTGAAAATCCTACACCAATGGTATGGAAAAAGCACCCGTTCATTATTCAGAGCCGCGGTATCGAAGATACAAGTTGCCTTTATGATCACCGACCTTCGAAAGGAGATGGCACTTAAGAAGAATGCGTTAGGTTAGGGTTAGTTCTAGTCGAAACCTTAACGAATTTTCTGATAGTGTTTTATAATAACCTCACTTTGTTAACTAATATCTGACATTCCAGAGCTGACCTGAAGCACTACCGCCTGCGCACGGACTCCTTCACGCCCAAGATGGAGTTCGTCGCCGACTACGTGATGAAGGGCAGGATCCTCGTGCTGCCCATACAGGGCAAGGGCGTCGCCAACATCACCTTGGGTATGTCCACAGGCCGCGTGTCACAACACAATAGAACAGAATATCCTTGTATCGCAACACAAGCGCTGAACGAAATTTGGCATTTTGCATCTGTGAACCCTACTTAGCCATGATAGTATTTCTTTAAAATTGATTATATGTACTACTGCTGTAAATTTCAAGTTCCTATATACTGCCATTTGGCTGATAGAGGCAAATGGCAAAGTTTTTATTAGAGTCAATTGACTCTAATAAAAACTTTTTTAAAGTGCTAAACTTTAAAACATCATATTTTACAAACGGATCTAGAAATCGAAAAATGATGTTACCACACCCACAGTATTTTTAAAAGACCTATTCAACCATACCCCACACTATGGGGTAGACGAGAAAAAAAATATTCATCCCCACTTTACATGTAGGGGAGCTACCCTAAAAAAATATTTATCAAAATTTTATTTCACCACTTTGTCGGCGTGATTAATATTTATACCCATGCCAAATTACAGGTTTCTAGCACTAATAGTCTCTGAGATTAACCGAGGACGGACGGACAGACAGACGAACGGACATGGCGAAACTATAAGGGTTCCTACGTTGGTTGGTGCGTTGGTTGGTGCGTTCCTAGGTTGTTTACTACGAAACCCTAAAAATGGAGCAAGAAAGACTCATTTTGTCCGGTGTGGTCGTGGTCTCTACACGGTTTCTACACAGCACCGTACCGGGAACGCTAAATAGCTTTGCTGGTAGGGTGGTAACCAGCCACGGCTGAAGCCACCAGACCAGACCAGAGACAATTTAGAAATTATAAAATCCCAAATTGCCGGGACCTCCCACTTATAAGGCCACAGCACTCACCACTGCGCCAAGGAGGTCGACAAAGTTCTGGTTAAAAGCTATCTGTTTAGAATGTTGTATGATTGCAGCGAACCTGGTGGTGAAACACGATCTGATCGGCGAGCCGGTCGTCAAGGACGGCGTGACGTACATGCACATGAAGGACTACCGCGTCAAGTTCATCCCGGGCAAGGTGTATCTGCACTTCTCCAACCTGTTCAACGGCGACAAGAGGCTCGGCGACCAGATGAACATGTGAGATAACACTTACTATACAGTAGACTTCCCTCTTGGACTAGGTGGACCACAGAGACGTACATGCACTTGAAGGACTACCGCGTCAATTTCATCCCGGGCAAGGTGTATCTGCACTTCTCCAACCTGTTCAACGGCGACAAGAGGCTCGGCGACCAGATGAACATGTGAGATAACACTTACTATACAGTAGACTTCCCTCTTGGACTAGGTGGACCACAGAGACGTACATGCACTTGAAGGACTACCGCGTCAAGTTCATCCCGGGCAAGGTGTATCTGCACTTCTCCAACCTGTTCAACGGCGACAAGAGGCTCGGCGACCAGATGAACATGTGAGATAACACTTACTATACAGTAGACTTCCCTCTTGGACTAGGTGGACCACAGAGACGTACATGCACTTGAAGGACTACCGCGTCAAGTTCATCCCGGGCAAGGTGTATCTGCACTTCTCCAACCTGTTCAACGGCGACAAGAGGCTCGGCGACCAGATGAACATGTGAGATAACACTTACTATACAGTAGACTTCCCTCTTGGACTAGGTGGACCACAGAGACGTACATGCACTTGAAGGACTACCGCGTCAAGTTCATCCCGGGCAAGGTGTATCTGCACTTCTCCAACCTGTTCAACGGCGACAAGAGGCTCGGCGACCAGATGAACATGTGAGATAACACTTACTATACAGTAGACTTCCCTCTTGGACTAGGTGGACCACAGAGACGTACATGCACTTGAAGGACTACCGCGTCAAGTTCATCCCGGGCAAGGTGTATCTGCACTTCTCCAACCTGTTCAACGGCGACAAGAGGCTCGGCGACCAGATGAACATGTGAGATAACACTTACTATACAGTAGACTTCCCTCTTGGACTAGGTGGACCACAGAGACGTACATGCACTTGAAGGACTACCGCGTCAAGTTCATCCCGGGCAAGGTGTATCTGCACTTCTCCAACCTGTTCAACGGCGACAAGAGGCTCGGCGACCAGATGAACATGTGAGATAACACTTACTATACAGTAGACTTCCCTCTTGGACTAGGTGGACCACAGAGACGTACATGCACTTGAAGGACTACCGCGTCAAGTTCATCCCGGGCAAGGTGTATCTGCACTTCTCCAACCTGTTCAACGGCGACAAGAGGCTCGGCGACCAGATGAACATGTGAGATAACACTTACTATACAGTAGACTTCCCTCTTGGACTAGGTGGACCACAGAGACGTACATGCACATGAAGGACTACCGCGTCAAGTTCATCCCGGGCAAGGTGTATCTGCACTTCTCCAACCTGTTCAACGGCGACAAGAGGCTCGGCGACCAGATGAACATGTGAGATAACACTTACTATACAGTAGACTTCCCTCTTGGACTAGGTGGACCACAGAGACGTACATGCACTTGAAGGACTACCGCGTCAAGTTCATCCCGGGCAAGGTGTATCTGCACTTCTCCAACCTGTTCAACGGCGACAAGAGGCTCGGCGACCAGATGAACATGTGAGATAACACTTACTATACAGTAGACTTCCCTCTTGGACTAGGTGGACCACAGAGACGTACATGCACTTGAAGGACTACCGCGTCAAGTTCATCCCGGGCAAGGTGTATCTGCACTTCTCCAAACTGTTCAACGGCGACAAGAGGCTCGGCGACCAGATGAACATGTGAGATAACACTTACTATACAGTAGACTTCCCTCTTGGACTAGGTGGACCACAGAGACGTACATGCACATGAAGGACTACCGCGTCAAGTTCATCCCGGGCAAGGTGTATCTGCACTTCTCCAACCTGTTCAACGGCGACAAGAGGCTCGGCGACCAGATGAACATGTGAGATAACACTTACTATACAGTAGACTTCCCTCTTGGACTAGGTGGACCACAGAGACGTACATGCACTTGAAGGACTACCGCGTCAAGTTCATCCCGGGCAAGGTGTATCTGCACTTCTCCAACCTGTTCAACGGCGACAAGAGGCTCGGCGACCAGATGAACATGTGAGATAACACTTACTATACAGTAGACTTCCCTCTTGGACTAGGTGGACCACAGAGACGTACATGCACTTGAAGGACTACCGCGTCAAGTTCATCCCGGGCAAGGTGTATCTGCACTTCTCCAAACTGTTCAACGGCGACAAGAGGCTCGGCGACCAGATGAACATGTGAGATAACACTTACTATACAGTAGACTTCCCTCTTGGACTAGGTGGACCACAGAGACGTACATGCACATGAAGGACTACCGCGTCAAGTTCATCCCGGGCAAGGTGTATCTGCACTTCTCCAACCTGTTCAACGGCGACAAGAGGCTCGGCGACCAGATGAACATGTGAGATAACACTTACTATACAGTAGACTTCCCTCTTGGACTAGGTGGACCACAGAGACGTACATGCACATGAAGGACTACCGCGTCAAGTTCATCCCGGGCAAGGTGTATCTGCACTTCTCCAACCTGTTCAACGGCGACAAGAGGCTCGGCGACCAGATGAACATGTGAGATAACACTTACTATACAGTAGACTTCCCTCTTGGACTAGGTGGACCACAGAGACGTACATGCACATGAAGGACTACCGCGTCAAGTTCATCCCGGGCAAGGTGTATCTGCACTTCTCCAACCTGTTCAACGGCGACAAGAGGCTCGGCGACCAGATGAACATGTGAGATTATCACACTAATATTATAAAGGCGAAAGTTTGTGTTTGTACCTATATCCTACTTCCTTCCTATAATCCTACTAATATTATAAATGTGAAAGTGTGGATGTTTGGATGTTTAGATGTTTGAATGTTTGGATGTTTGTTACTCAATCACGCCGCAACTACTAAACGGATTTGGCTGAAATTTTGAATGGAGATAGATTATGCTCTGACATTTTTTATCCTGAAAAAATCCACAGTTCTCGGGGATTTTGAAAAAATCGAAATTTGTTATATCAGTTTACAGCTGCAGCTACAAGTAGTACATTACTACAGCAAACTTCCTTGAAAATAGGTACAAAGGTTGGAAAAGGGAGCGGGAACGGGGACCGGAAATCCACGATTCAAAACATATCCAAATAACTATAATATTATCGTTGTTTTCAGATTCCTCAACGAAAACGCAGATCTTGTATTCAACGAATTGAAAGAGTCCTACGAAAAGAGCCTGAGTTCTGTGTTCCAGGACGTCACAAACAAGATATTCGACAAAGTGCCAATGAACAAAATCTTTCCCGAAGAAGAACTCTAAACTGTGATCCCAAATATTAGTTTTAGATTTAATTATAATGGTGGAAATTAGTTACTTAGAGAAAGAGACTAGAATATAACGGCAGTTCCCGTTTGCTCTATGGAACGTAAAAAATAAGAACAACTTAACTAAGTAGATAAAAAAAGACTCATTTCGAGGTCAACATCATTGCCTCATGTTCCATAGAACTAATAGGAGAACTTCCGGAATATAATAATTACTGGGTTTAAAATGCAGTAATAACTGTATTTATTGAAACTGCTTTAATTAACTTTATTAAATGTAAATAAGATTTTTAAGTAAATATAAATAAATAAAAGAATGTCCGTATTTCATTAATTATTCATTAATCATAATTTAGTATAATCGAGTTGAAAAAAAATTATTTAGATGATCAGACAACACAGACAATAATTATATAAAAATATCATTATTATTTTTCCCAGGCAACAAACGGTAGGTAGGTATAGCACTAACTTTATGATTCTTTAATTAATAGTTTAAAGATTAAATACAGACTACAATGACATCTAGTAATGAATAGTTGAAACTTTGAAAAAGCGACATCTATTGATGAGTAGTAGAAGTTTTTATAACAGCGCCATCTTTAAGTTAACGTCTAAATTACATAGTCAGAGTTTATGTAATTTGGTCTTTTGGACGTCTTGTCTCTGGTATTCTACACTGCCTCTCATTTAATTCAATATCAGGAACTTCTGCACCTTGAACTAGTCTCGCCTTCTTCAAACAGATGGATTTACAGAAAGCTTCGTTTATGATAACCACTGTAAAGGTAAACAGAGTAAGTAAGTAGGTACTTAGTACATAAACAGATTTTCAATAAAAAATTTATTGAAAATTATAGTTAAATAAGTAAGTAAGTATACCTACTTAATTCTTTGCACCGAAATAAATAACTTACACAAGCCTACAAGCAGCACATAGAGTATCACTCCTAAATATAAACCGTCCCACTCCATTATTCAATCTGAAAATAAAACAAATAAATAATATGTATGGTACCTAAGTAGGTACCTATTTAATGGAAACGAGACTAGCAATATTTACTTTACTACCAAACCAAGCTACTCGTAGACCTATGAGTACCTGTATGACGCTTTGATTATTTACAGTAACATAGGTACCTAGTTAATCAAAGGTATGATGGTTTGTTGTATTAAAGGTAATTAAATATCCCTTATTATGTAAGTAACTATTATGTTCTATTATTTAAAGGTAATTAAGTACCTATCCCTTAATATAAGTAAAAACAGTAGGTACCTACTTACTTATTACTTACGTCAAAAATCTAAAAGTCTAATTAAAATGAAGATTCCATAAGTAGGTATTTAATGTTTAAGTCAGACCTCAGTAATACACCTAGCACGGGATCCTGGAGTTTCTGGTAGCTCTGAACAACTCTCTAACAGACAGGAAAGCCGCGAATACTATCAAGAGGAAGACGACAGCCTCCCAGAAGTGTGCCACCAGCGACTGTTGGGCCATCTTCTACGCGGACTGCCTCCAGAAGTATTAAGGTGTTTCACTGATTTGGAAATTCATTGCTGGTTAGAAGTAGGAAATAGAGACCATGGTAATCTCGCTTTGTTTTGATAGCAATTTTTGGCGCTGTCAACTTTCTTTTTATATTGACACGTGACATTTTCTATCAGGTTCTATTTAGGGTTCTATAGATATTTTGGCGAATTCGACTCGCAGTAGCGCGTTTTCAGCAATGTGAGATTCGAGATTAGAACCCCGGCTAAGGTGTTTTGTAAAATAAGGTGTAAAATTACTAGCTTCACACGAGTAGTAATTATCCGCTACGATCCCACTATACCTACCTATTGTTATATTCTTTTCTGTTCTATTCTTTTGTTATATCTCAAAAAGATTAGGCAGCGTTTTTGATGAAAGCACCCAAGCGCGGTGTCTCGATTTTTCAATAATTATTATCGTCATATATCAACCAATTTGCACAAAACCTTAATAATTTACAAACTTAAACCTTCCTCATGAACCACTTTGGTGAACCGCATGAAAATCCGTTCATTAGTTTTCGAGTTTATCGCGAACAGACAGAGAGACAGACGCGGCAGGGGACTTTGTTTGATAAATAATTGCAGTAATATTCCTATCTACTTATACTAAAATAACATGAAAGTGTTATTTATCTGAATATCTGTTTGTTTCACCGCTCAACCGCTAACAACAATGTTCATTCTATAAGCGACAATGCATTATAGCCAAAAGCGACAATGCATTATAGCCAAAAGCGACAATTCATTATAGCCAAAAGCGACAATGCATTATAGCCAAAAGCGACAATGCATTATAGCCAAAAGCGACAATGCATTATAGCCAAAAGCGACAATGCATTATAACCAAAAGTGACAATGCATTATAGCCAAAAGCGAGAGTGTCGGCCAATCAGAGTTGAATGCAATCGTCACACTGTAGCAATCATTAAAGACAATATGATCGACTCCTCGATATTGACGAAGTTTGATTTTTCGGACTCTCGATATTGCATTCAGACGACCTATACAACGCTAGTTTTATTTTACGCAAAACCTGAAAGTAGTTTGTTCAAAATCAGTAACAAAATCGAATCCAACCATTTTTATACCGTGTTATATTTTTGTCCAAAAATATTTTGAAATCCTACAAGCTTAGACACAATGGTTTAGCGCGCATCAGCTGACGATCGGCACACAGTGGCGGTCATTCAACTCGCGCCGATCGCAAGTCGCTGCGGCGACCATTTTTTTCGAGGACAATGACGCAAAATAATAAGCTTATAACTTCGTTACTTTTCATTATATTTTTTTGAAATTTTGTATAAATATTTTTAAGGTAAACATATTTGAAACGTGTTTCGGTTTTTGCGCAAAGTAAAACTAACGTTGTATACTAGAATACCGACTGCATGGTCAGCTAGCGAACTTTTGTAGATTTTCATAGATATTGGTACAATTAGCAAACAGTGGTTGATCGGCCCTCCCCGCATGCCTTGGGTTAACGTGTACTGGATCCATTAAAGAGAGAGATGGATACAGAATTTTGATTTTACTCAAAAATATTAAAGATTTTTCATTAAAAATTCAAACCAGCAATCCTTTCCACTAATGTTTGGCGTTTATAACCGACTTCAAAAAAGGAGGAGTTTTCTCAATTCGACCGTATAAGTATATGCTTTTTTATGTAACTTCGTCGTTTATGAACCGATTTTGATAATTCTGTTTTTGTTGGAAAGGAGATATCCCAAGAGTGGCACCATGATAAGGAAATCAGGATCTGATTATGGAATCCCAGAGAAATCGAGGGGTACTTTCGAAAATCGTAGTGACGACTAGTGTGTTTGTTAATTTTTTTCGTCTACTTACTTTGTGTTAAGTACTTGTCGATGTAATTGAAGTCGGTTTATTTTGTTTGCAGCAAACACAATTATTATTATTATTAATATAGGTGCCTATTTGAGAAATAAAAACAACAATGTATCCATTAATGTCTTAATGCTTTTATTCAGTGAATTAACAAATTTCTATGGCATAGTCACTGGTAACGTACGTAGAAGAAACAGTAACTTATAACTAACTTAAACTTAGCCTCTAACTTGCTAAGCGACACCCGTTCTGTCATAACATTTCCGTATTAAAATTAAAGAATACAAAATTTTCGTAAAAAACCTATAAAATAACTTAAAATTATAATTTATCAATAAATATGACGTTTGGTAATATTATGACAGCGCGGCAACGAGCATGTGATTATTTCATCAATACGATGATACGAGCATGATATTTCGACAATACGAGTGTTTTTAATGCAGAGGCCAATTTGAAATAATATTTTATTCATATTACCTAGTGCTTGCAAAGCAAGTCAAAATAAATTTTTTTGAAGCTTTTATTGAAAATTTGAAAAAAAAACATTTCAATATTATTAAAATACTGAATACGAAATCTTTGTATTATTTTAAGTAAACACTAATTAGTTAATTACCTCTGAATTAAAAACACTTAGTTAAATAAAGAATTACTGGGCAGAGCATTATAGAGTGCAGATTTACAGTAAAGTTATGAAAATATTTGCATCGAATTCTAAACCACCTTTTTCGAAGTCGGGCAAAAGTTACAAAGCTATACGCTTTAACAGTGACTCGTTTTAAACTGTTTTTTTATTTTTATTTTATATTTAACTTAAAAGCAACTAACTAAAAAGCTTAAAGTATTACCATTTATTCCTACTTGTCATATTTTATGATCTAGAATAAATTGTAATAAAAAAATCTTCAGTCATAGGTATAAAATTGTCAAACGATTGGGTTTTTTGTTTTACATACTTAGCAGCTGAGTGGTAAGTTTTACTTTTTGCTTCAAGATTGCAAGAAGTGACCGCTTATAAATAGAATTTTGCACTAAGCAGTAAGTAATATTCATGGTAAAACTTAAAATAATACCTACACTTTTGCGCAAAAATAATCGACTTTAACCATGCGTTAGATTCAATATAATTTTTCATTCACAACCTTTATTTTCATTTGAAAATTTTAAGCCGATTTTTTGACTCAAAAGTGTTCCAATCTACTTACTATTATCAAAGTTACAAAAATATTGAATCTGTTACTTCATTAATAACTATCAACTCATTATTAATATTAATTCTAATGGTTTCGTCGTCATATGGATTTATATTCTAATTTACTACACCATAGAACAGTTATGTTTTTATAACCATCCATTTAAGTCGAAACGAACATTAATTTAACTTGAAATTAAATTATTCATTTACAATGAACGAAACGACTCCTTGGGCTTAATTTGGACGGCCATCTTGTAAAATGGTTATCATCGAAAAAAAATATATTTCTGTCAAAAAAAATATTTCTTTTCTCATTTTTACGTATACCAATTGAAGATTTTTTTAAAGTTATCAACCCAGATTTTTCAAAAGTTGAACAACTTATATTTAAAATGTTATCTAGGTACCGACTAAGTACAATTATTTTTAATATTGCTAAGTTAAATATTTACTTAACTATATTATAGTGATCGTGCAATTTATAAGCTCTTACCCGTCACATCCTACTTTTAGAGAAATGAGATTACTACACAAATAATAATTGCCCAATCTCCCGGCGCTACTTGCTTTGAAATAATGGAAAATGCCGATTTTTAGATAAAAAAGAATATAAGCCGGGTCTTGTTAGATGTATAACTTAATTTTATATTTAACTTTATTATAACTTGTCATAATACAAGTAAATTCTTGCATTATAACTTCAAAGCATATATTATTCAAACATATTCCAAATATATTAAATTAATATATTATTATGTTTAAAATTTAAATACAATAATTATTATAGTTATCATCATAGACAAACTTAACTTAAGTTTTATTTTCCATTTCTATGTTTCGCAAATTAAGTATAAAATAATAATCTAACTAAACAATCAACGAATAATTATATTAGCACCATCTTTGCTTTTATCTTATCCGTCTCTTATCTTTTCCTTTTTATCGATTTTTCATAAAATTTTCCTTATAGTAGTTCCTTATAGTATGATGATGATGATGATGATGATAAAATATCAAATAGATAGAATAGAATAGAATAGAATAGAATAGAAAAGTTTTTTATTCAAATAAACTTTTACAAGTGCTTTTGAATCGTCGATTGAGTCTACCACAGGTTCGGAAGATGACCTACATATCGTCATTTCTACCATTAGTGAAAATCTACTCTCTAAATAGAACAACAATTATTGAATTATTATCTCTATAGAGTAATTTGTATCGTCATTCGATTTTTTTATGTTTTATTAACATCTAATTTTGCAAAGATATGACAGAGATATTTTCTTTTTATATGTAGGTATAAACCATAAAAATTCTATTCAATAGGGATCTCATACATGCATTGTACAAAGATTGCCCTAAACAAAGTCCTCGAAAGCAACGCTGCATCTGTAAGCAAAACCACAGATTTCTTTTCACTTTCCTAAAATTATTATGCGTAAAATCACTCAAGAGTTCCCTCTCTTTCTTTTTAATCAGTCTCTTTCTTCTCTTTATCAGGTCATTGAAATTGGGACGTAGAAGTGGAGCGCCTGCATCCTATAGCCACAGGAGCCGGTATCCTGGAAGCGCCATTCCTAGGATCCTTCCGGGGAGCGGCCAATTGCCTCGTGCTCGTCGACCTCTCCAACTTTCCATCGGACATCACCCAGGCGGACGTGAAATCAGCATAATCCGAATCTTTCGAACTCGTCCTCGATACGGAATCCTCTCCTTTCGAATACGATCTGATGATCTCCTTCATTTTTTCCAAAACCGTTGCGTCATCTTTCGCCGACTCCGCTGATCTCAGAATTTGTTCTAGAAGCGGACTCAATTGTTTCTGATGAGTCGGGGACCTCAGAGTGGCACTGCTGGCTCTGAGGGGAGAATTCCTCTGAAAAGCATTATTTTGGGTAGTCTTTGCCTTCGTTTTGGGGGATTTATTTGGATTTTCAAAGGTGTCCGCGCCGATCGTCGGTCTGGCTTTTGTTTTCACTTGGTTCGGTGCGCTTCTGCCACCCCAAGTGTTGCGCGATGTTGGTGGTAGCTTAGGAGTTAATTTCGGTGAGGATTGATTCGATGTGTGTTTGGGGCTGGGGGTGTTCGCTCGACTGGGCGTTCTGTTTCTGACCGGGGAATGGGGGATCCTCGAGACCTGCCTGCTCCGGACGGTTTTCACCGGGGACTGCGAGGGTTCCTTGACCGGTCGCAGGCTCTTGCTGGGGGAGTCGTTGCTCTCGTGGCTGATGATGCACTCGGGGCTGGCGCGGTTGGACTTGTCGTCCGCGCTATTCTTCCTGCTGCCGTAGAAGGTGTCGGAGAAGTCCGTCTTGCGCAGGCCGGTGTTGAGACTCACGTAGTCGTCAACGTGACTTTTGTCTATGTGACAGCCGTCGTCTTGGTCGAGACGCTCTGAAAGGAACAATTTTGAATATTAATAATGCAGTAACTTACGAGTACTTGTGTAACTAGCTTTTGATCCGTGTGGAGTTTCTTTCATACTTAGTAATAAAAACATCATGCAGCCCCGCTTATAGCTCTCATGATAAAAAAGACTACCAGAGGCCTAAAAAGCAGATTCTGGTGAGAAGAACCGGCAAGAAATTCAGCAGAACCGGCAACTAATGGGCACAAAGATAGCAGTAGCAATACTGCTATCTTTGTGCCCATTGAGCGCTTGGTATCGGTGAAAACAAATAGGCAGATAGTTGGACAATCAGACTCATTTATTTAATGTGCATGTAGAGGGCTGCCTGATGCAATGATCAAACAATATGTAAAGCAAGAGGTTTCCTAACCAACTTTCGACCACTACGGCCAAGAAGTTCAAAACAAAAACACAACTAAAGAATTACAATAATGTGCATAACATGTATAAACAAACATCTTAATATGGCGAACGTCGTTACATCAAGTTGATTCATACATACATTATCCATACATAGATTATATAATTATGACAATAACCAATATTACATCGATATGCTAATACCGCCCTGACCGACCTGAGTTGTAGCCATTTATGTTAGTTTAAATTGTTGTGGGTAGTGTCGTGCGCAAAGTGTCGACAAGTTGAGAACATATAGGTTCTATGCAAGATACTGATGCAGAATTATTGAGATGAATCAACATAAGCGGCTACATAATAAGATAAGTTCCTGTTGAATCATCATGATCATCATCATGATCAACCCATTCCATTACCGGCTCACTACAGAGCACGGGTCTCCTCTCAGAGTGAGAAGGGTTTTGGCCATAGTCTACCACGCTGGCCAAGCGGATTGGCAGACTTCACACACCTTTGAGAACGTTATGGAGAACTCTCAGGCATGCAGGTTTCCTCACGATGTTTTCCTTCACCGTTAAAGCAAGTGATATTTAAATACTTAAAACGCACATAACTCCGAAAAGTTAGAGGTGCGTGCCCCTGGGATCGAACCCACGACCTCCGATTAGAAGTCGGTTGTCCTAACCACTAGGCTATCACAGCTTTACCTCACAGCAGCCTGTTGAATAACACTAATTAATTTAATAACACTATTTATTGCACATGGATTAAAAGAAATAAAGTAGTTTTTATCCCTCGACGTAAAAAGATGTTATGAGTATGACCACTATGTTTGTCTGTGGAATTTATTCGCTGAAACGATTTAGATGGGGTTTATTATATGTAGGCAGGTTTAATTTATTGTGGTTAGCATTTTCGACTGTAGATCTCGAGGTCCCGGGTTCGATCCCAGGAGGGGAAATTATTGTTAGGTATTAGGTTTTTCTGTCAAGAAATTTTCAGTGCCAGCCCGGAGTTGGTAGTTGGCGGTGTTTCACCCCCGTGCCCCGAAGAGCACGTTAAGCAGTCGGTCCCGGTTATTATCACTATCATGTGACAATAGTCGTTAAAGCCCGCTAACCCGCATTGGCGCAGCGTGGCAGGTCTAAACTCATCCCTCTCCTATGAGAGATGTGCCCAGCAGTGGGACGTAAAAAAGCTGTAGTGGTGGTGGTTGTGGATAACAAAAATTATGCCTAAGACATAATTTTGGTACAACCGTAATTCGAGTGTCCGAGTCCATTCTATTTTATCTCGCCTAATAAACCAGAACCTCAGCCCTTTTTGGCGCGCGAGGTTCGGACGCATTCTCCGAATCGTAAATGGTAACAGGCAGGCTACGAGTTTGGTCGATACCCGCCCACGTCGGCAGCGTGATCGAAGCGTACTATGCTCTATTATGATTATGACTGATGAGGCCTCACTCCTTTGCCGAATACAATATCTTGAGGTCGTGACGCAAGGTTGCTACATATTATACTCGTACGTCCGAATTTTGAATTAACATTATGGTTATGCGCTTCTTTTCTTTGCGATCTGTCTATGGAATCTATTCATCTGAATTTTATTTTTCGTAAATTTTCTCAACTTGGAATCAAATCCAGGAACTAGAAACCTAAATGAAAAGCAAATATCATTTTTTGCATCTTCTACAGGCCACAATGTATAGTTGAGAATTGAATTGAATTTTTGAGAATTTGAGAATTGAATTTTTGAGAATTGAAAATTTGTATAGTTGAGAAATGAATTTTGAGAAAAAAAAAAAGAGAATTTTGGGACGTGCGGACTGAGCCATAAAACATTACGATCATAGGGTGGTATGGTACGGGCTCTCTCTCACTCTTTATAACCTGTTATCGAACATCGACAAATCCTTTTTTACGGTTACACACAACACCAGAGAAAAATGTTCCAGTTCCATAAGGCCTGTAAGTGCGAGTGAGAAGTCCGATAAAAATGATTTATGATTCAGTTCGCACATTCGCATGAACTTAATGCGATACGTACCAACTACTAGTCATAAAGACCAACCGAACGGTACAAAATCGGTATGGCAAGGGCGTCGCCAGCCGATGGCCAAGGGGGGGGCAGGTTGATGATATTATAGTATTGGAAAAGTACAAAGTATTGTTGGTACAGTCCAAAGCTTTTGAAGCTGGTTACGAGCTCTTAATTTATTTTCGAATTAGAATTTTTCATTGATCTCGTTTCCATTTGCGCCAGGTTTAATTTAGATACTTAATGCAAAATATAGCATATCTATATTTTTTCAAATCTCTAGGGGGGGGGGGGGCAGCTGCCCCCCCCTGCCCCTACCTGGCGACGCCCATGGTATGGTACGCTACGGATTGTTGATCCCCCTGCTTAAACCCTTATACGTTTCACGGAGCTGTTTCTTCTTCTCCATCATTAGCCCTGCTATGCTGATGATACTCCTGCTGTAAGTTGTCGAAGAGTTGGATAGTCCGCAGACTACCCTGGCTGCAGCATCAGATCATGGTTACCATAATACTACACTCTGCAGTGTCATCGCGTGTATTTAGCTTCATCTTTCAAGTCGATAAGATAAGTGAAAGTAATGTAAATATCAATTGTATGACTGAGATCCATAAACCGGCTGGGAAAAGGGCTGATAATCCTAAAACTGTGGAAACCGCATTTAGCGCTACGATGAGACAGACAGACAAACAGAGATTGAAAAAGCAAACTTATATCGCCTCGTATTGCAGCAGCGATTATGGAGTTAAATTGCAGATTTTAGGTTGGGATTCTCGATAATTTCTAGATGCAGTCGCGTAGCCACAACGTAGTGGTCTCCAATGTACAAATCATTATTTGCAACAGCTAAGCTATACTTGCACGAATAACTGCAGGGTGCACATTCTACAAACGTTTTGCAAGCCACTTGTGTATGCACAAAAACATAGCTCATATTTGGTCTGCCACATTGTTCCGTGCGAAATGTTGATTCACCCTCCGACTGTTTTCAAATACTCTCACGTCTGAACGACTTCCCATTCTCATTGACATGAACCACATTTTGGTCCCTATATTTTAGGGAATAGGAACTAATTTGTCAGAAACGTTCGGAATATCAAAACGGTGAGGTATTGTGCCCATCAAGGACCTAAGTTTTGCTTTCGATTCGCTTAGTCCTTTCACTTGAGGCTGATTTTCGATTTCAAATATCGATTGTGTTGCTCTGAATTTGTGTTTGTAGTGGATACTTATTAAAATTATCAAAGACCAATTTAGGTATTTCTTATTTCTTAACTTGGAATCAAATCCAGGAACTAGAAACATAGATGAAAGCAAATAGTATTTCTCTGCACTTTCTCTGTTCTTCTAAGTAGTACAGGTGTCACAATGACTAGAGTTTAATACCATAAATATATGAATACCAGATCTTTGATATTTAGGGCTCGGGTGTTGGGTTCTATCGATAATTTTCTATCGATCCATCACCGATCGCTATTGTGTCCGTCGATCAACAAAGCCATCAACGGATCCACTCCAATCGATGTCACATCGATAGAATGGATGCGGTAACACCCTAAGACAATTTAGGCAATGTCACTTAACAGTTGAATTGGCTATCAAACAATGAATCAATACAAGCTCCATACAACTCCGTGCACTCCATATACCAAGGCCTCGCATATGACACCATTTGTAGATGAATTGCGCACGGACCCATCATTACGCATGTATGCATAATCATATCGACGCGGGATAGATTATAACTGCTATGGTTACGATTTACTATAGCTTTGTTTTGAATAGATTAAGAGTTTAAAAACGATTATTTTTTTCCACCAAAACTCATTTAATTATTTCAACGATAGATAGAGATTAGAGTTCTAAGCGACTGGTTAAGA
Organism: Melanargia galathea; assembly: GCA_920104075.1. NCBI lineage: Eukaryota > Metazoa > Arthropoda > Insecta > Lepidoptera > Nymphalidae > Melanargia > Melanargia galathea. Next base: position 11,050,297 of record OV049857.1, on the reverse strand, counting down.
TTTTTCCAAATACGTACATCGTAGGGCCATTAATTTCAAATTATGCAGTTACCGGTAAAGTTAAGAATTTGACCAATAAACTTTGGGTTGCAAAAGTGATAAAGACCTGAAACCTCCACCATGAACGTACGAATACGTACGTACTGTACTAGACTGGAATACTTGTACCTAACTGTGGTACCTACAATAGAAACGCTATAGGTTTTGCTTTTCACAACTGCACTGATAAACTGGCGATTTTACTTTTAAGAGGTCAATTATCAGCTGAGAAAAAGTTATAGAAAATCATGTTTGCCATAGATCTCTATGCTCTAATATTTACTTGCAAAGTGCGTTTCACATGCTCGCAGCTTTCAAGCGGGTCTCACTCGGTTGCTCAAATATTATGTGAACTTTGTAAACAATGATATCCAATATTGTATAGTTGCTCTCACACCTGCGCTGTTCCTGATATGATTTTTACTAATATGGTCAACATATTTTCTTTATTACGCAATGCTTGTAGTTGACACTGTTAGTATTTATGTTAAAAGAGCGGTGAATTGAAAAATACAGTCGAGACACAATTTTATATACCCGAGCCGCAGGCGAGAGTTTTATGTAACTACATTTACATTCCGTTACGTAGAACAGGCAATTCGGACGCAACCTATAAATTTTGTACAAAATATGTACTAATTTACATTGACCAGCTATTGCACCAGACACGACAATCATTTGCTGATCCGGTGATCAGTAGGAGAACCAAAGTTTCCAACATAGTCCAAAGTGGTAACCGGCGGGATACAATGCGAGAATCGATAGACTTTGGGATCCCAAGATGCTCGAGTGGCAATCTGGCACCGGGAAATGCAGGTAGGAAGAGACCCCCCTTTATAGGTGGACAGAAATTTTCAAGCGAATCACTGGCAACCACTAAATACAGGCAGCACATGTTTGTGTTCTGACCTTCCGCGAGACCTGCATAATATGTCTAGGACGTCTATCACTTGAAACGACGAAGCAAATCGAATATGTGTGCGCAAATTCGAGTACTCCTTTTCTCCATATGGAGCATGCTTCTCAAGCATGTATCTGCGTAAAGATATACTTAGTTTGAGGTACAAAAGAAAGGAACTCACCACTAAAATCAGCGTCGTCCATAGAATTTTGACTGTGCAGCGAATATCTGTTCGTAGTCTTCGTGGAAGGAGACCCTTGGGTGGACCCTGCCACTACTCCCAAGCTCCTGTACCCTTCGTCGGATACCTCGGATCCGTTATCCGAAGCGCTCTCCACAGCCGGCGCCGGAGAAACCGGTCTCGGACTCTTATTCCTGATGGAGTGAGGGGTCGGGACTAAGTGATTCGTCGTCACGATCTTAGTCCTTCTGTCAGGAGAGGCAGAGTGTCTGCTATTTCGTCCGGGACTGTTAGTCCTCGGAGCGAGATGTTTCCTGCACGGGGAGGCTGCCCTATCCAAGTCGCCCATGTACGGCAAACTGGTCGGTGCGTCCAATTTGTTGCTCGACAGATATTGACCAGACCTCGGGTCGTCGTTGTAGACCTTCGTGTACGGGAGCGACATTGGTTCGTATGTTTTCTGCAGGGAGGTGGGTTCCTTGTAGGTTAGGGATGTCGGGCCAGGGTCTGGGCGTTCGTAGGTGACGGTGGCGCCGGCCAGGTCGTGCTTGGGGCGAGCCAGGCGCGCGGAGAGGGAGGTGCGGTGCTGGGCGCGGCAGCGGCAAGGGTCGTGCTTGTCCAAGTAGTGGGCCAACGTGTCCCAGCCGCCTCCGACGCGTACCATCACGTGGGAGCGGAGAATCTGGAACAGAAAAATTAATTCGTTTAACAAATATTATTATAACCGGTGACGGAACTGAAACGGTATATTTGTGACGGTATATTTCACTGTTTGTTTGTGCGTTTTTATGTTACCATTATGATGAAAAATTACGATTTTCGCACTAAGTATAGCTACGTATTACTTCTAAGCCAGTTCAACTTGGGAGTTGAAGATACGATTGAATTCCTGTCAATCGGTCTGTTAAGGCTCAACCGCTGAAGAGACCTTGATTAAAGCATAGAGATAGCTGGAGACGGACATATTATACGTTTTATCTCAAAAAATCAAAGAATTTTCAAAAACTATCTTACACGCGAATGAATTAGCAGACTATAATAATATTATCAAGTATGGATATGGATGAGGAAATGAAACTGCAGCCTTTATTTCTGCCATCTGCATTTCATCTCAGTGCCCTTAAAATGATAAACTCATCTCAAAAGTGCACATGGTTTTTAATTCACTAATGGAGACCAGACCCTATAAATAGACATAATCGGTCTATTTCGGTCTAAAAGCGGATACGAGATCCATTAAGGCGCAGATGAATCATAGGCGGTTCGTTCCCTTGTTTGGTCAAATCAAATCGGTCGATATTGTGTGTAGAGCAATTCGTTTGGAGTTCGACCTTTATTTGTGGCCAGTGGAATATGACACTCAACCTGTTTTCGGTGTACTAAACTTGGTCAACATTCAAAGACTTATTTCTTATTTGAAAATGTGTACGCAACATTGTAAGTTTATTGCATGCTAGAAAATATTTTCATCTAAAGTTATCAATATCAATCCATACTTCCATACTTAATATTATAAATGCGGAAGTGTGTCTGTCTGTCTGCTAGCTTTTCACGGCCCAAAAGTTTAAGCGATTTGGATGAAATTTGGTACAGAGGTAACTTACGTCCTGTGGTCGGATATAGGCTACTTTTTATAACGAAAAATTAAAGAGTTCCCACGGGATTCTTAAAGCTCCATTAACGATTTATACGAAATTTACTAGAGAGATAGCTTGCGTCCCGAAAAATGACATTGGCAACTTTTATCCCGGAAAAGCAAATAGTTCCCACAGGATTTTAAATAACCTAAATCCACGAGGACGTAGTCGCGGGCATCATCTAGTAATTAATAAAATTAAAACAAAAAAAATTACGTCTTGTATATGTCGCGCGACAGACAAGATGGTTTATAATTATGTTTCAAGTGTATCTGTATGTATGTCGGATTCTTTGTATCCTCGAAGCATTCCAAAAGCTGGACCGATTTTAATCAAAGAGGAAGTACCTACCTACCTACGTCTTGTCTTCGTACGTACGTTGTGTCTACCAATTCGTTTAACTTAAACTAATAATGGTGACATAGAAAATGATTAATCAGTAACATTCGCTTCTACATCTTATTTTTAAAGCTACAATTTTATTGTATTGAATGTTGTACGCGTACGTTTTATAAAAGTATGATACAAAGGTGAGCAGGAAGCCGGAGTGACATTGATGGATTACTTTATTTACCTAACCCGTTAAACTAGAATCTAGGATTGTGACTGAATCATCGGATTATGTCTAATTAGGTGCATGCTAAACGTAAACTGTGAACACGTTAGGCATAGTAAAAGGAGTGTTTACATCTATTTACATCTGTAAATGACCTGGTCGAGTGAGGATTTGCCGACAGCATAGGGTTTTCACATAATATCTATTATTGAATCGAAATGAAATCGGCAAAAATATTTTCTAAAAATTAATTGAAAATGAAATAATTTAATAATAATTTACTTTATTGGTGCTATTTCATTTTAAGCCCCCGACGCAAAAACGACGGTGTTATAAGTTTGACGTCTCTGTGTGTGAGTGTGTGTGTGTGTCTGACTGTCCAGTTGTCCACCGTATAGCGTTCAAACGGGTGAACCGCTTTGAATGCGGTTTTTTTGTTTGAAAGGTGAATTCGTCGGGAGTGTTCTTAGCTATGTTTGATGAAAATCGATCCAAAATGGCCGCCGCCACAAAATGGCGGATTACATATTTTTTCACAACTCCCTCAATATGGGTATCAAATGTTATTATGTAAATTGTATGTATGTATGGGTTTGATTAGTAAAATAGCACTATGCAAATCCAATATGTCCGCCACCATAAAATGGCGAATATCGGGGGTTTTTAATTTTTTTAATTTATACGTCTTGTCTAAAATGTTAAAAAACGCCAACGCTACATAAATATTGGTATTTATACTGCTCATTACAATTAGTATTAAAACGAATAAGCAATAACAAGCGAATTTCTAACATGAGTGCTATCAATGAGTCGATTGTGCTAGAGGCTAAAGCTGCATCAATCATTGCTACAAACCAATTGCGTTGATTGGCTGAATTTACGGCTTGAATGCATTTTAGCCAATGGCGAGGGAGTGTCGGCCAATCAGAGGTGAATGCGATCATCACATCCGTCATGCAGCTGTCATTTTTAGGCAGGAAATACACGTCCGATTTTTCCATCAGATAGTAGGATAATAGTCTGATCCGGCTATCAGAAGGCATATTGTGTATGAACGTTCCGCCTCCCCAACACACGTCCGATCCGATAGTCGGATCAGACGCGTCTGAATCGGAAACGGGCGCGAGGCATTTACGATTACGATTAACACTAGGACTCAGGCAATGACGAGTATGATGATAGACAAAAGAGAGATTTGGTTTGGGAAGATATCCGTAAAGAAATCTTTTTGCTCCGTACGTAAGCAATCGAGATGATAGCTCGGGAACGACTAAGCTCAGAAAAAGCCTGACGCAAAAATCGGACGTGTATCGAGTGAATCCAATCAGATAGTCTGATCAAATATTCGGAAGCAAAATCTGACGTGTATTGTCTGCCTAAGACGATCGACACCCTGCACAATTCACATCCTTGTTTGGAATTAACGATCTATTGGGTAGAAAATGCAGATCGTTTATTACTTATTATTACTAACGCAATCATGGTAAACTGTGGTAAACACACAAATAAATATGAAATGGAAATACTTAAAAGTAAGAGTTAGCCTCCATCACATATCATTGACATCGTGGGAAAATTACTGAGATATGAGTGATTCGATGTCACAAACACGTAGATATGTAACAATATGCAACATTCATATTTTATGCACTTACATACTTTGCATTTTGAACCTAACTCCGTTAGAAAATAATGTTCATATTAATTAAGTGTGATGTTTGTTTGTCCTCGTTTTACCTATAGGCCTGAACCTTGCGACCCTCAATAAGGACTGATTGACAGGAACCGATGTAGGTACTTACCAGTGTAACGAGATATGTACCATTGAGGATTCTATCTTAAATAAGAGGTCTGTTAATTGGTCCATTATGTATATAATTCAACCACTTAATATGAGATTAAGCGGGATTATGCTAGGAGTACGTAAGACCATATACTTAGATATTTCTCGTGTAAGAAGGTAGAATGACTGGTGGTGTTTGTATTCTACGGTTCGGAGGGTGAGCGTAAAAAATATTTCACCTAGTTTCTCCATCGAACTGTCGAATCGCGAGGCATCGTTGTCTACAACTTTACACTCTTTATTTATGTAGTTAGCATTCCAAAAACTAGAGCCACATGGCTCTAGTTTTTGGAATGCTAACTACACTTCACTTCGTTCTTTTCTCATCACTCATCAGAAATTAAACTAAAAAACTTTAATCTCTTTGTTTCTTTTGCAAGGATTTGGAATCTTTGCGTTATCTATTTTCCTTCAAACCTAAATCTATTTAAATTTGTAAAAAGGACACTTACCCTGACGAATATCAGCATCCTGGTGTCGCCAATTCTGTATTTTCCCTCAGAGACTCTCACCATCGGGAACTGGGTGGGACACGAGCATCTGGCCACCAAGTCCCTGACTCTCTCGTCCAAACTCCTCAGATCATTCGTGACCAATTGCGGCTGAGGTCCGGACGGGACGAGACCTAACGCTGAATCGTCCGGTCTCAACTCTTCTCCGGCTAATTCTCTCTCGATTTGTTTCTCCATTTGAACGAGGAGAGGAGCGGGCATTCCCAGCACAGCCCCTTTCCTGGCAACTTCTAGAAGGCACAGCACGACGTGTTTCTCGTTCTTGCGCAGGCATAGATCGTCAGTTTCGAATAGCAGACACTCGAGGATGCCGAGAGCTCTCCTGCACCAGTCGATGAAATTGGAGAGGTTGTCTCTGGCGAAGAACGTGCCGGCTTTGGCGGCTGGGAGCATGTTGACTGCTGGTCTGGAGCGAAGGGCTCTGGCCAGGATCGTGGCGTCATCGGACTCTGGGGCCGGTGAGTCGAGGATGAGGCGGGCTGACTCGCGGACGGCGTTTGCGTGCTGTAACAAGAGAAATAATTCAAATTAGATTAACCAATAATAATTATAAGTTAAAGAAAAGCACAGACAAGTGTACATTGGCAATACTAACTTCCAATATTTCTAGCAGAATTCAAAGAATATCAAACTATAATATTAAAATTTGCAGATTTCTAATAGGTGCATGTTTTGTTTTAGAAATAAATTTAATTTCAGAGTTTTTCAGATTTTTAAGGAGCTTATATTTAATAGATTTTCCTAGGATATTATTAAATTACTATCGTGATATTATTTGACTGTTTAAATATTTGAACATTATATAATACCTAACAGAACTGAATTGCAATCGTTATTTTTGTTTGAAAATTGTTTAAGAAATACTGAAGAGTATAGGCGAACCAATTTTAATTTAATTCATCTCTGTAGTTACGAATATATTGTCATCAATAGATATATATGTACTATAATTAAAATAGATAATGCAGTACTTAATACAACTTTAATACCAACATTCCTTAGACAGAAACATTAATAAACCATTAAATTTTGATCTAGACAGGCGCTAGCACTTTCGATAGCGTTCCCTATATTGCTCGTAAGGCTATAAAGATATAAATTGATAAGAGATAGACAAAAACTTGTAATCAATTTTCAAACGGTGGCGCCACGCCATCATTTGCCACCGCCATATTAGCGACGAGTAATGAACTACCAAACTTGGTAGCACTCTAACGAAGTTTTTTCGTTTCAGCTTTCCACTATAGATCACTGAGTAGCGATTAGTTACCTAATTCGGCCGAAACTGTATACTTTTTGAGCGAGTAATAATATACTATCTTACTGTAGTTAAATACCAGTGAGTACCTATTAAAACTGTAATTTTCGCCTACACATTCCAAATCTACCTTGCTTTATCGAGATTTGAGATGACCGTCGAATCATTTAAATATTCATATCTATATTTTTTAAAGCTTGTATGTAGGTATGTGTGATACGAGTCAAAGTATTTAAAAAGATCACGTACCTATCTGAAAATCTTAGCTTTCCCTGATGTATTTTAACCAGCTTATGTTTCTTTCTGTAAAATACTACATTAAATTGTAATTCTACCGTAAATGCAGGTAGCGTTTAAAAAAATATTCTTGCCATTCAACTTGAAAGAATAAAAAAAAAAAGTTTAATTTGGACACGGAAATTTTTTTGAGATTTCAAATTTTTTTTCACGTTTTGCGCTTTGTCCCTTTATTTTCCTTACAGAGGCAGTACCTACTTAGGTTCAGAAAATCAAGCGCATATATCGGGGCCTCTTGGTCCCGCCTCTACAAATGAAATTATATCCTCGCTCCATTATCACTTTAAGAGCGTTGACGCACGGACCCGCTTCGCAAGTTTAGGCATTTACCTGGGATTCTTTGTTTACGTGAATGAATGGGCGCGGGCGGAACGCTCCAAGTGCAGTGTAGTGTAACAAACCGTTTTGATCTTTTTACCATTTTCAAACGGGCTATTATTTTTTTCAATATTTTAAGGCACCTATACCTAAGTTTTTAATTCGTAGATTTTTAATTTTATAAAGCAGGCATAATTAATGTATAATGCTTGAAAAAGACCTTATAGAGTAGACCATTACATAAAAATTATAATTGGAGAATATAGTACAGCTTCTGATATTGATTTTATATATATAAAGCTACTTGAAGTTACGTATTGATCACCTCTCCTGAACAATTTTGTATGGGACTTTTTCACCATACTTTCCGTGTGTGTAGAATTCAAAAAGTTTAGGTCTACAAAATTATAGAGAGAGCTGAGCGTGGAAAACTGACTAGAGTACCCTAAGGGATCTCGAAAACTATCAGTCGGAGAGGTACCATCCCCAAACAAAAAATGTTCAAAACCTTGGGCAATTGGGTGAACCGGTGAAAAAAAAATGGCCACCAAACAAAAAAAAATTTCGTCTCCATACAAAAATTTCTTAATTTTCAAGAGGCTCTCCAGAACAATTTTGTATGGAACTTTTTTCCCCTCACTATTTATATGCGTAGAACTTATGGGTCTTCCTTCAGGAAAATTATGAAACGTCATGAACGTGGAAAATTTACCAGAGTACCCCAACGGCTCTCAAAAACTATCAATCATAGAGGCATGGTTCTGAAACTGAAAATGTTCAAGACCTTGGGCCCTTTGGTGAGCCAGTAAAAAAAAGATAGGTACCAAACAAAAAAAAATTTCGTGTCCATACAAATTTTTTTTTAAATTTTCAAAAGGCTCTCCAGAACATTTTTGTATAGAACTTTTTCCTCTTACTATTTATATACGTAGAACTTATGGGTCTTCCTTCAGGAAAATTATGGAACTTCATGAATGTGGAAAATTTTTCAGGGTACCTCATGGGTCCTCTAAAACTACCAGTCATACAGGCATGGTCCCAAACAAATGTTATTAAGGACCTTGGGCCATTGGGTGAACCGGTAAAAAAAAGATGGCCGCCGAACAAAAAAATTTTTTCTCCATACAAATTTTTTGGGTTATTTTCAAGAGGCTCTCCTGGACATTTTTGTATGAAACTTTTTCCCCCTACTACACGTATACATAAAACTTAAAGGTTTTTTTTTCACAAAAAATACAAAACGTAGTGAATGTGGAAAAATTACCAAGGTACCTCATGGGTCCTCTAAAACTACCAGTTATACAGGAATGGTCCCAAACAAATGTTGTTAAAGACCTTGGGCAATTTGATGAACCGGCAAAAAAAAGATGGCCGCCCAACAAAATTTTTTTTTTGAATTTTCAAAAGGCTCTCCTGAACATTTTTGTATGGAACTTTTTTCCCCTCACTATTTATATGCGTAGAACTTATGGGTCTTCCTTCAGGAAAATTATGAAACGTCATGAACGTGGCAAATTTAACAGAGTACCCCAACGGCTCTCAAAAACTATCAATCATAGAGGCATGGTTCTGAAACTGAAAATGTTCAAGACCTTGGGCCCTTTGGTGAGCCAGTAAAAAAAGATAGGTACCAAACAAAAAAAAATTTCGTGTCCATACAATTTTTTTTCTAATTTTCAAAAGGCTCTCCAGAACATTTTTGCATTGAACTTTTTCCCCTTACTATTTATTTACGTAGAACTTATGGGTCTTCCTTCAGGAAAATTATGAAACTTCATGAATATGGAAAATTTATCAGGGTACCTCATGGGTCCTCTAAAACTACCAGTCATACAGGCATGGTCCCAAACAAATGTTATTAAGGATCTTGGGCCATTGGGTGAACCGGTAAAAAAAAGATGGCCGCCGAACAAAAAAATTTTTTCTCCATACAAACTTTTTAGGTTCTTTTCAAGAGGCTCTCTTAGACATTTTATGAAACTTTTTTCCCCCCACTACACGTATAAATATAACTTAAAGATTTTTTTTCACAAAAAATACAAAACGTAGTGAATGTGGAAAAATTACCAGAGTATCCTAACGGCCCTCAAAAACTATTAATCATAGAGGCGTGGTCTTGAAATTAAAAATGTTCAAGACCTTAGGCCCTTTGGTGAGCCAGTAAAAAAAGATAGCTACGGAGCAAAAAAAATTCGTGGCTATACAAAATTTCTTTTTAATTTTCAAGTGGCTCTCCAGAACATTTTTGTTCTTTTTTTCCCACTAAACGCATGCATAGAACTCATTAGTGTCCTTTCAAAGAAGATACGAAACGTAATACCAATATGTCTTTTTATCTTTCAAGAGACTCTCCGTTTGGTATACCTCCCATTTCTTTATTTTACGAATATCGAAGAGACTACAAGGCCCGCGAGCTGCTTGCAGCTCGCGCACCGAGCGCAACACTAGTTTTATTATATACCTACTCGTGTAAGGGTAAGATAGTGAAGAAAAATTTAAGTAAACATAAATTTAAACTGGTGTGCGTTTAAATTTATGTTTGTCGGTTTGTCTATTTGTTCCAGCTAATCTCCGAAACGGCTGGATCGATTTTAATGGAACTTTCAATGTTATAAGGAGTAGGTAATTTAGGCTACATTTAGTTTAGGTACATAAAAAATTATGGGAACCGATCCGATCCTATATAAAAACCTATATCTACGCAGACGAAGTCGCGGGGATTAGCTAGTTATCAAATAAAGTTGCTCAAACGATGACCACGTGCAAATGATAGTTAGTATCTAATCTCTTGTAGGTGTTGTGCTAGTGTAATCCATTTACCACAATAACAATAGAAAATTATTGCACGGGTAATAATAGAGTTATCAGCCATTTTATAAAACAATGCAAAAAATAACTTTGTGCTATTGCGATAAATTGTGCCCAACAACCTAGATATTGTGCCCAACATAGGTATATGCACACCTATGGTGTGCATACCTAGAAAACATGCTGTTTCTAAAGTTTTTTTTTACATCAAAAAGTCTAAAATAACCAATGTCCATGCCTGCGATACTAAATTTCGCCCAAATCGGTAAAAAGAATGGGCCGTGAAAAGCTATCAGACGGAGAGACACACTTTCACATTTATAATATTAAGTAGTATGAATTATTTAAATAAAAAAATTATACTCTACTAGCTTTTGCCCGCGGCTTCGCCCGCGTGAATTTTGGTTTTTCACAAATCCCGAGGGAATCATGGATTTCTTGTTCCCGTTCTCGCTCCCTTTTCCAACATTTATACCTACTTTCAAGAAAGTTTGCCTATATCAGCCCGCCATGTTGATTTTGATGTAATTTCTCGATTTTAAATTTTAATAGTTACCGGACGATAGTTTTTGTATACGATAGCTATTTTCTAGTTCATTTTTCACATAATATTATGTACTAAGTATATGTTGGCCGCGATTTCGTCAGCGTGGATTTAGGGTTTTAAAAATCCTGTGGGAACTATGTCAATTTTCGAGACGCAAGCTACCTCTGTACCTACCAAATTTTGTATAAATCGGTTAAACGGACGGACCTTTAAGAATTCCGTGAGAACTCTTTAATTTTCCGAGATAAAAAGTATCCTATATCCGTCCCCAGGTAGATGTAAGCTAACTCTGTACCTAATTACATAAAAATCGGCAGACAGACAGACACACTGTCGCATTTATAATATTATATAGTATGGATTACTGATTTACAACTATAATCCTCAACTATAACTATAATATAATATATTACAATTATTAAAAATACGTAAAAAGTTTTAATCTATCTGTAAGAAAAAATAGCGAGCATTAAAAATATCTAGTATTGAATAGTGACAGTCGCACTACAATTTTACGTATATTCCATGTAATCCAATAAGAATTGCCGAGACAAAAAGCGTTACGTCCGTTCGCGGAGAGGCCTCGGCTCATACTAGTTTGCTAGTTCAATTTCCTACTGCCTCTTTCTGCGTTTTGCTGTAAGTTTCAATGTTATTTTTGGACACAAATAATAATGAATTTTAGATTTTTTTTAACTTATATTATTGCTAATATGTTTTACTTTTATATGTACTTAATTTTACTTATAAATGGCGAAAATTAATCTACTAAAATGACGGTTTTATATGTCTATAATTTACTGAAATTAAAATTCTTTTGCTTGGATTTTTATGATGTAAAAAACGCCAAATTAAAAAATGTTTTCTTCCACGTCTTTAGTTCAGGGCATTTCCTTTCATAAATATATATTTGTGTGTGAATTGAACAAGTAACTTTTGACGTAGTGAACGTCAAAGATTCCACGATTCGCAAAATTCTAAAATAGGCTTTTGGTATTTTGACAATAAGACAAAAACTATCAATAAATTGCAAAATGTTGTCTTCCAATTCCCTAGAACACAAAATTTTCTACAATGCAGTATAAATAAGTTTTTAAGTAAATGCATAGATGAACAACATATGAAGGGTCAAAATAGCTTAAAAATGAGCTAAAACGGCGCAGAACGCATCAACGCTCTTAATGGCTGTTCTTTATATAGAGCACCTACACCACATGAATAGATATCCCTACAGAGAGGAAGCTTCATACAAGCGGCCCGCTGTAGGTACACTCACGCATAGCGCAGCTCACGCACACATTACCTCTCAATAACGGTTCACGGTCGCTACGCCGCGCTGGGGCAACGTTGGGACTTGGGAGGCAAACGACAAGTGTGGGTCGTGTGCATTAAATTGATACCTACTGAGAAAAAAGTGTTTGGCGAGAGTTTAGAGATTGTGTAAAATAGTGTTTTTATAAAAAAATTGATTTAAGTGTTGTGTTTAGATAATAATGCGTAACCATTGTACAGTTAACAGTATGTTGTGACATGCTACAGGTGACTACCATAAGAGAATAAGTATAAATTTTGGACGTTCGTTGTTAAAAAGCTTCCCTTCTGTAGGGATATTTACTCATGTGCCTACACTATCCGCTAACTAGCAGGTAACAAGCTGCCACATTATCCACAATAGATATAATTATATGGACTGGAATATTCAATTATCCGCAACAAGTCTAGCATAACAGATAACTCTGTTGTCTTTAATTCATCTATAATACGAATACGATTGTTGTTTTTCATTCAAACTACATAGGGCTTTATGTACATAATTAAGAAAAGTAGAAAATGCAATTAATGCATCGATAAAAAAATGTTCAGACCTACTTACCAAAAAAACGCCCCTAGAGCCCCCTCCTTTTAAAATACGTTAATTTTTGTCAAAAATTATAAACATGTAGTAAGCTTAGTAACACGCGTAGGAATTTAGCTGAAATTTGAAATGGATATAGATTATACTCTGAATTAACACATAAGCTACTTTTTATCCCGGAAAATCAAAGAGTTCCCACGGGATTTTGAAAAGACCGAAATCTATAGCTACATTAATATAGCAAACTTCCTTGAAAGTATATATAAAGGTTGGAAAAGGGAGCGGGAACGGGAACCGAATACCTAATTTATGATTCAATAGCAGTGTGCGCCGGCGCCGCTCGGCGTCGTAAGTACGCGTTCAACATCGATTACAATAATTATATATCGTCTATAATAATCGATTAATAGATTGCGTATCGCGCGTGTTCAATTAATGCAGTATTGTACGACCAGGAAGGCTGCTGGGACTGGTTTGAGTTCGACTGCTATCTCACTTCCACCACGTCCCACGGCTGGACACTGGCCTCCTATCAGGAGAGAGGGATTTACAGCTTAGACCCGCCACGCTGCTTCAATGCGTGTTGGCGGGTTTAAACGACTATTGTCGCATGATAGTGATAATAACCGGGACAGACTGCTTAACGTGCTCTCCGAGGCACGGGGGCGAAAAACCGCCAGCTTCCAACTCCGGGCTGGCACTGAGAATTTCTTGACATAAGAACCCAACACTTAGGTGTTGCCCGACCCGGGAATCGAACCCGAGACCTCGTGATTTGCGGTCGAATATGCTAACCACTAAGATCAACCCTCGCAGCATCCCAAGGGCTGCATGGATTTTAGTCAATGTGTGGTCCATCTACATTCTACACTCTAAACCGTGCGATAGTTAGGTATAGGCTACATTTTATTTCTCTTTTAATCCCTAGTCCCCAAAACTTCGAATGGGGTTTTTTTTTTTCAACTACAAAGTTAGTCCTTGACTGCAATCTCACCTGATGGTAAGTGACGATGCAGTCTAAGATGGAAGTGGAAGAGATATGCATAATGCATACGCCAGGTCGGTTTCTACACGGCATCGAACCGGAACGCTAAATCGCTTGGCAGCACGGCGATATGGCACAGAGACGATTTAGAAATTATAAAATCATAAATTGTCCCGGCAGGGAATCGAACCCGGGACCTCCCACTTATAAGACCACAGTGCTCACCATTGCGCCATCTAGGGAGGTCGTCTAAAACCGTAACGACATTCAAACTCAGTTGAAACATCTCCGTACCGGAACGCTAAACGCCGCGCCGCGTTGTAGGCACTAGGTACCAATATTGCGCGAGGTGTTTATATTCTGCGATTTGCATATGCAGGTGAAGTTTTGCATATGTTTGACTAACAACAGCAGCTGTCGCGCTCGCATGAAATGTTTCTTTGGGAGGCAGCACAAAGGATGTTTTCGCGAGAGGAATATATGAAAGGAGTGGCATGCCTAATGTTTCCTGGATTCGTTTTGAATAGCTTGCTTGTTTAGCGTGAATTTCAGATGAGCGTGAATTTCAAGAAGACGCCTAATTTTTTTTTTTACTTTCTTAAAATTTTGTTGTCCGTGATGACCATGACTAATATTCCCCTTTCCCCTCCAATTAAGGGACCTTTCAGATAGACCTGCGCGGAGAGCAGAGCAAATTTTAATCGCATTTAAAATAGAATCTTAGGACATTGAAATAAGCTTTATTTTTAAATTTTATCTCTTTTTAACCCCCGACGAAAAAACGACGGGGTGTTATAAGTTTCACGTGTCTGTGTGTGTGTGTGTGTGTGTGTGTGTGTGTGTGTGTGTGTGTGTGTGTCTGTTCCCCTGTGGCGCTCAAACGCGTGGACCGATTTGAATGCGGTTTTTTTTGTTTGAAAGGTGAATTAGTCGAGAGTGTTGTTAGCTATGTTTGATGAAAATCGATCCAAGATGGCCGCCGCTACAAAATGGCGGATTACATATTTTATCACAACACCCTCAATATGGGTATCAAATGAAAGGGCTTGACTAGCAGAATAGCACTATTGCAAATTCAAGATGGCCGCCGCCACAAAATGGCGAATGTCGGGGGTTTTTTAAATTTTCAATTTATACTTGTATGATAAGAGGATGCTCGAGGATGCTCCCAATACGCTCTGTGTGAAATATTAAGAGCAGCCGCTCGGCTGCCCGTCGAGCCGGTCGGCTGCTCCATGCTCGTGCTCTTTCGCGCTCGAGCATCCGACCGGCTCCGTTCGTGTGCTCTTTCATGCTCGCACAGCCGACCGTAGACCGAATTGCTCTGCCGTCCGGCCCAAGAGCGTACGCTCGGCTCCGAACGCATCCGCGTGTGCGTTCACACAGACCGGCGCGGAGAGCAGAGCAAATTTGAACGGCCGGTCTGTGTGAAAAAATAAATGCTCTCCGACGCTCTCCGCGCCGGTCTATCTGAACGGTCCCTTTATTGAGTCGCATGGCTGCCGATGGACGCAAGTGGCCCAAGACCGTGTTCCAACGATACGTATGGAAGTTATGAGGGAACAGACAATCATACATACATAGGTATGTACATACCTATTAAGGATCGTAACCCTCCTATTTTCTTCGCCGTAGCCGAGTAATTTTTTTAAAACATGACTATGTTCTCTAGAGGGCGCCATATACACGTGGCACGTCACATCGTCTATGACCAGCGGATCATCAGGACTCTTCCAACGATACCTTTTTTGTCAAGTTATTAGAGTTATGGTGATACAGATGATACCGGTCAAAACCACTTTTCAATATCCACTACGGTCTTTTTTGTTTCACCGTAGTCGGATATTGAAAAATCCATTCTTAAGGTGTTACGTTTTCCATACTAACTTCATGTTACCATTCAAGAGCGAATATATATGTACACTGAAATTACATCGCACAGCCTTAATATAATTTTTAATTTGCGCGAAATTATATATTTACATAAAGAAAACATTACATAGACAGCTTAATTATTATAATAGCCATCTGTTAAACGCTGTTTTGCCTAGCTGACCGAGATGGCTTTACTTCACCTTTAGCTGTTTATGTAATGTTTTCTTTATGTAAATAAAATTTTCCGCAAATTAAACATTAAATTAAGGCTGTGCGATGTAATTTCAGTGTAAATATATAATCCATTCGTTCTTAAATGGTGATAATAAATTAGTATGGAAAACGTACCACCTTAATCCTATCTAATACATCAGCGGGTATGAAATTGGTGTGAAATTATAGCTCGAATCGGCTAAACCGCTAAGCCGCGCCCAAGGTCGGCCACAACGTCTCACGGAGCATTTCGCGTGCAATAATTTAGCGAAACGAAGCCAAATCGATTGGACACAGATTATGGCTGGATGGTAAACAAACTATTATTTTTAATGAAACAAAAAATTCAGGTTTCAATTCGATATAATGACTGGGTGTTAAATTAATGAAATACGATGACCTCTAGAGTATCGACGTGCGATTAATTTATTTTGCTATGAAGGGGTCTGGATTTAGGGGTTTTAAATCCAGTGGTAACTTTATCTTCGGGTTGCAATTTCCCAAGCTATCTCTACCAAACATCGATTGGGTCGTAAAAATGTATTAAATTAAGTAGGTACCTAGATATTGTTAAAAAATAAAAATTTCAAAAATTCGTACGCAACTTTAACGGCCTCTAGGACAGTCTAAGGTTGAAATAAATATCTAACTTAAATTGAAAGTAATACCTCCGTTATAGTAAGTAATGCACTCGTAAAACCAGTTTACCTTTATCAGGAAGGAATTGTTTATTTAAAAAATGTCACACAACCGGCAATAAATTATATATTAATAAATGTATGCCGCACAATAAATCAAAACCAGCTCCCGTGCGTGCGCCCGCGCCGTACCTATGCCGACTTATTATAATTTATATCGTAAGTGTAAAACGACATTTCATCGCGATAAACTGAGTGTACGATATGAACTACCGTTTACATGGTTTACTCAAGACATGACATTAGCATGATTACATTATGTATCTGCTAACTTTTGAATGGTCGAACGTTAAAAAAGCCACCTGATCTTATTCGAAGTACCTACTACCGTTTCTACAAAGAACAGGAATAAGACTAAATAGGTATATTTAGTATTTAATTCAGTTTTAGTTTACCTTTTATCGGGATTTGCTTTACATAACAGTGATTGGTTTATTACCAATAGAAAGTGCTTGGAAAAGATAGTTAGACATCAAGGCTTCGTAGCATTTAGTCTGAAATTCAAAACTTGACACTAACATTTTAAACTAAATTCATACATAAGTTCATTTGAAACATCAAATTCATTTGAAACATTTGAAACATCATCTGATTTTTTTTGTCTCACTCAGTTGTTTGAGTTGTCTTCACTCAGTAGGTATAGGGTCATTTTTGCACCTCTGTGCTCTATTCTATAGTCCCGCCACAGAGTACCCTACAGAGGGGAAGCTTCTAGTAAGCGGCCCGCTGTAGGTACACTCACACATATGCGCATGTTTGTCACCAACTGTACCGGTTAGTGGAACAAGCGCGCGTCCGTGAACCGTTGGTGAGTGTGTTTGTGTGAGTATACCTACAGCGGGCCGCTTGTGGAAGCTTCCCCTCTGTAGATTTATTACTCGTGTGGTCCCGCGGTCCCGTCCGACCACGATCAGGCAATGACTAAGTCTAACTGCCCCCACAAGAGTAAGTACGTGAACTACCGTCATTATTCGAAGATGAGTATAATGAAGCAATAACTACGGGTTCAATAACAAAAATTAATCTATTCCACAAATCATCTTAACGTTAAATTGTAAACTGTCCTGAAAGCCAGTATTGCACGGCACGCACGGGTTCGACAACCGAATCTGCCGAAACCTGCCGAAACCTGCTGATACCCGGCCGCAGCAGTTCAAGGGCGATCGATCGCTGCCAATTAAATTACTCGTATTTAGGAGAAAAACAATATTATATAATATACGAACATCGAACCCGCATCTAATAGAGCCCCTATTATCAAACTTTTATGAGTACTTTTTTAGCGTTTAAACTATCGTGAGTCCATTATAACTTCGCTAGCTGATGCCCGCGACTTCGTCCGTGTGGATTTAGGTTTTTTAAAAATCCCTAGGGAATACTCAAATTTTTTGGGATAAAAAGTAGCTTATGTGTTAATCCAGGGTATAATCTATCTCCGTTTCAAATTCCAGCCAAATCCGTTCGGTAGTTTTTGCGTGAAAGAGTAACAAACATAGGTAATGTATGTAGGTATGTATTTAGGTTTTCGGTTAAAAATAAAGAGTTATGTGTTTAAGGAATTTTGGAAAAACTAGCCCCAAGTTGGTTAAATGAGGGATGAAAGTTTAAAGTTATATCAATGAAATTCGGTATTTGTATAGTCGGTTAAAAATAAAGAATTAAGTACGTGTTTCAGGAATTTTGGAAATTCCAGTTTTAGCCCCAAGTGAGTTAAATATCGGATGAGATTTATAAGAATCCAAGCGGACGAAGTCGCTAGCATCAGCTAGTAAAACATATTTTTTGAAGTCGACACTTTATAATTGAGTTTCCCTAACATTCTAAGTTCAAGTAGGTAACATAAGAAACTCCGGAAATCCATATAAACCTATAAAGCGAGAATTTGTCAACAACAACATTGCATAGTCTAGACGTGTCTCGTTCCAAAATAAAACCTGTTAACATTACCGCGATATCAATATCAATAAATAATTAATATAAAGGACAATTAAATAAAGTACACAACGGCACCTTGCGACGCGGAAGTCGATCTTCACTTAAGTGATCTTATCACTTGCCTCCACTTAAATGCGCGTTCGTTGCCTTCTTAATGGCTTTAATGAGGTGTATGATCATTGTAAACATGTTTGTGTGTTTGTATATAGTGCGTTTCAAGTTCACACACAAAGCCTTCTGCATTTACAGGATCTTCTGAAAATTACAGTCGGTAACTATGGTGTCAGGTAGTATCGATCTTCTAAATGTTACGTTTTTTGTTATTTAATTGCTTCAAGAGAATAGCACACAGGTCATATCTAACACGTTTTTTTGGAAGCAGACGTTTGAAACAAACACTAGCAACTAATCATTTCGTGAACGATTCGTGATCATGACAGAAGTTTTCTATGTACCTAGTACGTAGCTAAGCCTGGAATCTTTAGCGGGGACCAAGTCCGATCCCGGCACACATCTCCAACATTTCAGAGTTATGTGCGCTTTAAACAATTAATATCACTTGCTTTAACAGTGAAGTAATGGTACATAGAGAGGAAACCTGCACGCCTGAGAGTTCTCCATAATGTTCTCACATGCATGTGAAGTCTATCAATCCGAAATTGTCCAGCGTGGTGGACTATGGCCTAAAGTCTAAACCCTCCTCATTCTGAGAGGAGACTCGTACCCTAGTGGGCCGGTGATGGGTTGATAATGATGATGATGTTGTTTATCAAAGCGGGATAATAATAAAATATCAAAGTCTATTCGCATCTCAGTAAACTCGAGTAGCAGGCGTCAAGACTACATCATTTATTTTAAATCCCGACAATGATCGGTTACAAATGGCAGACACCACAAATTGGACATCAAATAAATCATTGTAAAGATCGCAAAGATTGACAACTCCCATGGGCATCTGAACATCTAATGGTTTATGTATTGTCTCTCTAATCTATTGATCTAAACTCATTGTTATGCTGCAAACCGCCTTTATTTTTATTGTGGAATAAGCATATTTTTTTATTGAACGATTTGTTTTATGTTTAACCTAAAGCATTAAAGTTTATCGACCTGTTTAATACCTCGAGGGACATAAAACGTAAAAAGCTGTTTTAAGCTCTCAAAATAATTTTGCTACTTTTTTTCCAACTCAGTATTACATTCAGTAGAAATAAGTATTTTTATTTTACCATCGATCCACACACCACGAAGTCTTTTTTGACATGACATTCGACTACTCACAAGAATCTTTTTAAATTCACATAAATTTGGGGTATGAAACACCGCCCAATGGTTTATGTTCCCACTTTTGCAACCCGTATTCATATTACGACACAAGTGTAAATTAATAATTTAACTCCAACAAGTGGAATCTATTAGTATACAACATACCCATACGTTACCCACCACCAAACCTTCCTGCTCCCTCATCAAACATTATCTAATCTTGTCCACCAACTAGATACTAGTGAATAGATCAAACTCAATCAGCACAAACTCAGTGAGCCAATGTTTTATACCGCTAAATTCATGTGACTACCTTTTTACTTCATAATCTGGTCAAGTCTATAAACCATGTAACCCATAACCCATGGCTAAACCATATGTTTAGTCATGTGGACCATATCAATGAGCCTAAACACGATACATCAGTTGTAAGGATATAAATCTGCAAACTATGAAACATGAACCACGTTTGTTTATGTTCCATGGGAACTCCCAGTTCCAACAAATTATGAGCAAAATTATAAGAATGTGCAGTCCAATCCAGTTATTAATAACATCAGGAAGTTGCTAGTTTCAATTAAACTCACTTGCTCTACGACAAACGGGCGTACCTGCGGCCGGCGAATACGGAATCGCCAAATACGGTGAGCTATAATCAGCTAATGGTCATAATCATCAAGATTCCGTCTCAAGGCAATGCCAATACGTGCTCTAAATGGTCATGGTGTCATAGCTCGAGGCTGTTTGGAGTTCCGTCAAAACCTTTTACCAGAATTTGATGGGAGAGTACTGATTTACAAGTTTTTAGTATACTTAGCATCGTTCATAAATGATCAAACCAGAATCTAAATAATGTTACGAGTTAGATACATCTCCAAAGTGACCTATTAATTTTGCAAATTGATACTTCGAGAAGATATAATTAGGAATTTTGTCTTATTTAAAATTTGGAAATTTGATGGAACACAAGAAATTAAATTAAAAATTGAAAACTCTGCTGAGAGCAGCATTAAAATGTTTTAGCAATTGTATAAAAAGATATACCTACCGTTTCTTTTTCTTCGAAACAAAACCGAGATTATGACAATAATTGTATCGACGAAAATATACGAAGTAAGTCTGATATCATCAAAATTCTATTCAGTAGCTCTATCTTTGGAAAAAATCAGGGTCAGTAAAGAAGTCCATTCTTTGATTACTTCAACTTGCTATGAAATCACAGCATTACAAAGCTTCATCTTTTATCTAATAATGTGGATTACCACATTTGACGAAACACAAGTAATAACCAAAAGATTCTCACGACATAATTTACGTAATATCACTTTATTTGTAAAAAGCATGCCCTCTTTGACTCGACATAATTTTGCATAACGGTTAGGTAAATAGCGTAACTGATTGTTTGTTTTGTAGTTCAAATGTTAAACTCTTTCTTACTCTTTGTTTATTTGTTGAATTTCAAAAATCAAGTTGCACTGGCTATACAATACTAATAATTAATACGTATCCATGATTCATGGACCATGAATCAAGGCATTTCTAACAGTGAATTGTTGTGATACTAGTAATAACCACATTTTGTAATATCTGTACAATATATTTATACAAACATTTATGCAAATAAATAATTCATTGAATAGAATTAAATTTTAATGAACCAGCCATTCCTTTTATCTAATAAGAAGCCGAAAATCTAACCATGGTCGTCTAGCACGATACTAGGCCATTTTTATCCTTCTTAGAATTACCAACAGGATTATTTGATTCAGTTGGGTGAGAAACGTGCACATATGTGTGAGTGTACCTACAGCGGGCCGCTTGTAGAAGCTGTCCCTCTGTTATACTTATCTACTCATGTGCTCGCAGCCTGCGATCGGTGGGACCACGGGCCCTTCATCGAAACGACGTCGTTTATTAAATTAAGTTCTTGCCTCATATTTTAATCATGAGCCTTACCTACATATTTTACGAAGATAAGAGCAATTGCGCTGGCTATCTGTGTGGCGAGATAAGTAAATTGGAATGACAAATGGTCGATTCGTGTACAAAATTGTTTTTGTAGTATTCATTTTATCGGCGATCGCAGCGATGATAACGCCAAAAATGGCTAAATAAATTCAGATTATTCGACGTCGCATTAATTCGTTCCATTCATCACCGTGAAGTCACATTAAAGGGTATACTCTTCCGCGTGTCTCGGGTTATCGGTGTCGTAAATCTGTTGATAGTGCGAATATTCGTGAGTCAGTCACCCCTGGTAGCAGGAAGGCGTGCGACCTTGCGCGTCGGCTGTCCGGCCTCGAGTGACACGGGGCGGCGCGCTCCAGCCCTTATATGGAGTATCTCGCGCCGATGGCTTCCAGGTCACGTGGCACATTAATTGCATCTAAATTTTCGCATTTACTGCCGTCAAGTAGGAAATTGTTTACGCGCTCGCCTGTGCCCTTGTCGCTTACGTTCTTTTTTAGGGCTCCGTACCTAAAAGGTAAAACGGGACCCTATTACTAAGACTCCGCTGTCTGTCTGTCTGTCCGTCTGTCACCAGGCTGTATCTGATGCACTGTGATATTTAGACAGTTGACTTTCACAGATGATGACATTTCTGTTGCCGCTATAACAACAAATACTAAAAAACAGAATAAAATAAATCCCATACAACAAATGTGATTATTGCCGTTTTTATAGATAACGGTATGGAACCCTTCGTGCGCGTGTCCGACTCGCACTTGGCAAGTTTTATTTTTTATTAAAGTACAAGTTAGCCCTTGACTGTAATCTCACCTGATGGTAAGTGACGATGCACGTCAAGATGAAAGCGGGCTAACTTGGAAGAGGTATGGCAGCGTTTTATTAAACCCATACCCCTGATCGTTTTCCACACGGCATTGTACCAGAAAGCTAAATCCCTCGGCAGCACAGCTTTGCCGTAACTTAAGTTGGCTACCAGCCGCAGCTAAAGCTTCCCACAAGACCAGACCAGACCAGACACAATTTAGAAGTTATAAAATCCCAAATTGCCCCTGCCGGGAATCGAGCCCGCCACCTCTCACTTATAAAACCACAGCGCTCACCACTGCGCCAGGGAGGTCGTCGAGTTAAAAGTTTGATAATCGAGACGGCCGTGTGGTTCTGGCGGCATAATTATGTATGCCTACAAGTATATTCAGTATATTCAATTACCTGACGTTTCTGACATTCTGACTATTTTGGGGTTTAATATTTTTTTTTGTTTTTGAATGAGTTGGTGCCGAGAGTTCCTTACCAAAAATTATTTATATTCGTCATTAAGCTTAAAATACTTACAACTTTATTCGACATTCGTTTTATTGACGACATTGCCAACGGTGAAGTTCGGCCTTTTTTACCCGACTAAGCAAAGCCAAAAGGAAGGATTTTGATTCAAACAGTCTATGTATATTGTATATGCATGTATGTATCTATGTATGTTTGTATCCAATTTTTGTATCAGATTCTGTGTGTTCCACCGTAGCGCCTTTACTAATGGGCAGATTTTGATGAATGAGGTGTCAATTGATTGGTTGTTATAGTCCGGGTGACATCCCAACTAGCACACTAGTGGAAATAGCAGCCTATTTTGCAACTTTTAGCTGTACTGTAGCGCTTTAGGGGTTCAGAAAGTGGTTTTAAGTTCTACTATTGCTTTCGTAACTGCTCGTAGCTGTAAATATCACTAGGGGTAGCAGACACTGAACCAAATGCCACTTTAGGCTTTATAAGAGTTAATTTTACAACCCATTGCCGTCTATAGCTTTAAAAGAGAGTTAAAACATATATGTTAAAACTTAAAACTGCTATAAAGCTTCTATTGCCGCTGCTGTACGCTTCAGAATTGCATAAATACTTTAATTGCAGACTTTGTAACGGAACTGTATAAAAGACATATTTATTACTGTTCTGCCACTGAAAGTTTCATTGCAGAAGTGATTTGTATTTTTGCGCAGACTTAAGTAGCAATTTGATCGACTGTCTTACTAATAGCGATATTAAGGCTTCACAATAAAAGCAGGAGCGTAAAAGCTGCTTCTCATAGACGCCATTGTTTACAAGACAATTATTTATCACAAGCGGACACCCGCGACTTCGTTCGCGTGGATATTGGTTTTTAAAAATCCCATGGGAATCATTTTGTTTTCCTAAGCTCCTTTGAGCTCATACCTTGCTAAAAACTGTTAAAGTTCACTGGCGGATGTTTAGGTAGATCAAAATGTAAACATCCGCCAGTAAAAGTCCCATCAAAATCGATCCAGCCTTTCTGAGATTAGCTGGTAATCTTTAAAGTATCTCCTTTCTAAGAAAAAAAGAATGAATGAAATCGGACCACCCGTTAACGACTTACAGCTAAGTACACATTTTGCCTTTCATCCCCTCTCCCAAGGGAACCGTGCTGAATTTCGGGATAAAAGGTATCCTATATGTTACTCCATAGTATGAACTTAAATCATGCCGAGTTTCATTTCAATCCATTCAATAGTTTTTACGTGATGCGCGCACAAACATACAGACAAACAGACAAACAGATAAACAGACAAACAGATAAACAGACAAACAGACAAAAATTTCAAAAATAGCTTTTTTACGTTCTATTACTTATCCCTAACAGTTATTATTTTGCAAAAATCTTCAATGTACAGACACGGCAATTCTACGATTTTATTATATGTATAGATATAGAAGATGTATAGATTACTTGAGAAATGTATAAGTTTTTATCACAATTTGTAGTAAAATATAACTAAATATAGAACCAGCAACTTACTAAATAAAAATGTATTCAAGTATGTATAATCAATATCGTGTAGGTATGTGATATAATATTATTTAAATAATAATATTTTACATATTTTACGATATTCTGAGGTAATTATTGAGGTGCTTTAAAAATACTCCAATAATATCAACTATTTGCACGATAAACTGATCTGCGTTTTGAGCCACTTGCTTAAAATACAAAATATAACTCAAAAATACTTAATACCTATTATTTATTTGTATTCTGTAATAGTCTGACATCAGGAACAACAGATGTATTTAAAAATCAGCCAAGTGCGAGTCGGGCCTCGCTCTTTCAGGGTTCCGTACATAATTATGAACAATATAATATTTTGGGTCTAAGAAATATTTAATTTCCGAGCTAGATATCGCAACAAACCGTGAAAGAAAAACCCAAAAAAATGTTCGTTTATTTTGGTCACAGCTTATAAACTATTTAATAAATCGTTGTTTTCAGTATTTGTTGTTTAAATAGAGCATATAGTACATAATATACTGAAATATCATATTCCCAACTAGTTTAGTTTTTGAGATAGCCCCCGTCACAAAAATGGTCTAAAACTGACAACTTTGATGGCCTCCCATTCCCTTATTTTTTGAGATAAAAATTAAAAAAATATATATTTGTACTCTACTTAATGAGCTCTAAACAATGATACCCCACAAGCTAGGGTAAAGAAAAAATTTTTTTTTCCGGCTCCTTTTTCATGTATGGGAGCCCCCCTGAAAAATAATTTAATTCAATTTCTAATTCAATATTTGATTTTGGGTTAACGTTTTACACTAAATACCAAAATTTCAGGTTTGTAACTCATTTCGTCTGCGAGCTAGAGACCTGTGACCGGCGGACAGACGGACAGACAGACAGACAGACAGACAGACAGACAGACAGCCGAGTGACATTAATAGGGCTCCGTTTTTACCCTTTGGGTACGGAACCCTAAAAATGAGAGACAAGGTGAATGGATGAGTGATCCTTATTCGTTCAGTTAAACCTGTCATTCATTCAATAAGCGCCACAAGAGCTTTAGTGTGGTGTTAATTATTAGTTGCAGCTCCTGTAGCGCTTTTATGCCACTATTATGAAGCTCTAATGGAACTGGAGGTTGTAAAAAGTTGTGCCCCTTTGACTGCAAAGCGGCCGCATAAGGTCTGCAGTGCACGCTCTGGCGCTTGAGCTTGGCACTTTTGGGAATAATCGGATTAGCTCCAAAGCTCTTAAGCAACTAGTTTGTGTTAGTTGGGATAGGCTTCATTTTATATACGAAAAATATCGAAAGTGACCTTCGCGCGACTAAACTTGAATAATAAATTAGTTTCGGATAGACATAACAGATGGCGCCACTAGCTGCTTGCCCTGCGCTTTCTGCCGATCGAATTCCCGCGCTTTCTGTACACGTGACAATGACAAATATGTTTTGTTGACGAGACAAGAGAAATACTAAAATATCTGTACAAATATCTATAACTATACTAGCTGACCCCCGCGACTTCGTTCGCGTGTTTTTCTTTGCTATAAACCTCACAGAGCCCGAGACCTTTCCAACGAATGCAAAACCGTGGAAATCGGTTCATGCATTCTGGAGTTATAGCGCGTCAGGAAGGAAAACCCGACTTATTTTTATATAGTAGATATAACTAAAATATCTATAAAAAACTAAACTATCTAGGTTACATCTGTATGGATAGTAGATATTTTAGTTTTTTAAGTATTTTGTTCACCCATTGAACCACGGTAGGTTAACTATAGGTTAACCTACGTAGTGCCAATAGTTTTACAAATGGTTTTAAAGCTATAGATCTAACGACAATTACCCGCAACAGCAAAAGCAGGCAAGGTTAACTACAACTTGACATGTTACAATATTATTGTATGTCGAACTCTGTCAATAGCATTACCGAAGCATGAGCGAAGCGAGGTGACTTGTAACAGGAACTCGAGTTGGCTGTTAGTTATCTCGACATATTGTTGATGGATTTGTGATATATTGCCAGCAAAACCTCCCTGCCACAGTGGTGAGCGCTGTAGTCATATAAGTGGGAGGTTCCGGCTTCGACTCCCGGCAGGGGCAATTTGAGATTTTATTATTTCTAATTTCTCTCTTTCTAAAGTCTCTGATCTGGTCTGAAGCCTCACACGGCTTCAGTGGTGTTACCACCTTACCGGCAAAACCAAGCGATTTAGCATTCCGATACGATGCCGTGAACCGATCAGGGGTATGCATACCTCTTCCAAGTTAGCCCGTTTCCATCTTGGACTGCATCATCACTTACCTTGGCTGAAACGGCTCTTCAGTGGAAGTATAATGGAGACAATCGTAATATACATAAAATGAGTTATTAAAAATAATTTTTATCATAATAACCTAAAATAAATAAATAATACAAAAATTATAAAATAATTGAATAAGAAAAACTAAAAAAAAAGCAAAAAGGTGTGCGATGGCCGGGAATCGAACCCGGATCAACTGCTTGGAAGGCAACTATGCTGACCATTACACCACCATCGCATCCATTTCTTTTGAGGAAATATCAGTACATACTCGTAGTTACTAAGACGTGCACCTTTCACCTTTTGAATTAGTTGTTAAAAATAGTGTTTAGTAGTTTAGACCATAAAGGTCAGATAAATAAAATCACACTAATACCTATTATAAAGGCGAAAGTGTGTGTGTGTGCGTGTGTATGTGTATGTTTATTACTCTTTAACGCCCCAACTAATGAACCGATTTGGCAGAAATTTTGAATGGAGATAGATTATGCCCTGACTTAACACATAGACTACTTTTTATCCTGGAATATTCACAGTGCCCACGGGATTCTCAAAAAACCGAAATCTATAGCTACAGCTATAGGTAGATTACTATAGCAAACTTCCTTGAAAGTAGGTATAAACGTTGGAAAAGGGAGCGGAATCAGAAATCCACGATTCCCTCGGGATTTGGAAACCGAAATTCACGCGGGTGAAGCCGCGGGCAGAAGCTAGTATGTGAATATAATGCAATTACAATAATATGACATATTTGATATTATTATACAGCTATCGAATTGATAACCTCCTTTTTTATGAAGTCGGTTAAAAAGTAAGCCTGCATTGACAGCCCTGAATCCTTGTGTTACCGCGCAACGCTTCGCAATTTTACTTTGTAGATCGCCGCAGAGTCGTGATCGCTGAGATTGCTCCGGCGACCACGTGTTTGTATTATACAGGACAAATCTCACATTATCAAATCCCACATTATGTTCAGACTTCAGATATGGACTAGGTTCCGTACAGCCTTGGGCCCGAGCTGAACAATAATGAAATCTTCCGAATACCAATAGGTGTCAAAAATGAAAATTCATCATATAGTACTTAAGCTTGTAACTTATTAGAGAGTGTGTTTGTTTGACTTCAACTTCACTCATGCAGCAACGGATCGACTAGATTTTTTGAATGAACATAGTCGAGGTTTTTTATCCTTTCAACTTTTCATCCCGGGAAAACAAAGGATTCTCGCGGGAATTTATAAACTTAACTCCACGCGTAGCATATTAAACAAAGTTGAATTCCGCGTTATCGCTTTCAAATTCTAAGCTAAAAGTAGATTTCAATGCGATTTTCACCATAATTAAGAACGTTTCACGACGAAACTTCATAAGTATACTATACCAAGTCTAAAGAGAGGTAGTCCCACTTGTTGGAAGCTGCGAAAAGTTAAATAGTATACTATAGTTAAGCTTTTCAACGTTGTGGAGACTTTTTGTGTGTATGTGTGTCCGTTCCACCGCGCACCGTAGCGCTCAAACGGGTGAACAGATTTGAATGCGGTTTCTTTCAAAGGTGAATTAATAGGGAGCGTTCTTAGCTATGTTTGATGAAAATCGGTCCAAGATGGCCGCCGCCACAAAATGGCGGCTTACATATTTTTTCACAACTCCCTCAATAGGTTTATCAAATGAAAGGGCTTGACTAGTAGAATAGCACTATACAAATCCAAAATGGCCGCCACCACAAAATGGCGAATATCAGGGGTTTTCAAATTTTTAATTTATACTTGTTTTGGAATACCTATTACTTTACCACTTTAGAGTTCCACACCTAATTAAAGATTTGTCTCGCCAAGCAAATCAAAGTACACAGATTGTCCGCCATCCTCCAAACTGTTGGTGCCCGTTGTGCGGCATGTTTGTCGTCGCTAACCCGTGACCTTACGTAATTGGCATGCATTCCCACGGCGCGGGCCGGCCTTTGCGCTTGACGCTTGTTAGCCGACCGCGACGGCTGACGGCGCGGCGCCTCGCACGACAAACTGTCTTGTGTGTAACATCAGCAGAGTACTAGTCTCAGTTTGGAGCGCTCCAAAACTTTATAGTAAACTATTAATCGAATCACAAATGACTTCAGAGTGCTTAGTCTAAGTTTGGAGCACTCCAAAACTTTGTAGTATACTATTGATCAATTTCAGAGTAAAATGGACCTAAAATGGCTTGTATTAAGGTTGGAGTTCGCCAATACATTGAGCATTCGAACACAGCGAGCGCCCCGATGTGGCCCCGATACATATTCGAACTATGGAATTACGACTTTTTATTAAGAGTGTTTGGGTTCAGTTTCTCAAAACGAGTGAGCAAACGAGTCGCAAAACTATTTATATGTGTAAAATCTTAGACTAACCGTACAGAGCAAAATGAGCCCAAAAACTAATTTTAAAGTCGTAATTCAATAATTCGAATATTTATTTTACAACATTTCTGGAGCGCTGCACTGGCTGCTTTCGAATGCTGAATGTATTGGCGAACTCAAACCCATTTTAGGTCCATTTAAATCTGAAATCATTGTCATTCGATCAATAGTATACTATAAAGTTTTGGAGCGCTTCAAACTGAGACTAAGCACTCAGACCTAGTTTACGTGCCCAGTGCCCACGCGGCGGCACGCAGGAGGACCAGTTGCATGTCTCGTTAAGTAAGGTTAAAGTTAAACTTGCGTACATAAACTAAAGCAAAGTAGTTTGCATTGTGTGCTTCACTTAACCGCGTGATGTGCAAATCCACAGGAGAGCGTTTTTAACCCCCCACGCAAAAACGACGGGGTGTTATAAGTTTGACGTGTCTGTGTCTGTGTGTGTGTGTGTGTGTGTGTGTGTGTGTGTGTGTGCGTGTGTGTCTCTGTCTGTTCCCCTGTGGCGCTCAAACGGTTGGACCGATTTGAATGCGTCTGAATTACATATTTTTTTCACAACTCCTTTAATATGGGTATCAAATGAAAGGGCTTGACTATACCTCGACCGCGATAAAGATAACCCTCCTGGGGCCCTCCCTGCTCCCCGCGCAGCGATTTGTTCATTCATAAGTTCATTGATAAATTCATTGATAAATCGGCTGCCCTAGTGATAAACAAAGTAACTACATTCAGAACAAGGACAAGCATAAACATTGAAACTCTTATTTGAAGGCAACCTTTCTACAAAATATCTACTTATTTATCTCTGTAATAAATTGCAAAATAATATATTTTAATTTATAAATAACAGTATTTATTCCTAACTCCTTCGCTTTTAATTTTGTTTAAAATTAAAAATATGGTTTTTCTAATTGCAAATAAAATACAAAAAAATTAATGTTTCAACTTTAAAAAGATATTAAGTCATTTACTTCGTTTGTATATTGCTTGATAATTTCTTCCAAAAATAATTTTTCAATTTATTACAAAGAGTTTACTATGTTATTCAGATACAAATAGTTACTTTAATTTAATGTTTTGTAAGTTAGTTTAATATGCGTGTGCGTGTGCGTTTGTGTGTGTGTGATATTGTGATTGTGATATTGCGACTAATACAATTGTCCCCCCCCCATTTGCTTTAATGGGCACCCGGGCCCTCCCCAAATAACTCAAATAACTATTTTTATTATTTTTTATGTAATCACCGGCTTTAGGTCGTAATTCTGAATGTTATTCTACATATTATCGGTGAATTTGAAGTAATTCTGTTCATTAAATCAGAAGTTATAAGGCTGTGACAGTCAGACGGACAAAGCATATCCAACCTAGTTCACTCAGAGACTTAAGTTAGAGCTTATTACAACTCAAGAATCTATACCATATCTATACCTACTAATATTATAAATGCGAAAGTATGTCTGTCTACTAAGTCTTCACGCACCAACTGTTCAACCGATCTTAACGAGGTATAAAGATAAGTTTCATTTTTGGAAAGGACATAAGCTACTTTTTTATCCTGGTAAATTAAGAGCTTAGACTAGAATTTCAAAAACCTAAATACACGCGGACGGAGTCGTGGGCATCATAATCAACTATGTTTATCTTGTAAAGTTATAATTTACAGTATTGTGTCTATTTTTAGTTATATTCCTGTAAAGTAATGTCCCTATTAGTTAATTATGTACGTAGGTATCTAAAATTCTGCACTTACCTTCAGTAGAAACATTTTAAAATAGTAAGTAACCGATAACAATTAAAACGATTATTTATAAGTACATAAAGTAATACCCTAAATTCCAGTCTCAGTGTGCAGTTATTTGTTTGGGCAATTCAAATTTCAGTAAACTGTTCGAGTTATTTGAAATATTATACTGTGGACACTGTGTTAAAAAACTACTCGACATTAAACTTTTGTTAATGCAAAAAAGTCAATTTCACAAAAAATGTCAGTTACTTTGTTTATATCACTAGGGCAGTCGAAATCTGTCATATTGAAAAGTCACTTTGAAACTTCAAAGTTCATTGTTTACATCGTTACGAAAATTTTGTGAAATACATAGCAGTAACCAGTTCTTATGTGATAAAAAGTTGTGCTAGAAAAATTGTTATGGTAGTGCGTTCGTTTTGTGCTCAAGAATGTGAGAGAAAAGAACAAATATCTCTAAAATAAATATCATAATAATAAATATGAGGCTGACGACTGTGTCAAGTAAGTGTTGTCAGCTTTATGTGAAAAATTTCCATACCCATTGAATACATCACGCATCGTCAGATATTGGTTAAAACGGCCTCTCAATTATTATAAAAAAAACTATAATGTGGACCAATAATTTCAAGACAACATTTTAAATTATTTCGTTGGCGTTTCGAAACAAAAATATTAAATCTGGTGCAAGATGCTTTTCAAGCTGTAACGGAGGCTACGTGAAATCACATTGTAAGTTCACGTTGAGAGATTGCAGAATGACGACGATGAATTAGTGAATTATAATATAGTTATTGATAGCGACAGTGACACATCATCTGACAGCAATGCATTGAAATTTTAAGATATAGAAGAACACGTCTCGACGAATCCTAATAGTTTTTTTATCTTTGTTTTATTCCATCTCCTAACATCTCCATGCCGTACTAATCTAAACGTCTGGTTTTTTTTTACCCGACTACGGCAAAGCCAAAAGGAAGGGTTATGATTTTAGCAGTCTATGTATTTACGTGTTGTAAATAATTAAGTTGCGATTTGTTTTTATAAAGAATTGTCAACACTGATTTATTATCTGTGACTATTGATGCTACAGATCTGTTGCATAAGTTTTATCTGTGGTGTCGAAACTCGAATTGTACTTTATCTTCTCTGGCTCTCTGCTTGCTCTCTGCCTCGGCGTCTCGTCGGTTGGTATAACAGTGCTAATTAAAATTAAATATATTGATCCACGGAGAATCCTCTTTTATTTCCAAGATTACGTATGTATATATTTATGTATGTATGTATGTTTGTAACAGATTTTTGTATGAGATTCTGTGTGTACTAATGTAGCGCCTAAACTGCTGGACCGATTTTGATGAATGAGGTGTCTATTGATTCGTTGTTATTATCAGGGTGACATAGGCTACATTTTATCTACGAAAAAAATCGAGAAGTCAGCTTTGCGCGGCTTTCTAGATTTTTAACCCCCGACGCAAAAACGACGGGGTGTTATAAGTTTGACGTGTCTGTGTGTGTGTGTGCGTGTGTGTGTGTGTGTCTGTCTGTCTGTCCGTCTGTTCCCCTGTAGCGCTCAGCTCAAACGGGTGAACTGATTTGAATGCGATTTTTTTTGTTTGAAAAGTGAATTAATCGAGAGTGTTGTTAGCTATGTTTGATGAAAATCGATCCAAGATGGCCGCCGCTACAAAATGGTGGATTACATATTTTTTCACAACTCCCTTAATATGGGTATCAAATGAAAGGGCTTGACTAGTAGAATAGCATTATACAAATCCAAGATGGCTGCCGCCACAAAATGGCGAATGTCGGGGGTTTTTAAATTTTTAATTTATACTTGTAAAATTAGTTTCGGATAAGAATAACAGATGGCACCACTAGCTCCTTGCCCCGCGCATTTGCCCACTAAATTATTATTAAATTATTAAGCGTAGTCGGGTTTTAGTTCACGAACTTTACTTGTATTTAGTAGATGTATTAAATAAATTATTTTATTATGAGTATAATATGTATAAAATTTAAAAAATGGGGTATAAATTATATTTAATAACGTATCTTCTTCTTTCTTGGTTATGGAAAATCTTTTTTCTATATCCTGAAACGTACCTACTTAACTTTAAATGTATAGTACTAACTACTACTACTATAGAAAAGTATTGAGCAAACTTAAAGAGACACAGATGAAAGACTAAATTGCGATTACGCAAATAATAGAATAACTATGATAATTAAAATTATTATAATTATTATAAAATTTCTTTTTCCCTAATTTAGTGTCATGTCCTTACAGTAGCAATACACACACACACACTCACAGGGGCGTCAAAAATGCTTGTCATACATTATAGTACGAGCACATCCATTGATTATTAATTTATCAATGAGAATTTCCCCCCCTCCCTCATCCCGCAGATCATGGGAGAGCCAAGTTAATCGCGGTATAGTTATAGTAGAATAGCACTATTGCAAATCCAAGATGGCCGCCGCCACGAAATAGCGAATGTCGGGGGTTTTTTAAATTTTTAATTTATACTTGTTAACCACATATGTTGGTGCCAACAAACCACAAATTAGTCTCAAAAGTCTCAATAGAATAGTCGAAGATGCGAAATCGGGCTCTTCATTTCTTTTCGTACGCATTGGTATCTAGACTCAGAGCTTACACAGAGTGAATTGACGCTGAAGCGCAGCGTTCGCCACGATACGGGCACCTCGTAACAACAGACTCATCTTATAGCTTTTATTTAAAATCAACAACCGTACAGAGAATATAATAGTTTTAAACAACGCGTAATATCTCACGGATCGCGTGAAATATAGAGGCAGATCAAACGATATTATACCACACGGTATGAATATAATGTGGCATCTATTGTGAGTGGATTAATGTGGCTTCGGCGCTGAAATATTGCCGCGCCACGAGCTAGACGCGGACAAATCTAATGGATTCCAGTATGGATAAGGGCTAAGGTACAAGGCTTATCAATGTGGCGAATTCTGTTGTATCCATCACTACTTTTTAACATCCCTCTGCTGGGCATAAACCTCCTGTCTCATAGGAGAGAGTCAAGTCTTCAAGAGTAGAGTAGTCTCTAAGAGTAAAGTCTTCAAGTCTCACTAAAGTAGGTATTAGGTACTATACTGAGCATATTCATTATCTCTTTCGGCATCCATATGTCCTGGTAACAGAAGTACTGGTCACTTGAAATGAGCCCAAACAGGCAAACAATGTAATATGATTTCCACAAATAAGTATTGTTGAGTAGGTACCTTTAATCACATTAATTGCCTGTTTCACCACCTTCTGATATGTATTAGATAGCTATCTACAACTTTTGTCTTTGTCACTTGACATAAAGTAAGAAAGTGACAAAACTTACGTTTAGGCTATCCAACACTTATCAGAAGGTGGTGAAACAGGCCGTCAGACTCCAAAAAATACGAGTTCACTAACATCCCAGCTAAACAATCAATAACAAATCAGCTAAGCCCTAGAGCTCAAATAGTATTAGAGAGCCTCCATTATCTACGAAAACAAAATTACTGAATACATTTATTATTTACTTATCCTGCATAAACTCAGCTTTACTTTCGTGTACAAAGTACAAAACCATGGCAAAATAATGTGCAGGTGTTGCCCGTTTCAAATTAACGAATACCTAGTCAACCATTATGAAATTAGAAGCTGAAATATTAAGTTCACCAGTCACCAGTATCCTGGGATTAAATTACACAACCACAGCTATCTTGACAGGCTCCACAAAGCTGGAATTCACTTACCGACGGACTCGAAGAATTTCTAGAAATATTAAGTACCTACCTACCTACCTATTAATACAATGCTAATATTTTTGTTTCTTTTGTGTCCTCCAGTGACTATATTTTGGGCACAGCGGCCAATCTTAACGAAGACTACGCACAAGATAACACTGCAGGTGTAGGTACTCTCTCATTCCATTATACATACGTATATTGTGACCATTTTATTCTTTATACTCGTTGAATGTATTTGTATATGTACATAATAATATGTATCTAGGCACTGTCGTCAAACGCCTCTTGCTATTAAGCATATTATCTCTTTCGGCGTCCATATATCCTGGTAACACAAGCATATAAGTATGTAGTATGTCCCAACCAATAAATAATAGACCTCTTAGGCCCTATTTCACCACCTTCTGATAAGTGCCGAATTGCCTAAACGTAAGTTTTGTCACTTTCTTACTTTATGTCGAGTGACAGACAAAAGTTGTGAATAAGCTATCCGACACATCAGAACGTGGTGAAACAGACCCTTAACCTTTTATAGACCTCATCATTGCTTCAAGCAAAAGGCTGTCTTGTGTAAAAAGAATCTTATAATGCAATCAACTAATCAAGCAATTCACGTATAAATACGGAGATATATGCGGGGGAAGTTTATGACAGCCCAATAAGTTAGGTTTAGTCTAGTTCTCCAGTCACACAACTCTAGTATAACAGACTGAATTTCGTAAAGTTGCTAATTTGTGCGTGGGACTGGGGCGGGTAGCTATCCTGTGAAATGTGCTTAAAACTTGCTACTGGTTGCCGTTTTGTTTATTTATCACTAGGTACCAGGTATCTACTAACTAACTAAGCTGTGATAGCCTAGTGGTTAGGACGACCGACTTCTAATTGGAGGTCGTGGGTTCGATCCCGGGCTCCTCTAACTTTTCGGAGTTATGTGCGTTTTAAGTATTTAAATATCACTTGCTTTAACGGTGAAGGAAAACATCGTGAGGAAACCTGCATGCCTGAGAGTTCTCCATAACGTTCTCAAAGGTGTGTGAAGTCTGCCAATCCGCTTGGCCAGCGTGGTAGACTATGGCCAAAACCCTTCTCACTCTGAGAGGAGACCCGTGCTCTGTAGTGAGCCGGTAATGGGTTGATCATGATGATGATGATGACCAGGTATCTCTGCTTATTATTATGCTGATTTCATCTCACGCATTCAGACTCGCACGCCAGAAATTAATTATTTACGCAAGAAATTAATTTATACACGCAAGAATTATTCCAGTCTGTCCCCCTGCTCTGTCCACTCGGGGGGACACATAGGAATAAAAAGTTCGATCTGTCCCCCCGTTACTGACGAGGCACACGGACTCCGTGCCGCGGAAGAGTATATACTCTTATATATTATTTAGGATATCCTAAATAATAATTATTATTAATTATTTTGTTTTTTATTCTATCATCTCAAGAATGAAACGGTGCAACATATCTAATAATATTAAAAGTTATGGATTGTTTTGATCACAGTTTACAAACTCCCTCATGAAAAAGAAACCCTATGAATTTTTCTCGTAACCTTTTTTTAACCCCCGACACAAAAACGACGGGGTGTTATAAGTTTGACGTGTCTGTGTGTGTGTGTGTGTGTGTGTGTCGGTCCAAGATGGCCACCGCTACAAAATGGCGAATTACATAACTATTTTATCAAGTCATTTTTTTCAATTCGTCTCAGTTTCGCGTAGAGTTTCCGCTATTTGAACGTTTTCCATCGTCTGTAGGTACTATAGGTTCTAATATTATACCCCTGGCCGGACGCAGCGCAGCCTACTTAACAGATGGCTTGTGAAGTTGTGACAGACAGCCGGACAATCGGAGGAAATGCTACGGTGGGTGCCTTCTGTCTATTGCCACACGACTTTGTTAACCTCCGTGGTGGATTGGTTAGCGCTATGGCCTTATGTTCTTATGACGGCTCCTGGATTCGATTCCCGGAAAAATCAATTTAGGGACAAAAAGTTTAGGGATCTATAATTTCTAAATTAGCTTCGGTCGCGGATAGTTACCGTCATACCGGTAAAGATGTCGTGTACGTTGTCAACGACATAATGACATAAGTCTCTTATAGAGATTTCTACACGCCGCGGTCTTGTGCCGCTTGTAATCAGCGGCTTTCTGCGATTTTTCTGATGTCGTCGGTCCGCCTAACGAGGGGTCCGCCAAGTGCCAACACTACGTCTTCCGGTGCGAGGTAGCTGTTTTATTCTACTAGGTATTAAGGTAGCTATTCCAGCACCAACTTCTCGTCATCGTGCTAGTCTGAGATCTATAGA
This sequence comes from Melanargia galathea, assembly GCA_920104075.1. Taxonomy (NCBI): domain Eukaryota; kingdom Metazoa; phylum Arthropoda; class Insecta; order Lepidoptera; family Nymphalidae; genus Melanargia; species Melanargia galathea. Next base: position 11,013,286 of record OV049857.1, on the reverse strand, counting down.
CTTAGAGCATAGTCTGACTACTCAGACTCAAGACAGAGTTAGAACGAGACGTAAATATGTTCATGTCTCGTTTTAACTCTATCTTATATCTGAGTAGAGTCATAGTACGCTCTATACAGAGTTTTGTGATTGTAAAAGTCATCATCATCATCATGATCAACCCATTACCTGCTCTGTAGTGAGCCACTACAGAGCACGGGTCTCCTCTCAGAGTGAGAAGGGTTTTGGCCATAGTCTACCACGCTGGCCAAGCGGATTGGCAGACTTCACACACCTTTGAGAACGTTATGGAGAACTCTCAGGCATGTAGGTTTCCTCACGATGTTTTCCTTCACCGTTAAAGCAAGTGATATTTAAATACTTAAAACGCACATAACTCCGAAAAGTTAGAGGTGCGTGCCCCGGGATCGAACCCACGACCTCCGATTAGAAGTCGGTCGTCCTAACCACTAGGCTATCGACAATGTCTTCCAAGACAAAATCTGAAGTCCCCAAAACGGCGAGCGTTGGCAGCGCAGGCGCGAAGCCCAATGACGCAGAGGCTCGTAGACGTCCCGCTACGAAACCTAATAAGGAGGTCCCCTCCTTCGCAACTTCGGCAACTGAAGCCCCGCTCGAAGATCTGCCAGCGGTAGCAAACCAGTTATTTCAGGTTGCTAAACTTCAATTAGAGCAGTCGGGAAACATCAAGGCTACGATAAAAGAGACTGTGTTGGACTGCCTCAATGGGCTGTTCACACTTGCCATAAGGCTCAGTGACGTGGCGCAGTCCAATACAGTCGACCCGACTGCTACTGCCGAACTAGCGGAGGAGGTTCTAGACGAGTTGAAAAAACAGAGAGAACTCGTGGTTGCAGCCAGGCAGGATATGAGTGCCGTCAAAGAGCAGGTAGCTAAGCTGAATGAAAACATAGAAAGCAAAGTGCTCGACGGTGTCTCGTATGCTGCCATGGCTGCAACTCCTAGACTAGCAGCGCAGCCAACCGCTCGACAGTCTGTCCACTCTTTACTCGTGTCATCCACAGATATTCATGACACGAGTGAAAATGTCTTGGAAAAAATTCGAACAGCCGTGAACGCCAAAACTTCGGGAGTAAGAGTGGACAGATTAAGGAAAGCCAGGGAGGGAAAAGTGGTTTTGGGTTGCCAGACTCGTGAGGAACTAGCTAAAGTGACAGAAAGGCTCAAGTCTGGCAGCCCAACGCTACTATTCGAGGAAAAAGAAAACAGGGACCCACTTATCATACTTCATAATGTCCTCAGTGTAAACAGCGACGATGATATCCTGGGCGCCCTCAGAAACCAGAACTCGAACTTACTGGGGGCGATACCTGATGGGGACTACAGGGCTAGCGTGAGGTACCGGAGAAAGGCTAGGAACCCGCTGGAAAGCCATGTGGTCCTACAGGTGTCGCCACCAGTCTGGCTGAGTCTTACAAGCGCAGGGAAGGCGCATATAGACCTGCAGCGAGTGGTGGTCAAGGACCAGTCGCCTTTGGTAATGTGCTCCAGGTGTCTGGGGTACGGTCACGGCAGGAAAGTCTGCAAAGAGACCGCAGACGCCTGTAGCCATTGCCCGGGTCACCACCTGCGCAGCGAATGTCCAGCGTGGCTGGCCGGTGACCAGCCGGTTTGCCGCAATTGCCAGAGCGCCAAACTAAATCAGACTAACCATAATAGTTTCGAAGACTGCTGTCCAGTAAGGAAAAAGTGGGACGCTCTGGCAAGGACGAAGGTCGCTTACTGTTAAGGGCGCCCAGGACTTCAAGGGAACGACATTAAAGGACGGAGACCTGCTTCAAAAATTAGTTGCTACGAAAACCTGTCATATCCTACCACAAAGTAAAATACACGTAACCAGTTGGTATGTAACAGGGCGATGTATTATAAGTGGATATGCAGGGATTCAAAGTAGCGAAATTAATTATATAATTCAAATACTCTTGTTACAATATTAAAAACTTCCAATAACCAAATCACAATCACACCAGACAACCAACATCTATTAATGGATTATTAGGAATAGGTGCTAGCAAAACTCAAACACTCAGACACTCAGACACTCATAATCATACAACACAATTACAACACATACACACAGTAAATTCATTAAATTATAAAATAATTCAACAATAGTCAACCATAACTTTAGAGTTAAATTTATTAAAAGCAATTGTATTTATATAACTATTATAGTACCTACCTCAAAATTAATCATAACATTATCATAAAAAGTATAATTATTTATAACACATACAACGAAACCACATTAGTATGTAAATAGACTTATATTTACGTTATATTATAAGAATATAAGAAATAATATAGGTAACATACATACTAATAATACTATACATACACACGTACCACAACACAACACTACACACACAACACATAAATGTTAAATATAATAAATAATAGGCAAATTTTTACAAGTAATAATGAAAAATTAGGAAAACAAATTTATATAAAAGAAAATTAGAAACTTAAAAGTAACAAGGATACATAAGGTCTCCGACCACCACGTCGGGGGACAACGGCTGACTTCGACTACGTCGGGGTCTTTAAAAAAAAAAAAAACCACTAGGCTATCACAGCTTATTGTAAAAGTGCGCAGCCGAAATCGCGGGTTAACCAACTGTGTGGGTTAATGTTTCGTAACTTCATTATTAAGCCATTGTATTGAACACTCACACATCACACACGGCTAATAAAATATACGAGGGCAATAAAACTCGTAGGTGAGAGGACGCCGCGTGCCTATAAAGCTGATTGCATATCACGAAGCGTCGCGCTGGCCCAGTCATCTAGAGAGGCTTCAGTTTCTGGTGCCATTTGCGGACGACAAATCCGTATAAAACTTTCAAAGAAACAGAAAAAAAAATTGAATTCCAGAAGAGCTTTCAAGTGCATTCAAGGCTTGAAATTCATGAGCTATTCAAAGTAATTGAGCTGATTTTAATTGAACATTTGCCTCACAATTCATATGAATTGTTACAGATTTTTTTTTATGGTGGATCTTAAAACACAATATTGTACCTACTTACTTAGTTCATCTTCATCATAATTCAACCCATTACCGGCCCACTACAGGTTACGAGAGTAAATGAGTACTTATCTAATGAGTTTTAATTACTTCCTATTATTATTTGCAAAACTTTAAGTTGACAAATTCTGACACCAAAAATTATTATGAGTTATGACCAATACTTAGTCTAAGTCAATAGTCATATTGTTAGAAGGTATAGTAAAAATGAAGAATAGCCGGTTGAGTTTATTATGGGCTCCTTTCAGAACAGGGCGCGTTTAGAACCCTATCATTATTTTTATGTTATCTTAAATAATTATCACCATTACGTCACTTGTAAAATTGATAGACATTCAAAAAGTGAATAGTTTTACAATTTTGAAACACTCAATTTATCTGAACTCGAAATCGTCTCCCACATTTGGAGCTAAGCGAAGCTTCGTATAGCTTTGTAGTTCGCGGTGTGAAGCGAAACTTTTAAGTTTCGTTTCGCTTCGCTCATGTTGCCACCGCGTCTTTTCATACTTCGGTTCACACCGCGAACTACAAAGCTATAATAAGTTTCGCTTAGCTCCCAATGTGGCATGCGCTTTAGCCAGTAAAATATACGAGAGTTAATAAAAGTCGTAGGTGAGAAGCGTGTCACTTAACTTTGTCCGAGCAGATTGTAAAGATAATAGAGCAAGGGCTGAGTAGGCGTTAACAGTTAACCTACATTTTACTGAGTCTAAGACTCGCGTATCACGGAGGCCGGTTCCGTTCCGGTGCCGGACCCATACAAAAAATTGGTTGTCTGTAAAGTCGATTTAAGGACGATAATTTTACGTGATAACGTCATAAGAAAACAAAATAGAGAAAGATGAACGCTTAGTTCCACGCTCGTGAGCAAGCGAGCTTGCTATGGTACGTGCGTTGCTATGGTACGTGACAATGAGTCATGCCTTTTCGTGAATGCGGCCGGCGTTCGTCGATTTATAAGACGTTATCACGTCAAAAAATCTAAGCTGCGAAACCTAACGACACTTAACGCGGTGTTTTTTCCTCATTAATCATATATTACGTACTTAATAAGTAACAAGAATCTATATGTCTAATAGAAATTAATTAATATCTTTTGATATCAAATATTTTGATGATAACAATTTTTAATGATTGGATGATAAAAGTTTTTATTAAGAAATAAATAAATTATCTACCATGTTTTTTTCGGATTTTCTAAGGCAAATCACTACATAGTATAAAACAAAGTCGTTTTCTCTGTCCCTATGTCCCTATATCCCTTTGTACGCTTAAATCTTTAAAACTACGCAACGGATTTTGATGCGGTTTTTTTTAATAGATAGAGTGATTCAAGAGGAAGGTTTATATGTATGATAACATCCATTAAATAGTGGAGAAATACTGTTATTTTTGAGGTTTCTAATGTGATGTCGTAAATAATTACATTTTTTCCGCTTACATTGCAAACGCAGGCTGAACCCTACGAGATTTATCAATATAATGTACTAAGTATTGTACACATTGAAAAGGTCTATAGAAAACTCCGCGATGGTATATGTCTATCTCTTATGGATATCCCACAATAACATTTTTTGTCATTTACTTTTTTACGACAAATAATGGCTAATTTTAGAAGCGATTTTAACCAATACAGCATAAATCCTTATCTAATTAAATACCTTAAGTACTTTGTTGATTTATTATAGATCTATATGGCCTTTTACAGCATATGATTTAAATGAATATTTTCGAAGATATTACAGATTTAAAAATTGCGGGACATAGACTTTGCGCGCGGCGCGCGATTCCAGCCGGCCGGGGCGGCGATGCGTAAAGTTCTCCTATAGCATTTTGAATTTAGCAGCGATCGGACGCGTATGCTATCGAGTATCGGAGCTTTCTAGCGAGGAAAATAACAATCACACTAATATTATAAAGGCGTTATTAAGTTATTAAGTTTGTGTGTATGTTTGTTCCTCTTCTCCGCCGCAACTACTGAACCGATTTGGCTGAAATTTTAAATGGAGATAGCTTATGCCCTGACTTAACACATAAAGTATAACTTAACTTAACTTTTTGTCCCAGAAAAGTATTCCTGTAGGACTAAAATAGATATAGACCTCCAAAACGCCACAGAGGGCGCTGACTGTTCTTAGGTAAATCACGCTCACATAACCCATTATTGCAATACTTTGCTGTGTAGCATGCATTGGCAACACATAGGCTACTTTTTATCCTGGAAAAATGCACAGTTCCCACGGGATTTTGAAAAACCCGAAATCTATATCTACAGCTATAGGTAGATTACTATAGCGACCTTGCTTGATATTTTAAGTATAAAGGTAGGAAAAGGGAGCGGGAACGGGAACCGGAACTCCACGATTCCCTCGGGATTTGTTCAAAACCGAAATTCACGCGGGCGAAGCCGCGGGCAGAAGCTAGTAAAGGATAAAGGAATATGTGCTATAGTTTTTTTTATACTTTTCTTGCTAAATTAAAAACAATTGAGTTGCAACCGTAATGAAAAAATCGAACCGGACAGTAACCGGTTCTATGCGTGTGATTGGAGCTTTATGACAAGAGGCTCGGAAAAGGCCTATAAAAGAAGATCGATTCTGAATGTCAATCCCATAATATTATTGATTGGATGGTGCGTTTGCACTTTGTGTTAAAGATTTTATGTATTTTTACTTGAAATGTTGAAATATTTCGGAAGTTTTAATGAAACACGTCGTCGAAAGCTTTACACTTGACGTTTACATCTGTGTGCTTAGTCTAAATCGGAGCACTCGAAAACGAACTCGAAAACTATTGATCGATTTCAGAGTAAAATAGACCTAAAATGGCTTGTATTAAGGTTTGAGTTCGCCAATACATTCAGCATTCGAACAATCGAGTGCTCCGATTTAGACTAAGCACACTGATAGACAATAGAGATGATTGAAATTATACCTAGAAATTTTTAATTTAACATTTTAATAAAAATATTTATGTACGTAGGTATGTACATATTGTGTACTACCGAGTTTTTGTAAACAACTATTGTAACAAGGATTTTTTTAAAACTACGATTTATGACTACTTAAGTATCTATTGCAGGTTAATTTAGATCGTAAAATATTTTTGTAAGCTCATCGAAAGTGAATCTTTCATTTTTATATCAAAAGCTATCTACACTATTCCTATAATTACCTAATTAATTTTTGTATATCTGACCTTTCCGTTCAAAGTTTGACATTAAAAAACTACTCGCACAAATACTTATTATATTTAAGTATCTGACCTTTACGGTCTAAAAGGGAAGTTCCCTTTGAATGACTTTGATATAACTTAAAAGTCAAAGTCAAGAGCCGGCGTGGAGTAAATCCAATTAAAAGAATTGTTCTGCCTCCGAGGGCGAGCGCAGACAATCGCTACATTAATTGTGACCAAATGTATGGTTTTTGTTCCCTAGTGTATAGTCAACCACTTAGTATTTTACCAGCACTGAAAATAAGTGTTTTTTGTTTTGTAAAAAACAAACAAAAAAAGATTGATGCTATAAAACTAATAAATTGGTGGTCAACTTCCCATAAACGCGATCTAAATCTGTGAATTGCAAAAACTAGAGATATAAGTAATATACCACAGCCTCTCAACAAGTTCAAATTTTTTTGAAAAAACACAAACTTTAGTTTTTAAGTTTTCGTAAATAATTATAACCACTAACCCACTTCCATATTAACCTATCTGTAAATTGTCATGACGCGCTCAAAAAGTGATTTAATGATCCTCAAATTTTGAAAAATGTATGTAGGTATGTACATTTTAATTGAGAGTGCAGGGAAACTGCTGAGTTTTTGCCATTTTTGACCATTTGTAATTGGCTATAGCAGAGTACTAAAGCCTGCCATGAAATAAATTTTGAGTTTGAGCTAAATATACACGTCAAGAGCTTTGTGAGCGAGTGTACCCGCGAGGTCGATGACTCAGCGTCGAATGCACAAAACGTTATCGGAAGAAGGCTGCTCGTATCAGCGGAAACGTTACCAAATGTAATCTTCTCGAGTGAGTGTTAACTTTTTGAAATTATGTCAGCACCTTGAGTCCGTTACAGAGATAAAAATAATGAGTGGTTTTGACAAAGGACGTGTGAGTCGGAAGGAGACCATATGGAAAACGACCGTCTGGAAAACGTTTTAAAGTATTCAAGAAGGTTATTTTTAGTAGCGGATACGCGTGATTTCGGTGGTGAAAAGTACCCAACCATGTCCGTCCTATGCAATGTGTCAAGTTTCATCAAGATCGGTTCAGCCGTTAAAAAGCGACTTTGGCAAGCCTAGCCTTACAACTTATATTTCTTATATTTACTTGTATACTTATTTCTGTATTTGAATAAATTTCTACAAAATCCAAGAGTTATACGAAATCTACAAACTTTACATTTATGCGTTTGTTTTGATTTGACCTACTTTTACTTGTTTGACAGAAAACCATTACGATAAGTATTTACAAATAAACACTTTTCGCTAACTATAAGTCTGTAATGAATTCACATCACGAAACAATCATCAAAATGAACCGTACCTTATAAAGTCACTTTGCGTGTGTATATTTATAACAAGTTACTTACCACTTTTATTGAACATTTTATGATCTTAGCCTGAATAGCGTTCAACAACTTTTAACACTTATTTCTTAAACGCTTACACCTGTGTTGTATTTTTTTTTTGTGTTTTTTTTTTTTTGTTTACGTTCCTGGCAACAAGCACCTTAGCTTGTTGCCAGGAACAGATGGCACTAATCTAAGTTGGACGCGAAATGAGTAAATTATTCGAATTATATCTTTTTAATAACAAATTAAAAAAAAACGATTGGAAATTGTAATTATCTACACAAATAAAAAAATATACAAAATTTCCGTTTCCGAATTAAACTAAAAAAAAAAATAGTTAAAATTTTTTGAGCAATGTTATAGAAACCTTTGTCGAAAAAAAATTGTTTTTCTATTTTGAGACGAATTTATATAAGAATTTATATTATAGACAATAAAAATATATTTAAATATGAAAGCGATTGTTATATTATAGCCATACTTATAGTTTTCAAGTTACAACTTACCAAAAATCTCATGTTCCGTTAAGTTACTTATTACTGTCGTTTAGTAATTTGGTGAACTTACCTGTAACAATCAAAGAAAACAGCGGATTAGATAAACGATACCAATAAACGAACTGTGAATTTAATAAACACCAATATCAAGAGTTAATAACAGTATGGTTAAACGGTGTAACAAAGTGTAACAACGCCCACGGCCGCCCACGGCGCGGCGACCTTCAGCTGGCCATAGCCATAGCGGCCGACTACTGCGCTATGGCACCTTGTTTACATACAGTTTAATAACTTTGATAATACCTATTATCAAATCAGTACAACAAGTATAAATTAAAACTAAAAAAAAAACCCCGACATTCGCCATTTTGTGGTGGCGGCTATTTTGGATTTCCATAGTGCTATTCTACTACTCAAGCCCTTTCATTTAATACCCATATTAAGGGAGTTGTGAAAAAATATGTAATCGCCATTTTGTAGCGGCGGCCATCTGGGACCGATTTTCATCAAACATTGCTAAGAAAACTCTTGACTAAATTCACCTTTTAAACCGCATTTGAATAGGTTCACCCGATTGAGCGTTATGTTGGAACAGAGTAATGTAAGTTAACTTTAACTTATCACTAATTAATTTAAAATTTATTATGATAGTAAGCTAAAAATTATATGTTAAAAATCAAAACATAATCGACGAGTATGTCTTTCTGCCAAATAACATGCCGTTCCAACCGTTTTTATAGTTTAATTTATTGTTATAAAACATATTTTATGTTTATTTTATTCTTATGCATATGAATAGGCAATTCCATAAAGTTATCACGCATTACCCAACGGCTTCAGATAGCTAAACGGGTAGGTACACTAAGTTATATTTATGTTAGCTATAAACTTTTGCTAATTTCCTATTGGCCAATAGTTCAAGTACACAGGCTGCTGACGTAACGCGCGACATTTGAAAGTATTCACTTATTGTTTGCACGTGTCGTTGCTTCTCAGTAAGCGGATTATTTTATACGACTTCTTGCGGAAAAAATATACTTACTTAGTATTATTTTTTCTATAGCCTCACTTTCCCTTTTTTAATTTCAACACTAAGTATAGCCCATCAACTTAGTATTAATGGTATAGCCATGCCAATGTCATATTTAATGACGTTTAAAAATTAGTGTAGCCAGCAGAAATTAGTTCAACATGGCGAGGTTTCTATTTTTCTGGCCAAGCTATACTCCAATCTTTATGTTTTACATAGACTAAAGTAGGTAATAGACCGTACTATGTCCACATTAAGAAAGCAAAATCTTCGAATAAAAGTTCGGTTCAGTGACAGTACCTACCTAAAGACAATTATTGTTAAGTTTGGCACATTGTTAACTATTTAGCCAAATTAGCAAAATTATTAAGTTTGTGTAAAATAACTTATTAACTTTGTGTAATTGTTAACTTTGTGTATAATTATTAACTTTGTGTAAAATAACTGTAAAGGTAAGTATACGAACATTGGTACAGAACGATTCGACGCGCGGACAAACTTCGCGTTTAAAATATTAATTAATACCGATTGCACACATTGAATTGTAAAAAATGAAATTTATCTGATTGTCCGACTGGTGCATATAAATCGTGTTTAATCACCTCTTACGTTTCAACGCCAAACCTTTTAATTCCGTTTTTACAACGCGATGCCATAAAGATATATGAAAGAATGTGCCGTATCGAATAATCACTCAAATGGTACGGGTATATATACGTATTTGTACAGAATTCTCTACCGCACACGTCTCACGTGAGGCGAACCACAGTTTTTTCGATGTAGTACGCCTCTGCCACATGAGTAGATATCCCTACAGAGAGGAAGCTTCATACAAGCGGCCTGCTGTAGGTACGCACACTCACACAGCACACGCATCCAACTGAGCCGCTGGCGTCAGGCGGAGCGTTCGTGAACCGTTAATGAGAGCTCATGTGTGAGTGTACCTACAGCGGGCCCGCGCTTGTATGAAGCTTCCTCTCTGTAGGGATATCTATTCATGTGCCTCTACGACGCCGGCGCAGAATCAATTCTTACTCATCCATATGAATCGATTGCCTATATTAAGCTGGGTCAGTTTTACAGAAACTTTTGTCACTAACACGTGTTATCAATACAAAAACTGGCGGTTTTTCTTTGGTGGAGACTAGAGACCCGACTTAATCTATTCTTCTATACTGTTAGGTTTTAATAGATACGGTCCGTTAAAATGATTGTATAGTTTTCATAAGTACTACTCAAATATGTTATTAAATTGTTTTTTGATTAATAGATGTTAAATTGACTTAATTTGTGTAAGCCAATCACAGACAATGACCAATCAGGAGCATCGACCAATCAGAAGCGTCGACCAATCACAGGCCACTTTGTCATAGTCACGTGATCGGGGATGCATTTTTGAAAAACGGGCAGTCTTGATTGAGCGTTGAATGTGGAAACAAGTGTTAATTAATTCAGAGAAAGTTCAATAAATGGTGTAATTTGAATACTGATACCGTGTTAGTTTTCCCACTGACCTAAACCCTTTTAGGTCAGAAGTGGGATTGTCGAGAAAATTTTTACATTTTCTTGTCACGCCCGCTACTCGGCAAAACGTAAGTAACTATTTATAAGCACGATTCTTTATTATACATATGTTTTTATTTTTTTTAGTTGTTTTATTATTATAATTTTTTCTCTCATGTGTGTAAATAAAACATACCATATTACGTGGGTGGACCGATTTAAATTTTATTCATTTGACTTATACTAACAAATTTGCATTTTATTTAAAAAGAATAACGATAAGTAATGAAATTCAAAACGGAAACAATTAGCATTCAGACCGTGTTTAACAAATAAAAATAACGGCAGAAATTTGAATTTTTTTTCTCATGGGCGCTTACATGGTTTACTTTACACACAGTTTATTGTTCAATGGATAAATAAGATTTTTATTTTTATTTTATCTGGGTACATAACTTAAAATATCCTTAATTCTTGATCTAGTAGATTTAAGGAAAAATACTATAAATTTAAAATAGATGATGAAGATGAATGATAATAGAATAAGTGATGGCCAGATAAATAAGAAGAATTACTTGAACATCGATAAGGAATGATGTGGCGTAGTAATTATATTAACCTTTGTGTCTGTAAGTTTCAGGAAAGGACATAATGGATGACAGTGGTGAATATGCCCTAGGTGGAGGGCCTAAAAGAAAAACGACCCTAGGTGGAGGGTCAAATTTTAGGGAAGCCCTAGGTGGAGGGTCTAACCTAAAGGAAAGCCCTAGGTGGAGGGTCAAATTTTAGGGAAGCCCTAGGTGGAGGGTCTAACCTAAAGGAAAGCCCTAGGTGGAGGGTCAAATTTTAGGGAAGCCCTAGGTGGAGGGTCTAACCTAAACGAAAGCCCTAGGTGGAGGGTCAAATTTTAGGGAAACCCTAGGTGGAGGGTCTAACCTAAAGGAAACCCAAGGCGGAGGGTTGAGATTAAGGTTCAGGAAAGAAGCCGAGGAAATTATTGAAGGAGAAAATACGTCGGATGAGGATATGAGTATAAGGGACTCAAGGCAGGAATAATTGTCACGTGGAAAAGTGAGCAAAAGGCAACGTCTAAGTAAAGGAAAGCGGAAATGGCGGTCAAAGGAGCGGAAAAAACACTACTCTAATTCATCAGAAACAGGAGAAGAGTTGCCTTGTTCGCAATACAGAGAGAACAGATATCCGCGGAAAAGACGAGGATCTGAATGCACGAGGGAAAGTGTTTCATCAGAATCAAGAAGTGAACAATCACCATCTCTAAAAAGAATGAGATTATCAGAACATAGAGAAGGGGAACGGGATACAAAGCTAATAGACAAATTTTTAACAATATTAGAAAAAGTTAAGAGTACAGATAGAAAAATAACATTTAACGCGAATGTGGTGCCGGAGTTTGATCCTTTATCAAAAGAACAAACCATTTTAACATGGATCACCAAAGTCGAAGAATGTGCTGAAATTTATGGCTGGGAAGAAAGAGATTATACACTACTCTCTGCCAAAATTAACCGGTGTTGCCAGGACTTGGTATCAAGGGCTAACTTCGGTATTGCATACGTGGTCTGAATGGAAAAAGAAACTTCTAGAATCTTTCCCATGTAGAGAGGATTATGCTGAGCTATTAACCAAAATGTTGGCTAAGAAGGTAAAGTATGAAAATGATACTAAAGAAACCGATAATTAATATGATTGATAAGTCGATTATAAATAATTCTATTTTTTTTATATTATTTTTGTCAAAATAAAAGTTATAAAAACTAAAATGTTTTGATATTGTTAATTATAAAGTATAAGTCTTTGTCTAGATTTTTGATACACATAATTATGTTGTATAAAGCTTAACAAGCGATGGGACTCGCTTGAAGTAGGATGGCCGAGCTGTTAGGTTTTAATAGATACGGTCCGTTAAAATGATTGTATAGTTTTCATAAGTACTACTCAAATATGTTATTAAATTGTTTTTTGATTAATAGATGTTAAATTGACTTAATTTGTGTAAGCCAATCACAGACAATGACCAATCAGGAGCATCGACCAATCAGAAGCGTCGACCAATCACAGGCCACTTTGTCATAGTCACGTGATCGGGGATGCATTTTTGAAAAACGGGCAGTCTTGATTGAGCGTTGAATGTGGAAACAAGTGTTAATTAATTCAGAGAAAGTTCAATAAATGGTGTAATTTGAATACTGACACCGTGTTAGTTTTCCCACTGACCTAAACCCTTTTAATACATATAATAAAATCGTAGAATTGCCGTTAAAGATTTTTGCAAAATAATAACTGGGGGATGTTAGGGATAAGTAATAGAACGTAAAAAAGCTATTTTTGAAATTTTTGTCTGTTTATCTGTTTGTCTGTATGTTTGTGCGCGCATCACGTAAAAACTACTGAATGGATTGAAATGAAACTCAGCATGATTTAGGTACATACTATTGAGTAACATATACTTAGGATACTTTTTATCTCGAAATTCAGCACGGTTCCCTTGGGAGAGAGGATGAAAGCCAAAATGTGTACTTTGCTGTAATTCGTTAATGGGTGGTCCGATTTCATTTATTATTTTTTGTTAGAAAGGAATACTTTAAAGATTACTGGCTAATCTCTGAAAGGCTGGACCGATTTTGATGGGACTTTCACTGGCGTATGTTTACATTTTGATCTACCTAAACATCCGCCAGTGAACTTTTAACAGTTTTTAGCAAGGTATGAGCTCAAAGGAGCTTAGGAAAAATAAAATGATTCTCACGGGATTTTTAAAAACAAATATCCACGCGAACGAAGTCGCGGGTGTCCGCTTGTGCTTACATAAAAGTTATTAACTGAAAAAATCTTTATTTCACTAATTTGATGAAAATTAGTAAAACTACCAGGAAATAATAATAATCGTTGATCATTTAGAAATTGACTTGCTATAGGAACGATTCGTCAAGAACGGATCCGTTTTATGTAATGTCAAAGTCGTTTGATTTCATTGATGATAGATTGGGTACATAATTTAAACATCATTTTAATGTGCAGCTATTTCTGCACAGAATTCAAAATAAAATGTTTTCTTGTAAAATAGCTATAATTATAAGTTACCATTCATATAAATAGATAGATAAATAGATATGCTAAATGAATGGATCTTCTCCTCCTCCTTCAGTCGTATTCCTCATGTCTGAGGGTCGTGACCACCCCCACCCATGACATTATTCTTCACGATGGTACGCCATATCTTCCTATCTCCAGCTACTTGGAGAGCATCGTAGACGGTGGATTCGAGTGTGGTGCGAATCTGCTAGGTTATTCTGTAACTTAGTTAGCAACTGAAAATAGTTACCAACGAATTAGTTTGATATACATTGCTGCTTTACTGTGGGAAATATAAAGTGTTTTCATAATTTCCCACAGTAAAGCAGCAGTGTATATCGAACTAATTCGTTGGCAACTATTTTCAGTTGCTAACTAAGTTACAGAATAACCCCTCTGGTCGGACCAACGCATCGGACTACGGCCACGTAATCTTTTTCCTTCCACTTTGCCAGTGACGACTAGTTTTTCAAGGTTATCTCCGTCTTTCCTGGCAAGTGGCAATGTGTCCGAAGTACTCTAGTATTCGCTTGAGGCAGATGGTAGAGAGCCTTGTTCTTATTTTCAACTAGCTTTTGCCCGCGGCTTCGCCCGCGTGAATTTCGGTTTTTCACAAATCCTGAGGGACAAGTAGATTTCTGGTCCACCCGCACCCCGCCGCGCGGCGGCGTACCGCGGTACCGCGTACGGCGGGCGCAGGGCGCAGGGGCGCGGCGCGGCGCGGCGCGGGGAGTTCCGTGCAGCGCGAGCGTCGCGTCGTCGGCCGCAAAATACTTGCCTATCAGGGCGTTTTTTAACATACATAGGTACTTACCGATTTCAACACAACTCCTTTTTTGAAAGTCGGTTAAAAAAGTAGCCTATGTTACTCCTTGGCTAATTCTCTACTTGTCTGTGAAAGTCCCGTCAAAATCGGTTCAGCCGTTCCGAAGATTAGCCCGTTCAAACAGACAGACAGACAAAAATTTTAAAAACGTGTGATTCGGTTATGGTATCGTTCAAATAACCATATGAGCTTAATATGAGGTAGTTATTTCGATATTACAGACAGACACTTCAATTTTATTTATTAATTAGTATAGATTTGGCAAGTATAGATGCATTGGACCGAAAGGCTGTCCATGGGATCCGGAGCATTTTTCTCCAGCACCACATCTCGAATGCGTCAATACAAATGAATGGATATAGTATGGCTCTTTGAAAACACTATAACGACTGATTATCCCAAACAAGCAAGAACAAAGTATAAAATCTCTCCGATTATAGGATAAGACTTAAGAGGTATCTGTTTAATGAGAGACATTTCGTCGCGCTTTCGTTTATTTTGTTACACTTTAATTGTGCCGTACTAATTGGTTAACGATCGTATGATCAAACGATGCGATTTCGTCTTACGATAAAAATTAGTACTGCGATAGAGCGATGACTTGCGAGCTTCAATTCGGACACTCATATGCGTCGTCCTAATTGAAAACGATCGTACGATCGATTTAGTCGCAAAATCGAATCAATCATATGAATCTCCTGTCATCGCACGATCGCAGTACTAATTCTCATCCTAAGACGAAATCGATCGTATTGATCGTACGATCGTTAGCCAATTAGGACAATGTAAACGGGCTAAGGGATTCATATTGAATATTGATTCGATCGTGCGACGAAATCGCATCGTTCGATTGTACAACCGCTAACCAATTAGGACATCTTACGAAGAAAATACTATATTTTTAAAAGTAAACATTGTTTTGATTAAAAATGTAACCCTACACGGCGAATAGTAGTTGCATAGGTTTGTCGGATCCAACCTCGCGTGAATAATCACGCGAGGTTGGATCCGACAAACCTATTAAAATAATTTAATTAGCAATTCTGTAAACTTGGCTGTTTCTGTAATTATAAGTTCTTCAGGCTACAATAGAGCAGGTACGTATCAAACATTTAAAGTTAAATAAATACTGGACCTTTTTGCCCCCTGGCTGTCCCTTTTTACCATTTTACCATACCATATAGCATTTTACCATACCGTATAGCATTATGAGTTGTGTTGTGACCGGTCGTCTCGGCAAACAAGATTGTTGGCTGTGTCGTGAGTTCGCAATTTGCTCCAACAGCACAACACGGGTCGAGACGTTTGACCTCCGTTTTGTCGTGGGTCCCGAGGGCAAAGCTGTTTTGTCTCGGTGTTATTATGTTGGTTTCGTTTACAATGTTGCGTTGTATGTGTGCAATATCCCCTGGAATTCTTGTCTACTGTTGTGAAATGGTTAATCGTTTGGATAGACACTGGTGACTGGACCTAATGTGTTAGCACGGTCGCCGTGGCAGATTCACGGAAAATTATAAAGCGTGGGAGCGCGATGTCGTCCTTGGGCAGGCCATCACACATCATCAGGTAGGTACATCACAGGTAGGTTCAGAACACAAAAGTATAAGTAATGTACATTTTTTAGTAATAAATTAGGATAGTCTAAACGCTGTACCCTTTTACATCCCCTACTATCCTTAAGCTGTGATAGCCTAGTGGTTAGGACGACCGACTTCTAATCGGAGGTCGTGGGTTCGATCCCGGGGCACGCACCTCTAACTTTTCCGAGTTATGTGCGTTTTAAGTATTTAAATATCACTTGCTTTAACGGTGAAGGAAAACATCGTGAGGAAACCTGCATGCCTGAGAGTTCTCCATAACGTTCTCAAAGGTGTGTGAAGTCTGCCAATCCGCTTGGCCAGCGTGGTAGACTATGGCCAAAACCCTTCTCACTCTGAGAGGAGACCCGTGCTCTGTAGTGAGCCGGTAATGGGTTGATCATGATGATGATGACTATCCTTATATTATATAACTTGTGCGAAAGCAGGACATAATTAAATAACTAGTCGGCGAAACACTTATTGTAATATATTTCTTAAGATATTGATATAATATACCTTCATATCAATGGTGATAATAATATCTAGACGGTAAAGTCACGTAAAGTGCGAAACCCCAACGTCTATCAGTTCTTCGGACTCTAATGCCCATTCATTGCCACTTCAGTTTCACGACCCGTTGAGATATTATATCCTCTGCTTCTTTGCATCTCATTTGGATCTCCTTAATCCTGATTTGGATAATTATTTAGAGAAACACCGAGTAAAGGTTTCTCCATCGCCTGTTGTGACTCTGAGCTTTGATATGAGGCCCATTTGGTTAGCCACCGTAACGCAGAGCGGTAAAGTCATAAGTGGACAACTTAAATAAAAACACCTCTCGAAACTTCCCGATCGCTGCCCACCCAAGATGAATTATTCAGCAATTTACCTCTTTCTCAAAATTTGACCTGCCTACTTGAACCGTACGTTCTGGGTACATGTACATAAACTTACCTACTTATCTACAGCTCATACATACATAAATTAACTTTAGTTTTCGCTGTACTATTGTTGGTTTGTAATAAAACTTCTTTTGTTCTTGTAACATGTTATTTTTCTACACACGTATTACAATCAAAGCAAAAATAGAATATTTCTTGGAATACCCAATCAAGCTGACCGAACCTTATCATAAAGAATGCACGGACACCTAATCATGTAAGTATCTATGTAATAAATAGGAATGATAACAATGAGTAGGTATCTAATTTTATCACATTACAAATTCCTAATTAGTCGTACATTATTTCAGACGCCAATAAGTTTCACTTTCGCTTCCAAAAATGGCGACCTTCGATGAAAGTGAACAGTTTTTGTGCTAGAATGATCGCGTAAAGATTTTATCGCAATGAAAGTTTGCCTCGAGCACATTATGTTCGTTATGAAATTATTGATTGTTTATTGAAAAAGAGATTCGCGAATTGGAAGAGGAATAGACCTTTCCCCTTTGGTGTTCGTCTTCAAATTATGTGCCCTGAGGACATATTTCTTTCTAGTTATAGGTATAATTAAATGCAATGTATGACATAATCAATTTGTATAATATTTATGGAGTTATTCATTTCTTTTTAACCGACTTCAAAAGACACAGAGAAGTTTCTCAATTGGAAAGATTTTTTTGGACGATGCAATAAAAATATAAAACTTTTTTATTCGAATAAAATTTTACAATTAGTGCTTTTGAATCAATATGTGAATCTACCACTGGTTATGCTGTTAAGTACCTACTCCAAATATCCGTCAAGTCTGAACCGATTCCAATATTTTTATTAAAATGTTTTAATAACCTAATGTAACCTAACATCGGGTTATTTGGTGATTTTTGACCACAATTATTTGAGATGGAACTAGAACTGAACAATGAACATGCTGTCGATTCTTCGGAATTGACAGGTCTTAAAATTTTGTTTTCAAAATCCTTTCTACAATGTTCCATGCGCGAAAGGAAAATTTACATTACAATAATTAGATCTCTATTTAATTTAGTTTAGAGATTGTTGTATACTGCAGTGTGTGGATAAGTCTTAAGCCTTAATGAAGACTGATTTTAGTTCTACCCTGGTCAAGGACAAAAGAGTAATCGACCCTGCCTAAATGGAACAATAAAATGCCCACACAAAGTCAAAAACGTCGAATTTAATTCGCCAACTTGCCACAGGAGGCGCCACCGTTGGTCAACTATAAAACGAAGATACAAAGAGCACACGAAGATGCCAATCACACGTAATTGGCATATGAGCGAACGTGGTCTCTTTATGGCGCGTAAATCATCATTATGGGCAATCGCGAAGCACGAATAAATCATGAAAATTGTTGTAAAAAACTCGTAATAAGCAGTATCGACTCGGAATCGTTATGGATTTTGACGTTTTAATGTTTACTGATTACGACTTTACGACGTCCGCGACATCTGTGCTACTGTATACACTCAATTGTATATTTATAGATTTTAAATTCGAGGATTTGCAATTACGAATTTTATTTTGGTAAATTGTTGATAAACAGATCTTCCCTAAGGCAACTAATAAGTATTTTGTGGATGTGGCAAGGGCACGCAAAATGATTACTTAATAAATACTAATGATTTGAGTAAAAAATCACCCGCTCGATAAATTCTGGATCGCAAAATAATCTTGCAGGTATGGTCTATGTTCCTTTTGCATCATGGAACTTTGGATGAATTCTATCCAAATCTCACAAGGGCAGAAAGTGATTAAGTCATATGTTTATGCATTATGTATGTAATCAATTTAATAATCACTACATAGTATAAAACAAAGTCGCTTTCTCTGTCCCTATATCCCTATGTCCCTATGTATGCTTAAATCTTTAAAACTACGCAACGGATTTTGATGCGGTTTTTTTAATAGATAGAGTGATTCAAGAGGAAGGTTTATAAGAAGAAAAATTGGACCCGGTAGGTGGCGCTAATACCGGGCAGGACGACGTTTGCCGGGTCTGCTAGTAATAATTATAAGGCAGGTCCGTAAACAATTAGCTGCAAAATAACATCGCGTCGCAATGATTTCATCGCGGTGAACCTGTGTCAAGGCCAGCCTCGAACCGGCGATCCTTCGCTTATTGATTCCGGTGATTAATTAATTTTGTCAAGTATAGTGTATGGACGGCAAAAAAATAAAACAAAAAAGAATTTCTTGTACCTACTCTAAGGGCCTGTTTCACCACCTCCTGATAAGTGTCGGATAGCTAAATATGTGACTATATTTTGTCTTTGTCATTGTCACATAAAGTAAGAAAGTGACAAAACTTACGTTTAGACTATCCGACACTTATCAGAAGGTGATGAAACAGTCCCTAAGTAATATTAGATTTTATATTTTACTAGCGGTCCGCCCCGGCTTCGCCCGTGGTACATATATAGCCTATAGCACTCAAGGATCACGTACATATCCAACGGTGAAAGAATTTTTGGAATCGGTCCAGTAGTTCCATAGATTAGCGCGTTCAAACAAACAAACTCTTCCGTTTTATTATATTAGTATAGATTCGTTAAATTTAAAAAAAATCTAATATTTTTTATGATACATCCTTGACGATTGACGATTTCCTTGAGATTTTCCGCTAAGCGATTTTGTAATAGGTATCAAAACAAGTGCTACGATTTGAATGTTTGTGTCACACGAGTAGATAAGTACAGAGAGGAAGCTTCTACAAGCGGCCCGCTGTAGGTACACTCACACATATGCGCACGTTTGTCACCCAACTGTACCGGTTGGGGGACCGAGCGGGCGTCCGTGAACCGTTGGTGAGTGTGTTCGTGTGGGTGTACCTACAGCGGGCCGTTTGTATGAAGCTTTCCCTCTGTACTTATCTACTCGTGTGTTTGTGTTCCAAAGAATTGTTAATGAGCAGACTTTTTAAACTAGGTATTAATTTTTAACAAATATATTTTCTGGTAATTTTTAATGGACTTTCTTAAACACTGATATGCGGTCAGTACACGCTAAAATAAGCCGACAAGTTGATGATATTATTAAGATGAAATCACCAATTGTGATTAATATTCCTCCTCGATGGACGATAATTACGGACGTCTGCAAAAAAATATAGCTAGATCATCTTGTATGGGTTATCTTATTTATTGTACTGTGTAGTGTGTATTGATTTTTTTTGTTGTTAAATCGATTTTATTTCTTTTTTTTTTTTCAATTAAAAGTTAGAGCCCGCCTGGCTGTGATCTCATCTGACGTTAAGTGATGATGTTGTTAAGCTTGTCTTCAAGAGAGCATTCCTATTTAAATTAAACAGTTTTTACAATGTATCGTAACGGAACCTTTGGCCAGTTCAACTTTGAAGGTAAAGTGGTAATTCTCCATGACTAATAGGTACCTCCTCCCAGATCAGGTCTGAACCAAGCCAGTCGGTGACTCTGGTTTTTCTACGAATCAGATCATTGATTTGATCATGTTGAGAAACTCTGAGTGACGGCACATTCGACTGCAGATCACGATGTCCCGGGTTCGATTCCCGGGTCGGGCAAATTATTGTCAGGTATTGGGATTTTCTGTCAAGAAATTCTCAGTGCCAGCCTGGAGTTGGTATTTGGCAGTGGTTCGTTAAGCAGGCGGTCCCGGTTATTATGACCATCATGACGTGATAATAGTCGTTAAAGCCCGTCAACCCGCATTGGAACAGCGTGGCGGGTCTAAGCTCTAAATCCCTCTCTCCTGAGAGAGGAGTAGTCCAGCAGTGGGACGTAAAAAGGCTGTAGGTAGTGGTGAGAAACTCCGAATGATTCTGAGCTTTCTGATGAAATCTGGATTCTGACCCATAGTTATAAACAAGTAGGCGATCACACAACCTCACATAATATCATCGGCTTAATTATCAAACTTCGTATCTCCATTTGGTCAAACTTTACAGGAGTGTAGAATAAAACTTTTGCCGTCCGCTCATGGTGTGGTAATTTTTTTACACGCTTTATATTAGCTTCACCTGTATGTATGTTTGTAACCGACTTCTTTGAACGCGATTTTGACCCACTTTAAACGGTCAGATTTCATTCAAACTTTGTACATTTATCGAGGACCGATGACAATACACTACTTAATTTGATAAGATTATTCCATTATTCAATTTGGAAAATAAGATTTTGTGTTCATTTATCAAAAGTCGTCGGTAAGGAAAAACAATAAACATTCAAACTCGCACGGTAACTAACTGTAACTAGGGTAAACAGAATAGATGTCACACACAACTAAAATCTAAGCACAAAACGCACGAATGCGAAGATAAAACAATATTAAAACAAAATAATAATATTATTAATTATATACTTATTTACTTTAATCATATTTTACGATTTACAATAAAAATCAAATAAAATAATTTATTAATAATTAATATCTGTTGTATTTTAAGTGACATGATTTTTTTAGTGTTTTATAAATAAATCAAACTAAAAATTAGAAAATAACTAATAGTTTAAAAAAACTAAAAAACACGCTTTTTATAGAAAACCAAACTAAAAAATAGAAAATAAATTTTAATAAATATAAATTAATAATAGTGTGCATGTGAAAAAAATGTATTTTATTTAAAAAAAGCGTGGGGTGCTTTTAAGATATTATCGAAATGATAATCCTCTATACAGTATACACCCATGCACCCCACGCTTTTTTTAAATAAAATACATTTTTTCATATGCACACTATTATTAATTTATATTTATTAAAATTTATTTTTTATTTTTTAGTTTGGTTTTCTATAAAAAGCGTGTTGTTTAGTTTTTTTAAACTATTAGTTATTTAAATAGCAAAAAACTAAAAAGGCGTAGGAGATACGAGTGATTCCATTGTGTTCGTTACGGTATTTTACACTTAAAATTGTATCATAATAAAAATATCGGAAATGGAGTTACGAAGTTTGATAATTAAGCCAGTGATATTATACAGTATACTGTTTCAATAAAAACTGGGTACATATTATAAGGAATCTATAGCTAGCTCAACTTTGTTTTAGCTACGCTCGCTTGGACGCTTGGACACTGTCCTTTATTTCTTGCAGCAAGAAGTAAAATACCTCCCACAGACGAACAATTTAATTTTATTGTTGTATCATAATCAATACAAGAGCCGTAAATGACGGGTTATTGGTACACTTACTCGCCGGTTAAGTCAGCACTACCGCAAATAGTAATTTTAAAATTACAGCCTCAATAATTTCGCTCGCCAATAATCAATAATATTACCTCGAGGCCCGACATTTATATAAACCATGAAGCGAATTAACATACATATATCTACATCAAAGTTTGAACAAAAAAAATTAAAAACCTCGCAAGCTTTTTTCTTGCTAAGGCTATACATGGATTTTATATACCTATCGTAAGTTACTATAGCTGATGCCCACGAATTTGATCTAGTGAATTTAGAAAAATGTTTCTTTATACAAACTTTACCACCTCTTTCCACCCCGTAAGGGATTTCAAGGTTTCTTATTAGTGGATCTCTTACTGCTTAAAGTATACTCTAGGTAAGTACCTACCTACTTACCTATAGGAAAATCAATTTTCAAACATCCGATAAAATTTCGAGCAACATATCTACGTGCTACAGTTATAATTACTTGTAGTATGTAATTTAGCATTTACTGCACTTTTTCCTGCACAGGTTTTGATGTATGTAATTCTTATGTGTTGCATCACGCTTCCTAATGATGCGCTCGTGTGCGTAACTAATAAGCCAATTGCCGATGTAACACAACCCTCGGCGTTGCTGTATTGTTCCATACATCGAGTTGTAGACGATAGAGATTCAGACCTCATACATCCAGGTGTCAGGAAAAACCGCAATTATTGTATGCTACACTTGGACGTCGCAAGTATTCGCAGTGTTTTCTACATACTACAATGCAGCAGCGGCATCGGTCTTACTACAAAATAATTTAAAAAATGTATAGTTAAATTTGTCTTTTGACAGTTATTGTATTCGAAATCTGTCAAATCCTCTCACAGCCCCTCAGCCCTTCTCAAAGTCCCCGGCGGGCAATTCTAGTGCCTACGTACGGTTGCAAATATACATGTGTTCATGTGTTTTGCACTCGTTTAATTTTTTTGTAGTAATACTGAATATTTTTATATCTTTCAATTTTGTAATGATAAGAGTTGAATCATATGATAAAGATAGCGATATTATAATATAACGTATAGATAGAGTAAGAACGTAGAGTCTTCACCTCTTTTGCTCACCAGTAATGTTGAAGCCGTTTCGTGGAACATCGCCTCCTCTAGTACATGCCAACTCTCTGTGTTTAGGTTCCCTAAGCGCGTTTGTGGCAAGCGAGAAACGTGAGCGGAATATGTCAGCAGGTAAGTACATAATAACTAGTGTTATAGTTTCCTTCCGCACAACTTTCTAGATTTTCTAACATCTTTGTGAACTAACTCGTCGACAAAAGAGAACTCTGTAAAGGTTGTAGTTATATAAAGACGTAACTACAAGCGTCACAAAGTTAACTCAGAGCTCGTCAAATCGCGAATCTAGTGGCAATGGTCCCAAAGTGCTAGAATTGCCTCACCGGGAAACGCGACGTTGGAAGACTTCCCACTAGATTGACTGCCGATCTAAATCGAGTTGCTGAATAAATACAAGCGGTAAAAGATATCGTTCTTTGGCGATCCATGCAAGATACTTATGCCCAGCAGTGGACATCTATCAGGTATTGAGACAACGACTATATTAAGATTTATCAGGTCTGTATTGTAAGACAAAGTGAGTCGATAGTCTATAAGATTTATCAGGAGGTCTGTATTGTAAGATACAGTGAGTCGATAGCTAGTCTTTAAAATTTATGAGGAAGTCTGTATTGTAAGATAAAGTGAGTCGATTGTTTTTAACATTTATGAGGAGGTCTGTTAAAGTGACTCGACAGTTTTTATGATTTATCAGGAGGCCTGTATTGTAAAATAAAGTGAGTCGATAGTCTTTAACATTTATGAGGAGGTCTGTTAAAGTGACTCGATAGTCTTATGATTTGTTAGGATGTCTGTATTGTAAAATAAAGTGAGTCGATAGTATTTAATATTTATGAGGAGGTCTGTTAAAGTGACTCGACAGTCTTAATGATTTATCAGGAGGTCTGTATTGTGAGATAAAGTGAGTCGATAGTCTTTAACGTTTATGAGGAGATCAGCTGTTAAAGTGACTCGACAGTCTTAATGATTTATCAGGAGGTCTATATTGTAAGATAAAGTGAGTCGATGGTCTTAAAATGACAGCTACAGTGTGACGATCGCATTCACCTCTGATTGGTCGACAACTCGACACGAATACCTACCCATCATAAATTCAACACAATTACCACAATTGAGATTGTTGTAACGATTGTTGCAACTTTTGCGCAATTGACCAAATTTCGTTTGTATAGGCCGCGCTCGGGAGCACTCGAGCGAAGAAGATTAGGGCCGCGAGAACCCCAAGAGCACAATAACCGATAATTAAATCGTAGCTCAAAGATGTTATTATAAAATTTCATCAGAAAAATGTAAAGAATTGTGAGAACACTACGCAACAATGACGGAATGCAAAATGGTTTTAGGGTTCCTTATTGCAGGTTCAAAGTCCGTCTGAATTAACACTTCTTATTACAATTGTTTCAGATAAGCTGTTGGTCGACAAAACTGTCCATAAAAAAAATAGTTCTCACCCACGATTGAGAACTTATTTAGAACTTATTAAGAGAGAGCGCTCACGGAGCGGTTCGCACCCGCGCCCGCCGCGGTTGCGGGCCCGCAATACTCGAAATTCATACAAATGTCGAGTGCAAAACTCACGACGCGATTTACTCCCGCAGAGTTGGCGGTTGCTCGCGGCTCCCGCAGAACCGGCGGGCAGCGGGCGCCCGCGAGCTTTGCGGGCGTCGCCCGCAAGCTCTGCGGTTTTTTGGCGGGCGCGATCGCATTTTTCTTATAGGAGCTGGCGAACAAAACGGTATAGTTGCATCAAACTAAAGAGTAAGAGTCTTTATTTGCAAAAATGTGGTACAAATATTATGGATCTTAAAGCTTATTGTCTTCCAACACATTTAACTAATAAATTAGTGTGCAAATTAAATTATTGATTTTAAGACTAAACAAAATGACGTAAGTAGCATACATGTCAACGTTCTAAAGATATAAATATAAAATTAATTGCAATAAATAGAATTTATCTACTCTCTTAACATAAAATTCCGAATATGAAATCAAAATGTGTCATATATTGGACTACTTTATTCACATACATCTATAATATTTAAAAAAAAAATTAAAAAAGTTCATTATAACACTACTTTGTTAGGAAATTATTGCAAAACAATGTTAAAAAATAATTTTTTCTACATTATAGTACAGGCACTGGGTTCTGGTATTTTTGAGCCATGCCGGGTGTTTATTATTATTATTATTATTTAATACTTTATTGTACACCAAAAAAACATAAATTAAACAAAAGAAACATTTTAAAAGAAATAGGTACAATAGTTAGTTTACAATAGTTAGTTAGTTTAATTTTGTTACTTACAATGATTATCCCGCTATCAAAGTTACCCTATTACTACTACTGCGAAAGTGTGGCGGTAGCAAGATGCGGCCAGAGGACAGAGTGTAGTGCTACCATAATTGACCATAGACGCACTGCACGCACCGTGCGCACCGCACATTCGAAATTGACAATTGAATTTTGGCGCCTATTATTTAAATTTTTAATTTATTATTTATTTACTATTCAGTTTTTGTAACTCAAAATTTTGCAAGTGATTTTTGTTGCGCGGAAAAATGTCTAGCAGTGATACTGAAGAGAATTTAACTCCACCAGACATTCTGGAAATAGCATCGGGAATGACAAATAATCTTTTGCCAGCAAAATCAAAGAAAATTTACGATAAATGTTACCAAGATTTTATGAGTTGGAAAATTTTGAAAAAAACCACTTCATTTTCAGAAAATGTAATGCTAGCATATTTCCAAGAATTATCAAATAAATTTAAGTCTTTGTCCTTATGGGCTAAATACTCAATGCTCAAAAGTATATTGAGTATCTACAACCAAATCGATATTATTAAATACACAAGACTGATTGCTGTTTTAAAAAGAAAATCGCAGGGCTTTAAGGGAAAAAATGCAAAAACGTTCTCCCCTGAAGAATTGAGTACATTTATAAATTGCAATATCCAAAACATGAATACTTATTATAATAAATAATTTTGTTAATTTCTTAGTCTTTTCTTTTATACGTAAGATACCTATTGATGAGCTTAGATAAAGTAGTGTAT
Organism: Melanargia galathea; assembly: GCA_920104075.1. Taxonomy (NCBI): domain Eukaryota; kingdom Metazoa; phylum Arthropoda; class Insecta; order Lepidoptera; family Nymphalidae; genus Melanargia; species Melanargia galathea. Next base: position 10,986,863 of record OV049857.1, on the reverse strand, counting down.
GAAACTCTACATAATTAGTTATTAAAACACTCGTGTAATACTATTAAAAAACTCGCCTGCGGCTCGTTTTTTAAACTAACACTCGTGTTTTAATAACCTCTATTATGCAACCGTTTCATAAACTACTATTATGTCATACCTATATTCTTTTAAATTGTAAAAACATTTCTCCATGAGCCAGTTCTTTAGTTTTACTTTAAAAGTTTGAAGAGGCATGGCCTGTATTGATTCAGGTAACCTATTAATTATTAAATATTAATATTAAACTGAATGACATACTTACAGTGAGCTTTGGCGTGGATTTTGATTTACCCATATGTAGTTTGTGACTTTATTGAACATAATAATATGTTAAATTCAGTTTGCTATCTCATATAAGTTAACGAAAGCAATAATTAATTAATATTGCAAGCAATAACTTGTTTGTGTAAACACATAACTCCAGAAGCAGACTATCAATTAATATTAAAACTAAATCAAACTATTATTAAAATATCTGCGTTTATCACCCGCACAAAACTCAATTTATATCAACTCAGAGATTAGTTTAACTGAGATCTATTTTCAAATATATTTTATACTAATTAATTAATTACACTCAGCCAAGTCCAAAATGGCAGCATTTATTCGATGAGGGTGTGATTGCTATCGCAGCCCTCAATCAAATATCACGACCTAGACGCTGAAGCATCTAATAGTCGGTTGAGTCTCTGGAGGAGACTGAATTCATGGCTTCGAATTACCCGTATTTATACCAATAATTCAAGATGGTGGTTCGGCGCCACTGAATGAATCAAATGTCAGTTAATTCTAACCTATTTCAATTATGAAATTAATAATTCGTAAACCATTTCTAAAAATTCTAATTAATTTTCAACAATAATCTATCATTTGTAAGTCAGTCTGACATTTGTAAGTTAGTTTAGGCCAATTTCAACATAAATTGTTTAAAAACTTTATTAGTGAATAAAGTTTTTAAATGATAAACTTTTTAATTAAAAAAAAATTCTTAGTAAAAAAAAAAAAACAAATTTTTCTTCTGAAAAAGAAATAATCATTTTGATTGACATCTTACAAAGTATGGAAATTAATCCATTTTGAACGAAAACGTGCTCGATTATTCAAATCTTTCGAAACTTTATTGTAATTATGCCGTTATGATCGAAACCACGACCTATGGATGCAATTTTGATACAGTTGCGGGCCGTTTTAAGTAAAATTAAGTTGATATTCTTATTCAGCAAGCCAAAGACCATCGGATTAAAAAATATAACATTTTGTTCGCCAGCTCTTCATATATAACTACTAGTATGGCGCGTGGGTGCGCGGCCCGCAAGCGGACCGCGAGGATTCGAGTAGTTTTTGTTTGAGCACGTCCCACCTATCTTCAATACCCTCGCCGTGCTCTTCATCCGTCTCCAAAATCTTCGATCATCAGCTCTTTCCGTATTTTTCCATCAATAATTTTTTTTTGTGTAGAAAAATAAATTCCGCCATCTTGTTTTTTTCTGTTCATCAAGTAGACTTTTAGGTCTTGATCATCTTTTTCCCAGAAACCACTCTTCCATCTTTTATGCTTGGTGAGATAGACTCTGACGAAATTTGTATAGCCGCCATCTTGAATCCGCCATTTTGTTTTTTTTTCAGCTCAGTGCCAATTGGATGAGGTTTTGAGTAATTTTTGTTTGAGCACCTCCCATCTATCTAACATACCCTGCCCGGGCTCCTCATCCATCTTCCAAACCCTCAATCATCATGTCTTTCCATATTTTTCTTTGAGAGTTCTCCAAAGAATCGCATCAAAGCCTTGCATAGTTTACAACTTGTAGTCTCTTCAATATTCGCCATACATTTTCTATGGAAAAATAAATTCCGCCATTTTGATTTTTTTTTCAATTCATCAAGTAGACCTTTGGATCCTCATCATCTTTTGCGAAGAAACCACTCTTCCATCTTTTATACCCTCCGAGATGGAGACCGATGAAATTTGTATGGCGGCCATCTTTTTTTCGCCATTTTGAATTTTTTTTCAGCTAACTGCCAATTGGATGACGTTTCGAGTGACATTTGTTCGAGCACCCCCCACCTATCTTCAATACCATAAGCGTGCTGCTCACCTGTCTCCGAAATCCTCAATCATCAGCTCTCTCCATATTTTTGTTCCGAATGAATTTTTGTCCTCTATACGAAACCATTAGTGAAAAAAAAATTTTTCATACAAAATTTTACAGGAGGGGTGATCAATCAGTGAGTCAGTCAATGAATCAGCACGAGCAGCTATATATATATTAACTAGTAGGGCGCGTGGGTGCGCGGCCCGCAAGCGGACCGCGAGGTTTCGCTTTCGGATATTTTGGTTTGAGCAGCTTCCACCTATCTCTCCCCTATTCCTAATCCTCGATCATTATCACTCTCCATATTTTTTCTTCGAATCATTCTGCTCATCAAATAGATCTTTAGGTATTGATCATCTTTATCCAAGAAACCACTCCTCCATCATGTATACTTGGTGAGATAAACACCGACGAAATTTGTATAGTCGCCATCTTAAATCCACCATTTTGAGGTTTTTTTCAGCTCAGTTTTTGGATGACGTTTTGAGTAATTTTTGTTTGAGCACCTCCCATCTATCTACAATACCCTGCCCGGGCTCCTCATCCATCTTCCAAACCCTTAATCATCATGTCTTCCCATATTTTTCTTTGAGAGTTCTCCAAAGAACCGCATTAAAGCCTTGCATAGTTTACAACTTGTAGTCTCTTCAATATTCGCCATACATTTTCTATGGAAAAATAAATTCCGCCATTTTGAATTTTTTTTTCAATTCATCAAGTAGACCTTTGAATCCTCATCATCTTTTGCGAAGAAACCACTCTTCCATCTTTTATACCCTCCGAGATAGAGACCGACGAAATTTGTATGGCGGCCATCTTTTTTTCGCCATTTTGAATTTTTTTTCAGCTGACTGCCAATTGGATGACGTTTCGAGTGACATTTGCTCGAGCACCCCCCACCTATCTTCAATACCTTAAGCGTGCCATTCGCTCGTCTCTGAAATCCTCAATCATCAGCTCTCTCCATATTTTTCCTCTTCATGAATTTTTGTCCTCTATACGACACTATCATTGAAAAAAAAATTTTTCATACAAAATTGTTCAGGAGAGGTGATCAATGAGTGAGTCACCCAATCAGCACGAGCAGCTATATATATATTAATAACCGCCGGACTTGCGGGCGTCGCCCGCCAACTCGGCGGGCGACGCCCGCAGCCGCGGCGGCTGCGGTCCCGCAAAAACAAGCGGGCTCGTGAGCGCGCTCTCTCTAACCTCTCTCCCGCAGCCGCGGCGGGCGCGATTCCAAACCGCTCCGTGAGCGCTCTCCGTAAAGCTTTCGTGTCAACGACGGTTGACTGACACATATTTTTTCGGTCAGTGTATCTACATATTAATTGTAGGCGGCGAAGGGGACCTCAAAATTTGGCAGAAAATACAGCACTTATCTATGGAGATGAGAATATTATTAATGAGTCAGGCATTAAAATTATCCTACGCGTCAAATTAAATGTTAGCTCACACTTGAACATTTCATAATAATCATCAAGAAATGTGTAACTTTAGTCAACAATTACAAGATCTGACGTTAGATTACATCGCCATGAGAAGCAGCGAAAATGCGTCCAGTCATTCATTCTTATTGAATTCTCGGAAATTTCTTAAGCCCCTGGGTAATTATCGCGTATAATCTGTTCCATACGATCTGCGATGTTCCGAATTTTGATTGCTACCATTCATCTAACTCTAATAGCACGTATAGACATGCCAACTTCCATACAACCGAGAAAATGAGAGACGATTGTGCTCTAAAGTGCTTCTGCACCCAATCGGTTGGCTTCAATCAGCATGTTCAATCGATACTAATATTATCACGAAAGATGAGATGCGTTGCTGCTGCACTCAATCAATCGGGCACCGTCTATGTTATATGCTACCATGGGATGATATCGATATTGTGAATTGCTACACAAATTGGCTATGCCCGATCAAGGCCGATTGAGCTGGTGGAAAAAGCCATCTAAGACACCCCAGGTACCGCTGGTCGGACAAAACAAGCAAAAATCTGCAAGCCCTCGGAACACCCGGTTGGCGCAGTGGTGCGGAACAGGCATGACTTACTACTGTCTTCAAAGTTCAAAACAAAACTTCTTCTGTCAAAGACTTGGATCCTCTTTCGAGTCAGCGAAGTTATTCAGTGATACATAATGGAACCAGGTAACGCTTTACCTCGTATGCTCTCAGCTGACAGACGTCAAAATCTTTACGATGTGGTCTTTTGCTTTCCCTCAAAACGAGGTTATCCAATGGGTGGACATATAATTTCTTAAAATCTTGTTGGTTGACTTGTTGGCACGTTTAAAGATGTTTTAAAAAAATTGTTAAGTGTGTGAATGTATAGTTATGAAATCGTTGTTATAACTGCGATAAGTTAAGTAAGATAATATATGAAAGTAATATTTATAAGGACATCAGATGTTAGACTCCTACGGAATCCTAAAAAGGAAGAAAAATAATTGCGATAAGTATAAATATCAGAAAGGAGAATTATGAAAATCAAAACCAAAAGTACCTATATGACGGTTCTTTTACGTTAAACAATTAGGGAAAAGTTAGAGACATTAAATTTAAACTAAAGAAAATAACTTTTAGAATAATAAAAAGTAGAAAAAAGAAATAATAATGAATGTTTGAAACGAGTAACGTTTTTGTCTTTATAAATATTTACTGACATTGGCCAATTTGAAAAACTAGAAAGAAACAATATTAAAACAAGTTAAAGCATGACACACCAAAACAAGTAGCAACAATTAAACTATCTTGTCCTGGATTAAAAGAAAGCTGTGATTTTGACTATGGTTAAATAGGCATTACCATACTTCCATACAATTTCAGTTCCTATTTCGTGAGCAATAAAGATTACAGTGAGCAACTTATTACTAGAGTCTTGCTTAAGGCACAGTTCCTTATAGGGAGGCTATTGTTTTAAAACAATTGGAAAGATCATTGTCCCGCTTTCTGCGATGTTATTAGATGTCTGAGTCGTAGACATTTCATTTATTCAAATATTATTTTGTTCTTTATTTATACTTACTTACTCGTTTTATTTTACTCGAATTCGTTTGTTTCTTTTGCAGAGGGCATACAACCCCTAGGCAAATCTCTAAGGTGGTTAGATGAACTCATAGAAACGCCAAGTACAATTAAGTTCTACAAGACAGATGCCATAGAAGGGCAGTGTGTTTTTTGTTATCTGGGACAGTGTGGGTAAATCTCCAACCAGAGGAGATACAGGGAAACTACATATTTTAAAAATCATTGGCTAGGCAGTTTTGTGATCAAGTTTGAGTTGTCCATAAAAAATGAATAAAATTCTTTGAATGCTGATAGACTACGTTTCATACGAGGATCACTTCGTAGTCTTTAATAAGTTGGTCTTTAATAATAAATTTTTGGTTTTGCTCTCATCTGTAGAGTTACAAGCAGGTTATACGAGTGCTTATATCTTGATAGTGTCGATAGATTTCGAGTATCCAGCAGATACTGAGGGCACCTACTGAGGCTCCTAACCTACTGGTTATAAGCGTCAAGTGATGCTGTAGTTTGCGAATGATTAAATGAAACCCGCTTAGATAGAAAACAAATAAATATATACTTAGTAGTTGATATTATAGGAGTTAAATATCATCGTCAAGGATTATGTTAAGTGCTAATTCACCATGCCAACAGCACGCCAACAGTTAAATTGACACGTCTGTCGTCGACAACTTATCAGTTGCGATCTTAGACACGTCACTCTATTGAAAAGCTAAAAAAGAACCGTTGACGCTTCGCTATCACGTCACTAGGAACAATTACTTATAGAGTAGGTATACAAGTTCCTAGGAAATACTAGCAACAAGTAGGTTTACTAGTTCCTAAAATATTAACTTTTGAAATTATTGCGATATTTTTTTTTGTATGCTGAAAATTAACTGAATGACTGAATTAGAAAACATTTATTTTTATAGTTGAAGATATTTTAAATATATTTTTTTGTATTGTAAAATTTATTTTGAATATATTTTGATTGAGTATATTTTGATGAAATTTTAAGTACAATTTTAATTAGTTACTTACTACTCGTAAGTATAACTTTTATGATATTATAAATGATTCTCATTTATAAATTATCATAAAAGTTATAGAAAGTTAGTAGTCGACATTTTGCATCATCATTTAGTATCAGGAGAGAATAAAGTCATAACAAAAACAATAAAAGCAAAAAATAAAATAAAAAGTTCAGCTGACTAAGTATAGAGTCATGCAAGATGCAAATAAAAATTCAAAACGAGAAAATTTTAAGCGATGTGTTTATTAGAGAAATTTAGAAAATGCAAATCCAGTATCTAGATTCTAGACTAGGTATAATATACCTAGGTATTGTGTCACCTGGTAATTTGTCAGTATCCACTTTCTCTAAAATATTAAAATATCAAAATTGTAAAGTTTTTGAAATCCTAATTTATTACGGCAATTCTGTAGTAGAATTAGCTTCTACATAAGTAGAATAAACTTTAACATTTACTTTAGAAGACTTTTAATACTGCTCTAATGAGCAGTATTATGTATGTATGTAGATTGTAGGTGTATATATTTTCATTGTTTAATTATTGTTCAATGTTCATAATTATTGTAAAATTAATGCACGATTTTGATTTTAATTTTATGTAAATAATATGTTGTGTTATGCAAAAACAGTGAAGTGGCATTTGAATAATTGATCTTATTTTTATTGATACGTAATTATCACTTTAATTTTTTATTTCCATTTTGAAATCAATACCACAGAGTACCTACAGAGGGGAAGCTTCTAGTAAGCGGCCCGCTGTAGATACACTCACACATATGCGCATGTTTGTCACCAACTGTACCGGTTAGTGGAACGAGCGCGCGTCCGTGAACCGTTGGTGAGTGTGTTTGTGTGAGTATACCTACAGCGGGCCGCTTGTGGAAGCTTCCCCTCTGTAGATTTACTACTCGTGTGTCAATACCACCCATGTTCACAAACAGCTATGAACTCTTCGATAATTAAGATCTTCGATTTGCTTACTTTTTAAGACAGTTAACGAAAAATAGATACAAGAAATAGTAAACTCCCGCTATAATAATACTAATTATGCGACACTACACCAGCAATAAATTAAGCTACAACAAAACGGCCTGCTGCCCTTCTAATCCCTAATTCCACTCTGCCAGGATAAGTATTCAAAACGCGTACACACACGTCCTGACGCCGCGCCGACCTGCGCAGGCGCTAGCTGTGCGAATAATTCGGTTTGTGACAAACAACGAGCGATATACCTACCCAACAAAAACGCTTTTATGAAATACTAGCGGTCCGCCCCGGCTTCGCCCGTGGTACATACCTATATAGCCTATAGCACTCCAGGATCACGTACATATCCAACGGTGAAAGAATTTTTGAAATCGGTCCAGTAGTTCCTGAGATTAGCGCGTTCAAACAAACAACTCTTCCGCTTTATTATATTAAGTACTAGCTGACCCCCGCGACTTCGTTCGCATGTTTATAGGTTTTATATAGGATCGGATCCCATAATTCTTTTATGTACCTAAACTAAATGTAGCCTGTTACTCCTTATAACATTGAAAGTTCTATTAAAATCGATCCAGCCGTTTCGGAGATTAGCTGGAACAAATGGACAGAACGACAAACATAAATTTAAACGCACGCCAGTTTAAAATAAGCCGTACGTACAAAGATCCGGGACCCAAGTCATTGGAACCCAATAAATGTCTGTCATTTCTAAACTAAAAAACTTATGACCTTGAAATATTTACGGGACAATACTTAAAGTACTACCTTTATAACAAAAAAAGAATAAGTGAAATCGAACAACGCGTTAATGAATTACAGCTTAATACACGTTTTAACTTTCATCCTCTCTCCCAAGGGAACCGTGCTGAATTTCGGGATAAAAAGTATCCTATGTCCTACCTCGAAGTATAGACTCAAATCGTACCAAGTTTCATTCAAATCCATTCAGTAGTTTCGGCGTGATGCGCGGCCAAGATACAGACAGACAGACAGACAAAAATGAAAAAAATTACAGTTTTGGCTTCAGTATCGATTATAGAGTGCCCTCCAATAAAAAAATTCAAAATATCTTCAATGTACAGAATTGGATCTGTTACAGTTTTATTATATTATAGATAGACTAGTTAATGCATGTTACTGCGTCTGCGTGGATTCATATAAATCCCATACAAACTTTCAACCCCTATTTAATCCCTTTCTTATATAAAATCTATCCGCATGCCAAACAGCCCGATCCGCCCAGTGGTTTGAGCTGTGCGTTGATAAATCAGCCAGTCAGTCAGTCACCCTTTCCTTTTATATATTTAGAGACTAGTTAATGTTCGCGACTTCGTTCGCGTGGATTTAGGTATTTTTTAATCCCTTGGAAACTATGATTTTCCAGGATAAAACGTAAGCTATGTCCTTCTCAAGATCTAGTCTATCTCTGTACCTTTCCGTCATATAAATCCGTTCAGTATAGTTTAGACGTAAAAGCGTAACATACAGAGAGACAGACAGAGTTACTTCCGCATCTATAATATAATAAAACTGTAACAGATCCAATTCTGTACATTGAAGATATTTTGAAAATTTTTATTGGAGGGCACTCTATAATCGATACTGAAGCCAAAACTGCAATTTTTTTCATTTTTGTCTGTCTGTCTGTCTTTCTGTCTGTCTGTCTGTCTGTCTGTCTGTCTGTCTGTATCTTGGCCGCGCATCACGCAGAAACTACTGAATGGATTCAAATGAAACTTGGTACGATTTGAGTTTATACTCCGAGGTAGGACATAGGATACTTTTTATCCCGAAATTCAGCACGGTTCCCTTGGGAGAGGGGATGAAAGTTAAAACGTGTATTTAGCTGTAATTCATTAACGCGTTGTTCGATTTCACTCATTCTTTTTTTGTTAGAAAGGTAGTACTTTATATATTGTCCCGTAAATATTTCAAGGTCATAGGTTTTTTAGTTCAGAAATGACACACATTTATTGGGTTCAAATAACTTGGGACCCGGATCTTTGAACGTACGGCTTATTTTAAACTGGTGTGCGTTTATATTTTATGTTTGTCGGTCTGTCTATTTGTTCCAGCTAATCTCCGAAACGGCTGGATCGATTTTAATGGAACTTTTAATGTTATAAGGAGTAACTTAAGCTACATTTAGTTAGTAGTACATAAAAGAATTATGGGATCCGATCCGATCCTATACAAAAACCTATATCTACGCGAACGAAGTTGCGGGGGTCAGCTAGTTTATAATAAATTAAGTATGGAAGTATGGATTGGCTGGCACGAAAATTAAGAAAAGAATATCATGTATTAAATAACTAGGCAGTTATTATAATGGTAGGTATGTTCGCCGTTGCTTGGTGGCGTTGGAGTAGCAAAACAGTCTGATTGAACAAAATGTTCATTGCAAATGCGAGAATTTCTCGACGGCTGCAATTTATCTCTTTTAATGGCTACAATCCACTTTTTTCTTAGCTGTTTCCGTAGCTGTCCTGACTTTCTCGTGAAGTCCAATGGTGCAATACAATAAAACATTAAAATTGCAATAAATAAATTCACGTTTTTAAAAAAAAATCTCCACTGTTTGACAATTTTGTTTAGAGATTACGGGTCATGGGAGTGTGTTTCCTATGACCCCCTAATGATGAACCGCGAACCCTTTGATAAATTAGAGAGCAATTTATCAAAGCGCGAACCTTACCTACTACTACTACTACTACTATACTACCCTTACTACTTTACTACTACCCCTACTATTCACACGAAGATTGATCCGCGGACAAATCTCGCGGATTAGTGCGCCCGTGGATGGTAGGCCTTAGAGATAGTATCTCTTAGCTGTGCAAAAAACAATATATCCTCGAGATACAACCATTCTCCTACACACTGGCAACAAGCCAACTTACACAACATAGGCATTTATTGAAAGAACTTTTCCGCTTCCCGGTATTTCTGCGGAAACATATTATATTTTAATGTTTTGCTAATACGCACCTATTATTAATTATGTTCGTACCTGTGATTCGTGTTCCTCAATTGTACGTGTCGTAACTACGGATTAACTAATTAATAATGCAATTAATCCAATTAATTTAATTAATTACATGTTTCCCGCACCTGTAAGGCACAGAGTGCACTAACACGCCCTCTACACTTCATACAAGTGAACCAACTACTGACAAAGATAACTCTATACATAAATCGAGTCAGACAAGAACATAGCTGTAAGTAATACTACTAGGCGTACTACTATCTTGAGTTTTTTTACGTTATTACGCTGAATCAATTCTTTTAAAATAAAGTTGGACTGACTATATTATATTTCGATAACACTGTTACTAATACCTCGTTGGCCTAGTGGTTAGCATATTCGACTGCAGATCACAAGGTCCCGGGCTCGATTCCCGGGTCAGGCAAATTAGTTAGATATTGAGTTTTTCTGTCAAGAAATTCTCAGTGCCAGCCCGGAGTTGTTAGTTGGCGGTTTTTCACCTCCGTGCAACTTATCTGAATCAAAAATAAATCAAAAAATAAAAGAATAAATAAAAAACCGCTGCCTGTTTGACAATACCCTTACAGTTGAATATGGACAAACTGTAACTGGACATCCGATTAGGGATTCGCAATTCTAACCGCGATTTGATAAACCCATTGCAAAGTGAAGCCTACTTACTACACAATAAAACTTAAAACACTGTGTTTTAGTTACGATAAATTGAATAGATTAGAGTGCCATGTTTGTAGTGCAAAATAAATAATAAGCGTTTATAGGATAAAAGACTTTATGCAAATTACAATAGGACGTATATTTTAAAAGTAGCTAATGTGCTCTGGGACGCTACGTTTTGCGAATTCATACGTCCCATATGGTTTTCATATTACCCTAAAACAAGATTTGTAAAAATTTGATAATAAACTAGTGTGGACCTTTAGACATTAGACATTTTAAGTATATTATGTACTTTAAAAAGTTATTTGATTGGTCTGATCATAAACGTAATACATAGTTATACTAGGTAAGTTAAGTTACTACTTACTTGGTTAAGTTAATCTATACTAATATAAAGAAGCTTGTCCTGACTGACTGACTGACTGACTGACTGATCATCAACGCACAGCCTAAACCATTGAAGCTAGAAACTGAAAAATTTCACAGTAGCTTCCTTTTATGATGTACGCGCACACTAAGAAAGGATTATTGCAAATTTCACCCCTAGAAGGGTTAAATAGGGGATGAAAATTTGTATGAAAGTTCGTCATTTTTCAAGTTATAAGTATCCATAAAAATCGATATTTACCGATTTTCATGGATGGATACAAACAGTTTAACAAGTATAAATTAAACATTAAAAAACCCCCGACATTCGCCATTTTGTGGTGGCGGCCATCTTGGATTTGCATAGTGTTATTCTACTAGTAAAGCCCTTTCATTTAATATCCATATTGAGGGCGTTGTGATAAAATATGTAATCCGCCATTTTGTAGCGGCGGTCATCTTGGACCGATTTTCATCAAACATACATAGCTAACAACACTCTCGACTAATTCTTCTTTCAAACAAAAAAAACCGCATAAAAATCGGTTCACCCGTTTGAGCGCTACAGGGGAACAGACAAGACACACACACACAGACACGTCAAACTTATAACACCCCGTCGTTTTTGCGTCGGGGGTTAAAAATATAAAAGCACAAATGACAAAACATTTTTTTTTCACAGTTTAACAGCAGTCTTTCTGCGTGCATTCAAGGCACAGCCACATCTGTGATACACGAAATGAAGATAAAAACGTATTTCTGTCGCGACACAAAAACACAAAACGACACCACAATCATAATTACACGCGAATCGCACGTGTCGGCATTCTTTCATGTCGCCGCTCCGTCGAGCGACACGCCGGAAGAGAAGACGGGTCAAAGAGTTCTACTGCCCTAGCTGCCCACATGCTCCATTGCTAGAAGCTGCCTTCTCGAAAGTGCACAACCACGCTCTGTATTCCACATTCTCTCCGCTACATGTTATATATCGGTTTGAGATGTATTAAGTATAATAATGGTATTATTTGTATTTGGCTGACACTCTTCCACTGTTCGCATAGTCGTAGTAATTGATAGATAGATAGATAAAGTTTTTATTGTATGAAATACTAGCTGCGCCCCGAGGTGTTACCCGTGGTTAATAAGTTTGTACACATAAAAATATACTACGATGTTACATCTACATTTTTTGAACCACTGGTCCAGAGTTTTGATAGTATTATTATAGTTAGGAGTTAGGAAATCCCGTGTGAACCCTTTTGTTTCCCGTTGAGAAAGTATCCTATGTCACTGTCTAGATCTTTACGTACATCCATGCTTTGTATTGAAGAACAAACAAACACACTTTTACACTTACAATGTGGCTATTATGTTGTACACAATCTCTAAACTTAAACTAAATTGACGAGTTTAAAAATAGTGCTATCCTTTTCCGCAGGGAGCATTGTGAAAGAGATAGGAATAGGATAAATAGCCACAATGAGTTATTAGTATGGGCTTGGAAGTAACTTCTCTCTCTCAAAGGAGCGCGTTGCTCTTTTCTCCCATACAGTGTATTCATATTATGAAGTATCCACTTATAAACCAAATTACCTTCCATTTCATTAAGGAGTATTTATCATTAACATTAAAATAATTATTTTGAATCAACAAACGATCCCGAACACAATGGTGTCATAAATATCGGCATTTTTTTCAAAAATAAATATTTCATCTCGCCGATCATGATTTGTAAAAGACCACTTAAAGCTGCAATTCCACAAATCATGATAATTAAACGAACTATACCTATTACCTACTCATACCATTATAAACTTATTTTATTTTATCAATTATTTTACTAGACTGACTTTGATAATTATATCAACGCTTAACAGCTGTGGCTGCATTTGCATCTTTTTTGGTTCATCTTTAGTTAATTCCATACATCTACGAGTACCTACGATAAAAATCTGTATTACCTAATACGAAAATTATTGAAATTTTGCATGCAAACTTTAACTAAATAATACCTTGTATTGAGTATACAACAGAGAGCGGATAGACCAATATGACAGGTGTCACAAACAAAATATAGATAAGTATAAGTCACAGAAAATAAGTCGACCGGTGACCTTCAATGCGCAGAAGTTGAAAATGAGGTATCTCGGGGTGTGAGGGGGTCGCGGGGAGGGCGTGGGTATCGTTCGTATATACGCACTGATTAGCTCTCGCGGATCCCTCGTAAGCGCGTACGTACGACGCTGCGCGCACTTGAAGGTCAGCGTTCGACTTACGTGACGGGTGTTATACCGCCGATTTCGCCACATAACACGGGTTTACGCGAAACACTGACACGTGCATACGCGGCCGGTGAGCGTGCAGCTTCACACACCCTAATGACCACAGTATAAGGCGTAATTGGCCTCGCGATGTTTACGAGGAGTCTAATTGATGGAATTATTTGTGTGATGATATTTTAAGGCGAGCCTTCCATGATATGGAAACGTTATGACTCTTGTGACTTGTGACTCATTGCATTATGACAGTTTTAGGGTTATGCAAACGCATTACCCATAAATCGTGCCTACTTTTTTTAATTCAACAAGTTAGCCCTTGACTGCGATTTCACCTGATGGTAAGTGACGATGCAATCTACGATGGAAGCGGACTAACCTGGAAGAGGTGTGGCACCTTTTATTAAACCATATCTCTGATCGGTCTCAGTCATGACTAAGGGCCTCAGTAAGGATTGGTCCAAATCGCCACCTATTTTTCCTATACCATTTTTAACAAGTAGATTAGAAGTAGAAGATAGAACGAAAACGAAACATTTCGTCAATGTTGTGTCACAAAAATTGGTCCACGCGTCAGGTGACCCAAGAGCTGGCACGTATTTTGCCCAAAGATAATACAAAGAGGCAATAGCCGCAGTGTCTTGGGCACCATGCCCATAAATGATCATTTGGATGGTGTATATTTTTTGTATGTTATGTTGTATACAAAAGAAGATAGAAGTCGTTATTTATTTTATTCTAAACACTTACTGCACTATTTTCACTGATATTCTCGTAGGTACGTTGAGACATTGTCGTTCACTTACCTGTAATAAGAAACAATCCAATTAAAAATAAATCAATCTTATTATTATAAAAACAAACGTTGTAAAAACTTGATATAATATGAATAACTTTTACCAGTATTTAAACAATCGAGAAACACAAAGTTATTGCAACGAAATTTCACTTTAACCCTTAAATTCATAGTGATGGAAATTTCCGTCATAAAGTATTTTAGCATAGTGATGGAAAAATCTATCATATGGTTATATATAGTTTAAAATAATATATCAAAAAAACTATCACTATTTTATATTGTTTTAGTAATTAAAGTAGGTAGCGTTATATATATTCTTGTTTTTTAATTATTCTATTTAATTATTCTATTGCATCTTTATAAACAAATTAGAGTATGTACAAAAGTAAAAATAAGTATAATTTATACGGAACTCTTCTAATTGTATGTACCGTACACTTTTAAATACATGAAAGGACATTTTATGACGAAACTTCAATACTTTTACGATATCAGACAATTAAAACAAATGGAAGTAAGTACTTAATGGTAACAGCATTTATTACCTTAATATTTGGGTTATTAATATATATTTAAACAAATATAATAATAATAATATGTTACATAGAGTGTTTTCGTCATGTTTTCACTTTTCCATAGCAAGCGCCATATTTTTACTTTTCCGTAAAATAGTCCGTATTTTTTCCTTTTCAGAGAACCGGGCCGTACCTACTTTCACTTTTCCGTAGCACGGGCCATATTGTCACTTTTCCGTAAAGCAGTCCGTATTTTTACTTTTCAGTAACACGGGTCATACTTTCACTTTTCCCCAACACGGGCCATACTATTATGTTTATACTAGAGAATGCCCGCGGCTTCGCCCGCGTGAATTTCGGTTTTTCACAAATCCAGAGGGAATCGTAGATTTCTGGTTCCTGTTCCTGCTCCCTTTTCCAATCTTTATACCTACTTTCAAGGAAGTTTGCTATAGTAATCTACCTATAGCTGTAGCTATAGATTTCGATTTTTTTCAAAATCCCGTGGGAACTCTTTGATTTTTCGGGATAAAAAGTAGCTTATGTTTTAAGTCAGGCCATAATCTATCTCCATTCAAAATTTCAGCTAAATCGGTTCAGTAGTTGCAGCGTGATTGAGTAACAAACATCCAAACATCTAAACATCTAAACATCCAAACATCCAAACATCCAAACATCCAAACATCCAAACATCCACACTTTCACATTTATAATATTATAAGTAGGATTTAAATGTTTAAAGTTTGTATTATCAGCAACTTGGGATCCATGAAGTTTGAAGGCAATCTCGCTAGGTAAATATTAATCATTAGCAACAGGGTCCCGATTGGCAGTTGGCATTATTTGAGTACGAAGCGCTAAATTAAGTGTTTTCGACCCCCTTTAGTGCCTATAAAGATTATCTCATTAAAGATTAAAAACTCAAAATTCCAAAAATGCACACAGAAATAAATCAATCATGTTCCACAATTGTTGATTTTCCGTTTATGGGCGTCTCAATAACACTCGCCGGGAATCGAACCGGCTACCGGCGACGTGACACTGACACATCAGACGTGACAATGACTCAGTAATAATCACCATTCATGGTTAAGGAACTTTATCGAGGTGTGTTCATGTCAAAAAAATTAGAAATTTAAAAAACCCCCGACATTCGCCATTGTGTGGCGGCGGCCATCTTGGATTTGCATAATGCTATTCTACTAGTCAAGCCCTTTCATTTGATACCTATATTAAGGGAGTTGTGAAAAAATATGTGAGCCGCCATTTTGTAGCGGCGGCCATCTTGGACCGATTTTCATCAAACATAGCTAACAACACTCTCGACTAATTCACCTTTCAAACAAAAAAAACCGCATTCAAATCGGTCCACGCGTTTGAGCTCCACAGGGGAACAGACAGACACACACACACACACACACACACACACACACACAGACACGTCAAACTTATAACACCCCGTCGTTTTTGCGTCGGGGGTTAAAAATAATAATGTCCTCCCGACCTCATTTCAGCCACGGGGCCAATCGGAATGAAGTCAGAGAATTTGTCAACTACGCAAGAGATGTACCTAATACTGCACAAGTATATACGTAAACGCAGGTAGGTACGCCCTCTATTCCCTCACTATCATAGTCCGATGGGACGTCTAATGCGACACTATCGGAAAGAGATCAGGCGCAAGATCGAAGGCTTTACATGCTCTCCGGTACAGGGGTGTATCTAAAACCGCCAACTTCCCAGCTAGTTCTTAAAAGACACAATTAACCGACTTCAAAAAACATCACAATTTGATTGTGAAGAATGGACCTTCATTCATCGGATCCTGATATTTTGTAAAGTTACGTAAAAGACATCTGAAAGATTTTCCAGTTACAGTGGTAAATTCATTATCAATTTGCATAAGTTCACTATTACAAAGTCTACTTAAAGATGCTAAGTAATAATTATAATGCTTTTCTACTGAATCTTTCGTCTCTATGCCACATTTTATATGTTGTTCCAGTCTATCGAATTCCTTTATCACATAATCAATTGCCATTATGTCATCATGATGTAATAAATATAATTCTCTTCCTGGTGCCAAGACAACAATGCCCAAAAATGACAGCGACAAAATGACATGACATGACATTCCAACTGAACATTATGACAAGTGGAAACCGCCTCACCGAAAGGTAATAAGAAAACATGAACCATTAGTAAAAATATTCCATACTTAATTGAAGATTTAACTAAGAGTAGGTACATAAAGATTGCAAATTGTATTGTGAGAATTTAAAAAACATAAATTATTCTAGTAAATAACGAATGGACAGACAGCGAAGAATTAGTAATAGTGTCCTGTCTGGCATGATGGCATCCTTTGTTACGGAACCCTGACAAAGTTGTTTTAATGGCAATTAAATATCGGGGTACTATTTTAACCCTAAGTATAAGGTTCAAGGAAGGACTGTCACGCTCGACTCAGATTGAAGGTTAGGTGTTAATTGACATGTCATTTATTTCCGAAACGGAATATAATCTGCGTTTACCGTAATAGCTGTCAACGGATGAATAATGGCTGTAGATTGTCTTTGAACTTTACGTTTTTGTACGTGACGGCGCTCGCGGTGCGGAAAATGCAATTACAGGATACTTCGCCACGCGTACAGGAAGTGGGGTCATGATCTAAGAAAGGGTATAGGGTTGATTCGTCATTGTATTGGTGAACCTTATACGAGCTGACGCCCGCGACTTCGTCAGTGTGGTTTCTTATATATCTCATACAAAATTTCAACCCCTATTTAACCCCCTTAATTTTCAAAAATCCTTTCTTAGCGAATGTCTACGTCATAATATCTGCATGCCTTTCAGCCCAATCCATCCAGTGTTTTTAGCTGTGCGATGCTAGATCAGTAAGTCAGTCAGTCTTTTCCTTTTATATGTATATTTAGAAGATTATCCGGCCAAAAATCGCGCGCCAAAACGATGCACAGTTATGCACAATTTTCTAAAATCACACTCAGTACGCACCGAGATTTCGACGTATTTTAATTGTTTTAGTGCATAAAAATAACCGTGGAAGCTTAGAATAAAGAAAGGCAGTCGTCGACGCGGCGATAAGCCGTTTTTAGCAAGCCTAAAAGGCTATCGTCACGTCAGTGCTCAAGGTACTCATGCTCTTGTGTGCGTGTCGGCAAATGTAATTACAGGGCACACATGGGTTGGTTTATAGCTTACGTTTCGAGCGGAAATTTGTTAGAAACTTCCATTCTAAGCGTAATAGTTCGATGCGTGGAAGTGTCATTTTGCCCTATTTCGAACTAATAATTTCAAAAATAAATCGCAGAAAAGGAGGTACCTATTTCCTATCGCATGTGAATTTATTTTGGCAGTGTGTTCTTAGTGATGATCGCCGATCTAGGTACCTTTATTATGTCTGCGTGGTGAACTTTAGCCACAGGCGTGGTTTATTCCCATGCTGCATGTGATCAGCAACATTTCGTAGTGTTGTCCCCAACTGATTTGTCGACAATCGGATAAAAAATTATAAATAAATTCGGGGGCCAAAGAAACTAAAATTATCCAAGTGGGAGCGGATGGGAACACTTCAAATAATATTAATGTCTGGCGGTCGATGGGACTACAATTGTTCATATGGGTACCGATGGGAATTCTTGAGTGAATTAATTTAACTTCTTAATAAGAGGAAAAAACGTTAAATAAATAGCTTATTTATACCAAAGGTTATTTGATGTAATAAAATCCACTTCTTATCTCAAAATGTGTTGACATATCTTCACGGCCATCACACAACAACTATCCATAGAGTTGACCTATTGGTACTTGTAAACCAAAACCGAAGTCAACCTTTGCTAACATTTATCACGACAAGTATCTACACGGTCACGATCAGAATATTAATAGTATTGATAATGTTCCACTTAATAGAAAGGGCGTGGCGATCTAGCGTACAGGAAATCTAGCGCTACATACGTCTTCATAACATATCCGAAGGATTGACATGTTACCGTGAAACACAGCAGAAATTGATACAAAAATGCCATTAAAAAATACTACAAAACTCTAGTAAGTTTGACTGATCCGACTTTTGACGTAGAAAAGGTGAGTCGACATAAAACATAAAATGGGACATTGCGTCGGCGGCTGTTGTTGGGTAGAAATCCTTCTCGTTTAAAAAGTAATCGGATATATGCCGTAGGAATTAAAACTCAATTTTGGGAACTGCATCGAGTTAAAGGCCAAACTAACCGCCAAAAAGCTTGATATCCTGAACAATGCCCATACATAACCAGGCTCTAAAGAAAAAATTACTCAATCTATGAATTTTGTAGAAGAATATTTAGAAAAGAAAAACATTAAATTCGGCATTACTGGAACAGAATTTTCTGTACTCTTTATGAATAAGAGATAGTTTTAATCTCTAGATTATAATTTGCGAGTAAATAAAGGCGGTAATACTAATACATGAATATGATCAATTTGATCATTAACAATTTATCAACTTTGTAATCGAAGTTTATCAATGACTAATCAGCTCCACGGGACTCTTCGTTTAAGGTGTCGTTAGATTGTATCTCTAGTCACGACTATTAGCGTGCGTCCGTACAATACTGAGACAAGTCAGAATCAAATGACTGACTGACCCCGAAGCAATAACAACAACATAGCTGTTTATCGTGAGAACTGATCGTTTAACCAACTTAAACAAAGATTACTAGACCGTAATGTCATTGTCAATGTTAATTTTTGAAAGTGTGGAAATCGGACGAACGGATAAAGAGATTAAAGGATTGTGTGTTTGCAGAATCTAGTTCCCAAGAATGAAGTAGCAAAACTAAACTGAAATGGTAAAAATACAAACTATAGGATTTAATTTTTTTTTATTGCGTTATAGTCTTATGAGAAAATCTGGATAAACTGGTTCTAATAGGAAAGATCGAGGGCAAAAGATCAAGGGGTCGATCACCTACCCGCTGGTCTGACCAGATACAGGCTATATTGGGCCTTAATATTCTGACTGCCCTGAGACAAGCCGAAGACAGAGTGGCGTGGAAGCAGCTGGTTGACTCTTCAGTAAAGGCATTCCAAGACAAGCACGACCTTCAGTAATTAACTGAAGAAGAAGAAGATAGGCTTATGCATCTGATAAAAAGCAATAGTGATGTCTAGAATGGAGCGCGCTTACCTAGAAGACGTCTATTTACTCTTTTCTTGAAGATGAATACCTTTAATAGTAAATGCAAGAAGGCAAGGAAGTTATACGTAGCAGGAAACATGGACGCTGGGACGGAGTTCCTCACCTTAGCGGTTCGTATCAGAAACGTCGAACGAAAACGTTTCGTGCGATTAGATAGAACATCAACCACATGAGAATACCAACACTCGCGTCTTCTCGCAGTTGTGTGGTAAAACGAGGAACAAGTTTGTGAAGTTTCTGAGCATATCTACTCTTCAACGTATACCTATCTGATAGAAAAACAATAGGCACATCATGTCGGTACATGGTTACTCTATTCTGAACGATACACTTCACTCTATTCTGAACGCCCGCTCGTCATTTCCAGATCTTCTCCCTATCTTATCTGCTCAACTCTTTCCTCTTGCGATCCACCACCAGCATTAGAGCTAACTCCTGTGCAACAACCAATCCGATCCATTGAAAGATCGCTTAATACTCTATCATTTTAATTTTTAGCAGATCGTTTGCCTTTCTGAATTCGAAAGGGTTTTCGCGAACTCATTGAAATTCCGCATTCGTCCGCGAGGTGCGCATATCGGTTCGCAATTCTATCGGTTCCCAAGCGCTGCCACAGATACTGAATAAAACATCGCATTTGGAATCTATTCCCTTAAACGCACAATGCCTATCGAATTGTAAATTGTATTATTTCTTGTGACAAAACAATAAAGATTTCGATCAACTTTGCGTGTACTGGCGCTCATAAATAAAATAATACGACGGACTCTTTGGCGCCGCGCTTTGTGCTGCAAGGTCTTTATTGTTGGGATGGTCCCAGGTTCGATTTTCGGTCAGGCCTAAGGCATCGTTCTAATTGGTTAACGATCGTACGATCAAACGATGCGATTACTTAGTAGATACTGCGATCGCGCGATGACTTGCGAGTTACAATTAGGACACTCAACTATTAGGGGAGCCCAAGAGGGGATTTTTGGATGTACTCAAGCGCGTCGGATTAACATAAGGGAGGCATCCTGCTGAGTACCTTCTACCATATATAAGCCCTTTATGGTATATATGGTATGGCATGGTATGCATTATGGTAATGTCTCGCGAGGCTAAGTGGAGACCCTGTGAAAATGTCGTCAAAGTCATACCCGAGGTCATAGTCATGAAAATACAGCATAAAAAACCTAGTTGTTAAAAAAAATCCAAAAAAATATTTACGGGTCAGTAAACCTTTATTAAAATATCAACCATACGACAACATTCGCGCATAAATTAATTTAATTTTATCTCGAAATCTTTAATACCTACCGACAAAATTAATACCATATAAGCTCATGTTTACGTTAACGACATAGGAAATAACCTTTGGACAACCGAAATTCGTAAATGCATGTATCTACCGGAAGGTATTCCTGGAATTTTGTTTCCACGCCCTAAAAAGTCACGCAAGTTGGAATTTAGATCGTCTAATAGTAGGACACTAAAGTACCGTCTGGAATGCGGTGTTTACATTGTGCATTGTTAATTTATTGGAATGTGTCTTTTTGGAATTTCAATTGGAATTTAGTGCAAAGTGAATGTGCAACTGCTCGTATGTTACTTTATAAAATTTAAATTCAAACTCAAAATACCAGATTTACGTATTATTATAATACATTCAATTAGGCCTTTTCAATCGTCAATTTGTGTCTGTTATAATAACGTTACCATAATACCTAATAGTTATTTATGGTCATTATTATGGTAGATAAAGTGTGTAAAATGAATAATGATCTTTTCTAAAAAATATCCAAGTTTTTTTAACATAGATAGAATTTTGAATATCTAGATACCTTCATCATGACTTTCTACTCTGACATTACAGTTTATCGATATTCGAAATCTAGCAACGTTATCGAAATATGCAAACTCATATCATACTAATAAGGGTACACTTGCCTACAAAAAGACAAACTTGAAGATGTTTTCAACAGGAACGGGAACGGCGTCCTACATCCACGTATCGTTCATGGGATTAAGCTTGGTACAGAGATAGCTTGTGTGCTGGAGACGGACATAGGATAATTTTTCATCCCGGGATAGGTTCCCCCGGGGATAAAATCGCGGGCGTCAGCCAGTTACTCGTATCACTAGATAATATAAAACAAAGTCCCCCGCCGCCGCGTCTTTCTGTCGCGATAAACTCAAAAACTACTGAACTGATTTTCATGCGGTTTTCACCAATAGACAGAGTGATTCATGAACAAGATTAAAGTGTATAATTTGTGACGGTTTTGTGTAAATTGGTTCAAATATGACGATAATTGTTGAAAATGTCGGGAGAAGTCGAGCCGCCTTGGAGCTTTCGTTGAAAACGCTGCCCCTTGAGGTATAAAAAACAATGTATGGTGGATAGTAGCGAGTAATTACTACCCGTGCGAAGCCGGGGCTGGTCGCTAGTATATTATAATACATCGCCGGCATGCGACCTCGCGAGAAGTGCTCGTCTCATTAGCGCTATACGCAACACTCCGCCAAGCAAACAGTTTTGTAACTATTGTTTTTTCGCTCATTTTTAGGGTTCCGTAGTAAACAAGGAACCCTTATAGTTTCGCCATGTCCGGGTCCGTCCGTCTGTCCGTCTGTCCGTCTGTCCGTCCGTCCTCGGTTAATCTCAGAGACTATTAGTGCTAGAAATTCGTAATTTGGCATGAGTATAAATATTAATCACGCCGACAAAGTGGTGAAATAAAATTTTGATAAATATTTTTTTTTAGGGTAGCTCCCCTACATGTAAAGTGGGGATGAATATTTTTTTTCTCGTCTACCCCATAGTGTGGGGTATCGTTGAATAGGTCTTTTAAAAATACTGTGGGTGTGGGAACATCATTTTTCGATTTCTAGATCCGTTTGTAAAATATGATGTTTTAAAGTGCAAATTTTTTATTAGAGTCAAGTGTCGTCCCCCCCCCCCCCCCCCCTCTATCAGCCAAATGGCAGTATATAGGAACTTGAAAAAATTCACAGCAGTAGGGTATATAATCAATTTTAAAGGAAAACCATCACGGCTAAGTAGGGTTCACAGGTTAAGGAGTTATATCTGTTTTTCGAGGATTGTGACTACGGAACCCTACACTGCGCGTGGCCCGCCACGCACTTGGCCGGTTTTTTTGCACTTTCGGCAACTGATTCACGCGTTTGCTTTGCGCAAGCCGTGATTAGATTAGCCTTAAGAGATTTAAAAATAAATAAGGCAATAGTCCATAAACGAATGTTCGTTTTTAACTGCTTTCAAAAAAGGAGATAACTCATTCGATGCGTAGTTATTATGGCTTTTGGCTCCCTAACTAATTTGATGTTCTTTTAATGTAAGTATTCTTATGTGAAATCCATACCGTTTAAAGCTCTAATAGTATAAAGGTGAAAATCATTGGCTCTTTTTTAAGGCTCCTTTCAAAAAAATTTTTTAACTGAAAATGTTACAATAAATTACTTAAACCAGCTAATAAGTCACGAATCTACGCAAAGTCTATTTTCGCCCCTATTTACTCCTTGCTCCTAATGCGCGCTCTTAGCTCCCAAATAACGTTTTCGGCTGGTTTTAAGGTTCCGTACCCAAAGGGCAAAACGGAGCCCTATTAGTGTTAGACATTATTCTGCTAGAGAATGACACCCCACATGCCAGGGTAAAGAACTTATTTTTCAATTGAAAATTAAATTCAACCGAAAATTGTACTAGAATTGAATTGGAAATTCAATTTCCAGTTGAGTCAACAACCTACAACACATATCCAAATTACAGGTTCGACTTATTTCGACATACGAACAGACAGACACACAGACCTTTCTTCACTCGGACAATACTGAATTAATTAATTAATAATTAATTTTCGTATTAAATGTTGCACGTCGAAAATTGGCAAACTGTAAGACATCAATAAGTTCTTTGCATTGTACCATAACACAGTATTGCAAATAAATGAAATTAAATTAAATGAAATAATTAATTAATTAATATTATTTTATTGTACACTAGAACACAGAAGATAAACTAATAATGCAACGGATTTCAAAATAGGTTCCAAGGAATTCAAAGGTTTAAACTTTAATAGACAATTTAGGCGGTCTGAAATGTACAGGTATTGTTAGTCAAGTGGCATGAGCCAAGTAATTATAACTTGTACTCGGTTAAATGATCGACAGATCCGCGTGGGTACCGGGCGCCTACCTACGGTTAACTATGTCACTCGGTATTAACTGAATTCACTATTTATTACCGCAATAAACTTGAACGGTATGAATAATCGGCCTTGTCGATCAGCGCGTACGATGGGCGAAATAGTACAACGCATCAGACGATAATAGCTCTTAACATGTTAGTTTTAGAGGTTGCACGGTGGGCGACTGGGAGTTGCGCGAATATCTCATCGACAGCAGCGTTTATGGTTTTAAAGTTTATATCTAGATGTACGGTAGGCAATTGGATTGACGAAATTAAATACGAAAGTGGACTTTATTGTGTGGACTCTAAGGGTTATTAGTGGGGTAGGAATTGTGAAGGTGTTAGTAAAAGCGAGGGCGGAGGCGCCAGCGCGGGTAGTTGTAGAGTAAGATTTGTTTCGTAATAGGTGATGCCCGTGACTTCGTTCGTGCGGTTTTAAGTTTTTAAAAATACCGTGGGAACTCTTTGATTTTTCGGGATAAAAGTATCCGGTCTTCGGGATTTCTCTGTACCAAATGTCAAAATTGGTTCATCTGTCGAGCCATAAAAATATAATAAACAGAACAACACACTTTTGCATTAATATTAGTATGGATATTCACGATGATCTGTTTTCATAGAGCTAAGCGCAAAGTGCATTAAGGTTTCTCAAAACCAAAACCTATATATCTATTCTTCACATAATAAAAATTAGGGTTCCGTATTCAGTGAGTGTCGAATTGCCAATCATGCGCTACCATTTTAGCGGCTTTTTTTGTTGGCCAGTAGAATTTATACCTATATGTGTGGTGGTAAGGAACCCTTTGTGGGCAAGTCCGACTCGCACTTGGCCGGTTTTTTTACATCAGTACCTAATGCACAAGTGAGACCTTGAAAAGAGTTTTCTAGATTTAGGCCCTGTTTCACCACCTTCTGATAAAATCCAAATTAGACAGTTCATTTTTCAGGATTTTTGATTTCATTTTCGAGGCTTCATCAATCATCGCAAATGAACTGTCTAAACACTGACTGCTCATCTTTCACAGGCACTGTGCTATAGCAAATATCGTATCGTGCATCGTTCAAAAATGAACGATGAACGGGACACCGTCTAATTTGGGCTTAAGTGTCGGATAGCATTTAAACGTAAGTTTTGTCACTTTATGCCAAGTGAGTAAGACATTTGTGAAGCTATCCGACACATCAGAAAGTGGTGAAACAGGCTCTTAGATTTAGACTATCTATGATCTGGTAGATTGTATCTACCAGATAGTCCAAAGGAAACAGAATTGGCTCTGAGCGTTCGCATTAGCGTATGCTTTGAACTAACAACGGTCACAAGCCCGTGGGAACTGATCATATCGCCTCATCGCGTTCAAATGTCATTGCTACGGCCACGTTAAGTCGAGACTCTTGTCTTGGTGCTTGTCTTGTTCATCGTGTTCATATGATACCTACTACGAGTATGTCTTCCAATCCGCACTTGACCAGCGTGGTGGACTACGGCCTAAACCCTTCTCATTTTGAGAGAAGACCAGTGCCGTGTAGTGGGCCGGTAATAACACTAATATTTTTTTTTAATAATAATTGCGGGCAAACGAGCAAGCGGGTCACCTAATGTTAAATGATTACCGTACCCATGAACATTAGCAGCACCTGAGGAACCACTAATGCGTTGCCGGCTTTTGAGGAAGGGGACTGGCTATTCAGCTCGCTACCGGAACACACGGATACTTTGACGGCTGAAGTGTGGTCGCTAGTCAGGCTGATTCGGGGTAGAATCCTACCACAAAATGGTGATACCATCTAGATTATGTTGTATCAGGCACAACGACCCGTAGAGGGGACTGAGAGCGTCAGGACCTCGTTAGCATATTAGCAGAGTGCACCGCGCGCAGGTGAGGTTGACTTTGGCCACATAGGTGGAATTTGGGCCACATATGTTCGTATGTGTGTTACTCTTTAACGCCGCAACTTAGCCACCATTGGCCCCATGTTCAGTGTCCGATCATGAGGTCCTAGGTTTAAGTCCGAAATTCTAGGACAGGCAAAAAAAAAGAAAAAGTCATTGGCTTTTTCTGTCAAGAATTCACAATAGCAGCCCGGAATTGGAAAATATACCCCCGTACCTCGGTGAGGACGTAAAGCCATCGAGAGTGCAACTGTGTTTGCGCACACACATGTGAACTATAATATCTCCTGCGCAGTTGTCTAGTCTCCACCTAAATCCGTCGGAAATACATAATTAGTCAAGACACATTGTGCTATCAAAGAAAATAATATGTCTGCACTCTGCTGTGATTCAGTGTTCAGACGTTTTTCAGAACTTGAGTCACGCACTTCACGCCCACAAATACCTTTTACTCATTTTGTTTCCTTAGAATTTCCTTTATAGTTTATAAAAGACTAGTTGATTCCCACAACTTTGTTCGAGTGAATTATTTTTAGTACAAATTTTGCCACCGATTTTTACCCCCATCCCAATGTAACCTCCTTGGGGGTCCCAAAAATCCAGAAACACGCAATTCTTTTTAAGCAAAAGTTCAAATATCAATTTTCATGGATGGACTTTCATACAAACTTTCATTTCCTATTAAACCCCCTTAGTGAGTGCCTACTTCATAAAATTAACCTACATACTGTCAAAATTTCAAGTTTCTAACCTTAGTAAAATATTAATTTATCCTCGTTGACCTTGTGCATTGGGAATACTTAAGTAATATATAAATAGGTATTTATTATAATAATAATTGTAATGCCATGGAACATTATGGCCTGTTTTAGCCTAAATGTAAGTTTTGTCACTTTCATACTCTATCTCAGGTGACAAAGACAATTATGTGAATAAGCTATCCGACATTTATCAGAAGGTGGTGAAACAGGGGTGTTACGTTTTCCATACTAACTTCATGTTACCATTCAAGAGCGAATGGATTATATATTTACACTGAAATTACATCGCACAGCCTTAACATAATTTTTAATTTGCGCGAAATTATATTTAAGTACATAAAGAAAACATTACACAGACAGCTTAATTATTATAATAGCAATCTATTAAACGCTGTTTTGCCTACTGACCGAGATGGCTTTACTTCACCTTTAGCTGTTTATGTAATGTTTTCTTTATGTAAATAAAAATTTCCGCAAATTAAACATTAAATTAAGGCTGTGCGATGTAATTTCAGTGTAAATATATAATCCATTCGTTCTTAAATGGTAATAATAAGTTAGTATGGAAAACGTACCACCTTAAATAATAATCGATTATCTGTGATGCCCGGGCTACACGAGGCTAGTTTTTCAAGCTAGGATAGCAAGCTAGTGTCAGTAAGCTAGCAAGCTAGTACTTCTGGCTTCGTGTAGACAAAACTAGCTTCGTTTCTAAGCTAGTAAACTAGTAAGCTCGTTGACAAGCCAGGATAGTTTTTAATAGGATGGAGTTCTATTTTTTAGGCTAGTAGCGCCCCCACCACTGATCTTACTATCCTGGCCTGTGTACTAGCTTCATGTGGCCGGCGAAGCTAGTTTTCAGTTGACTCGTAAGCAGTAACCACGCGTTTTGTTTGTTTTTCTCCGCGACGTGTTTTTGAGATTTTAAGATGCCCAAACTAAGTACGGAGATTAATTTAAAGTTCGTACAACTGTACCGTGACCTGTCCGTGATGTCTGTGGAACCCACCCTTCCAAGTGTAAACGTGATTCAGCGCTACAAAAAATTTGTGACATATCAATACTTCGTAAAGACGAGTAAAAAGAGGTAAAAAGTAAAATTAAAAATTGAAGAGTCGAATAGTGTTTTTTTTCGCGTGCAGTTAAATTTGGACGTGTGGTCACCTCGGTCACAGCAATAATACTAGCTTAAAATAATATAGCCTCATGTAAACAGAACTAGCTTATTCCAACCCAGGTCAGCTAGCCAAGACAGTTTAAAAGAGAACTTGCTTGCTATCCTCGTTTGAAAAACTAGCCTCGTGTAGCCCGGGCATGAGGGTGCCTAAGGTTACTAGCTTGAGACAGATGTGTCCATAGGTCCTCATGACATGCACGATACAAACGTGTTCATCACAGCGTTTCTTATCAAAACAAAGTCAAGGCCGACCGGGCCTACTAATTGTGATACTAAGCACCAACGACCTCTTTCCATTATCACTCCGCATTCCTCGCTTACGCAACCGCGATCAGAATAGTAATGTGTTTGTGCAACGAACCTTCCGGAGCTCTAAGGTGCGACAGATTATCTCAATTTAATACTCAAATGAAATGTCACAGGAAGTTACAAAACCTGTTCCTCATTAATGTCTATATAATTTTATCGATAATAATCGACAAATTATTTATTATTATTGATCAATAAAAAATCGTTAAACTACAGGTATACTATAGATATATAGGGCGTAGAATTTTGCACTGAATGAACTAATCATTTTTAATGGAATTTCCGTAAGGTATACCTACTATCTATGATAAATAGTTTGTTTTTCGCTACGGATTCTAGGAACAATAATAGTACATTGTGATACAAGGGTGGAATGTTGGTTATTGCAAACGAGCTGTCATTAACAAGCCCGAACCGAAGGTGAGGGTTTTTAATGTCACGAGTTTGCAATAACCGATACACCCGTGTATCACACGACGTTTTTCAATACAGTTGTGGGAAATAGTAAAAAAACAAATCGAAGAATCAAATGTTTATTTCAACATACATACGAACGTACCTATCTTTGTCGGAATCTTGGGGACAAAATTCCATCTTGCGTAATTTTTGCCCCAGATAAAATATCAGGTGGAGTTAATTCCATAATATTACTTGTACTTGAACTCATATTTACAAAAAATAATCAATTTATCACACAAAAAATGAAAACTTTCAGAAAATGGCGCGTTTTAGCAACTGGACATTTTAAAACGAAACTAGGCAACGGTCTACTCGTATACAGCCTATTCGATTTTTGAGATATGTTAATGTGAAAATAATTAAATTAAAAATGGTAATTAAATATATAATTAATTATAATAAACAAACATTTAAAAGAATTTTGAGAATTCAATGCTAAGTCGTACGCATTTATTAATTTTTTCTCGTATAAAATCTATCCGATTTTATTCTATGTATGAAAACTCCTTGCTACTAAACTTTTTAAATTGACTTATAAATTTAAAAATAAACTGCAAAACAAAATGATCGAGCTCGTAAAACAAAAGTCACGACCGCGTAAAACAAAACATGCCTGTGCAAAAGGTTTAATTTTCGAATCATAACTATAGCCTCTGAAAGTACGCAATGTTAAACAACTGTATTGAAAAATAGTTTTCCATCGTACTTACCTACATGTATTTTTATCAATCGATAACACTGATAAAGCTAAAAATATAACTAAGTACGCAAAGTTATTATTTACTATTATTTACTATTATTTAAGGATTCAAACGATTCTCTCTGTTCGCGTCGTATTACTCATTGCTGAGGGTGTGACGCCTGTCCATTAATTACTTTTTTGAGACACGAATGCGATGGGTTCCCATTTCCCAGCCTGCCTCCCTAGTTTAACGATAAGTACGTTCGACTGCGGATCACGGGGTCCTGGATTCGATTCCCGAGCCGGGCCAAAAATTGTTTTTGTTATCACGCTATTATGCGACGATAGTGATTAGCCCGCCAATCCACATTGGAGCAGCGTGGCGTGTCTAAGCTCTAAACACCTCTTTCCTATAAGAGAGATTCTGTGTCCAGCAGTGGGACGTTAAAGGGATGTAGTGGTCAATGATCAATTTAATTGTGTTTAAACTTTCATACACAAGTCTCAGTAAAATGTATGTATATTAGACTAGATTATACTGTATCTACCATCTTATAATACCTGCATTTATGTAAATTATACCATTCATTCACACGATCGAAATTCCAACTCCACCAAGCTCCGTACTGAGTGCTTAATCTAAGATCGGAGCACTCGAAAACGAACTCGAAAACTATTGATCGAATCACAAGTGAATTCAGAGCAAAATGAACTCAAATACTCGTATTTTAAAGTCGTAATTCCATAGTTCGAATATGTATTTTACAACATTTCTGCTTGGGGCGCTCGTTGTGTTCGAATGCTGAATGTATTGGCGAACTCAAACCTTAATACAAGCCTTTTTAGGTCTATTTTACTCTGAAATCGATCAATAGTTTTCGAGTTCGTTTTCGAGTGCTCCGATCTTAGACTAAGCACTCTGCATTCGGTTGGTGGGCGTTGCGCCTAAAATGCATTTAATTATTGCAAATAAGTCCAATTGGCAACTGAGCCTACGTGATTGATTCAGAGTGACGTCACACACTTCTTATCCCCCCTCCTCCCCTTCTCCCTCCCAACCGCCATTGTTACTGGCAACTCGTGACGAAAATTTAAATTTAATTTTCATATCGTTCATTCATTAATATTTTTATTGGATTCGGTTATCTAAAATTCTATTCTGAACTGCTTATCTGTAACGCGAATGCCTACGAGGTTCCGGGTTCGATTATAATTTTTGTCCATTGTTATTCAATGGACAAAAATTATATTCAAATAATTCAAGTTCTAATTGCAGTCTATATGAAAAATTCTAGTCGTTGTAAAAAGCTAGAAGTAACTATTTCTTAATCTATATATTCTGTACTATTTAATAAATAAAATTGAAGGGTCATATTAAGCTCATATTATGGTTATTTGGACGGTACCATAACCGAATCATACGTTTTTAACAATTTTGTCTATCTGTTTGTCTGTCTGTCTGTCTGTTTGAACGGGCTAATCTTCGGAACGGCTGAACCGATTTTGACGGGACTTTCACATACAAGTAGAGAATTAACCAGGGAGTAACATAGGCTACTTTTTTAACCGACTTTCAAAAAAAGGAGGAGATGTGTTTTTCTACTTATGTACACCGATATCTCCGAGATTTCTGAACCGATTTGCGTATTTTTTTTTTTAATCGATAGAGAAACATTGCGACACTGTCCTACAAAAAATTTAGTTTGCAACTGCTCATTCTTGATGCTGTAGGGGACCTGATCCCCAAAACTAATGGGATTTAGGAACTGTCGGTTATTTAACTTGATATTGGAGGTACCAACTAAAGACTTTATCGTTGAATGAACTCGAGTAGGTATCTGTACAATGTACATATCCAACTCGTCAACCCTGATGCTGTTAGGAATTGCATTCTGAAATCGTAGGGATCCCACGGAATTTTTCCATTTTGGGGAGGGGTTACTACAGATAGGCTATTTTTTGTTCTGGAAAATCAAAAGTACACACGGGATTTTTTAAAACCTAAATCCACACGGGCGAAGCTGTGGGCATCATCTAGTTATTAATAATAAATTTAACATAGGTTACTTGCCAAAGAACTGCGGCGCGTACGGTGCAGCTAATAATGAGCGGTGAACTTAATTTAATTATTAAAATTCAAAAAAATTACTTACGAGAACTTAAAATTAAAACTACGAGGGTACCTAACGCGCCCTGCAGGGTTATTCTGTAACTTAGTTACCAACTGAAAATAGTTGCCAACGGATTACTTTGATATACATTGCTGCTTTACTTAAATTGAAATATAAAGTGTTTTCATAATTTCACACAGAAAAGCAGCAATGTATATCGAACTAATTCGTTGGCAACCATTTTCAGTTGCTAACTAAATTACTTACAGAATAGCCCACCTGGTCTGCGCACACAACAAACACACCCGGGTTGTTTTTAACCCCCGACGCAAAAACGACGGGGTGTTATAAGTTTGACGTGTCTGTGTGTGTGTGTGTGTGTGTGTGTGTGTGTGTGTGTGTGTGTCTGTCTGTTCCCCTGTGGCGCTCAAACGGGTGGACCGATTTGAATGCGGTTTTTTTTGTTTGAAAGGTGAATTAGTCGAGAGTGTTCTTAGCTATGTTTGATGAAAATCGGTCCAAGATGGCCGCCGCTACAAAATGGCGGATGATATATTTTTTCACAACTCCCTTGATATGGGTATCAAATGAAAGGGCTTGACTAGTAGAATAGCACTATTGCAAATTCAAGATGGCCGCCGCCACTAAATGGTGAATGTCGGGGGTTTTTTAAATTTTCAATTTACACTTGTTTATTATCACTATGAATGATTTCAACTAAGTGATTAATAAAATCGATTTCTCTCACGAGACCTACGTGTGTATATGAAAACTACTGCACTGCAGAACTGTTATAGTTCTTTTTCATCGAAGTAGTTTGATGAATTGCTCGCTTATTAAAATTCCTGACGAACACGATTACGGCTGAAGTATTATTTAGCGGCGTGGATATATTTTCCGGAGCACTTTTTCACGGCATATAAATCGGTACCGCTTTGAAGTCGACGGCGGCTGTTCAGCCAACCTCGACTAATTCGTTAGGCGTCGCGGAATTAAATCCAATTTGGATTAAAACATAAGATCTAGATCATGAAGATTATTTGACCTCATTAAATCCTCGTAACAATAAAGTTTGAGCCTTGGACGTTTGAGCAAAGAAATGTAGGTATAGTATTACGTACATAGGGAAAACTGTGAAGAAATGTTGGGGAAACTGAAAAGAGTTATAGAAAGAAAATACGTAAGTATATGCTTATTTAGGGAAACTACTTTGGTTTAAGTTTAAGTTATCTGTATTACAACTATTTTCTGTTTGTAATAAGATTAACTTAAAAAAATCCGGTCAGTCCAAAGTGAATTTTTGTGGATGTATGAAATAAACTAGCATAGAGTTAGTAAATAAAGTCTAAAATGAAAACAGCCGTTGGACCGAAAATAGAGAAAATCTTGCTCAACTCAATTGATGAATGGATGAATTGGATGCATGCATCTTTAAAATAAGTGCTACGCCTTCAGGAATTTTTAAAAATAGAAGAGGATTCAAAACAGTCATTGGACCGGAAATAGAGAATCTCTTACTATCAACTCAATTGCATACGAGTAGGTACACATTGTATGATTTTGAAGAAATTAATTTTCATTTTCTTTTTAAATAAATTTTTTGAAGAAATAAATTTTTATTTCAACATGAGCTTTCCCTCGTTGTCCGTACCTGTGCGTCGAAGACAAATAACCAAATGTCCACTCACCCTGCACAGAGCCACTCCGGTGTCCAGCCTGTCCAGGAAGTTGTCCGCGTTGATCCTCAGCTCGGGGTACAGCACCGTGAGCCACTCGGCCAGGTCCTCTTTCATGGCGTACAGGTACTCCTCCGAGGACTTGAAGGGCCGGAAGGGCCGCGTCTCGAGCAGCACGGCGCCTGCGCTTGCCATCTTTGATGTTGTATTTTTTAGGCGTGGGACATTACTGGCTCTGGAACAAGGGAGAATTTATTAAATAGCTGATCACCGTCACCAGTACAGCCCTTTATCGTCCTACTGCTGGGCACAGGCTGCCTCCCTTATGGGAGAGAGGGATTTAGAACTTAGACTCGCCATGCTGCAATGCACCGATGCGGGTTACCGGGCTATAACAACTATTGTCATAAATTATGAAATTGAAAAGAACCGATATCTCTGACGACGGCTCTCCGAGGTACGGGGGTGAAACGCCGCCAACTACCATCTCCGGGCTGGCATTAAATAAATAAATTACCTTACCTAAAAATCCCGGGAATCGAACCTAGGACCTCGTGATCTGCAGTCGAACATGTTAATCACTACACCAACAAGGTAATAAATAGCTGATTATGTCAATGAATATTGTTTCTTCAGAAGACGAAGTAATGAATATTAGGACTCAAATTAACTATGTCAGTAGTCAGTAGTCAGTTGTCAGGAGTCAATTGGACAAGAGCCCAGTTTGCTGCGAATTCATCGTTGATGAATTGGTAATTTACATGGGTAATTCAATATTGCGCAATGGGTAAATAAATCTTTTCATAACGTTCAGGGTTGCCAGAGCGTAATGTTCTTCAATCGAATAAACCTTTACAATTTGCAATGCATCTGTTTGAACACCACTCTACCACTAGTACCTATTGGCTCTACCATTTGTTTGGTTTACAAAAAAAAAAACAGGGAAGGAGAACCAATAACAATTTCCAGGTGTCGGTTCGATGAAGACTTTTTACATTTCATATAATTATAATAGTGTTTCGAACTATCCTACCAATTTTCAGCCAAGTGTGAATAAACTGTGCGTGTCCAGGAGTAAATTTTTTTTCCAGGTGTCGGATTGATGAGGACTTTTCACATTTCATTTATAATAGTGTTTTGAACAATCCTACCAATTTTCAGCCAGGTGTGAATTATTGTAACCTCACCCCTATTTTTAGTCTAATTTGACCGGTCTATAGATGATAGATTGCGTTTTATTTAGGTAACAATAAGAACGTGCCTATTGCCCCGTTCGTGCAATACATTTGTGCCTGTCTGTTCCCGCAAATTCAGACAAGGTTTAAGTACAAAAACTGAAAGCCCTGAACAATGATTACCTTGAGGCCATTTGATCCTCCTATAGTGTCTACTAGATTGCTAATTTAACTGAATCGGAGCCGACTCCAATGTCTAGACTGTTAGGGCGTTTGTCCACCGCCACCGTCACCGGGACGTCACCGACGAGATGACGGCGCCGATTTAGTGATACATATACATTTATTACGGCCGTGTGTCCACCGCACGCCCGTCACGTCAGCTTCTTCTCGGGCGTGCGGTGGACACACGGCCGTAGTAAATGTATGATGTATCACTAAATCGGCGCCGTCATCTCGTTGTCGGTGACGTCCCGGTGACGGTGGCGGTGGACAAGCGTTCTTACAAACGGGCTAATATTGAAGTCACGGTAATTAGCACCGTGTCGCTTGTTATAAACCAATCTTGAAGCCTTCTTGTTAGTGGGTCAATTAATGAATTGGCCAATTTTAATTATCTCGGTATGTTAAGAAATATAGCCTGGCACCGCATCGATCATAAAGATGGATGTTTTATAAATTTTAATTTGACTAATTTATTCATTAATTCATACAATAAAAAATTAACATTAGATAGGTACCATTAGTAGAGTGTCGAGCTATTTACAGACAGATTTCTAACCTAAATAATTAATGAATGCATAGTTATAAAAATATTTTGAAAACGGTGCCTAATCCCTTTGAGAATTATTATAACACAAGTGTAAATTAAAAATTTAAAAAACCATTCGCTATTTTTGGGCGGCGGCCATCTTGGATTTGCAATAGTGCTATTCTACTAATCAAGCCCTTTCATTTGATACTCATATTAAGGGAGTTGTGAAAAACTATGTAATCCGCCATTTTGTAGCGGCGCGGCGGCCATCTTGGACCGATTTTCATCAAACATAGCTAACAACACTCTCGACTAATTCACCTTTCAAACAAAAAAAACCGCATTCAAATCGGTCCACCCGTTTGAGCGCTACAGGGGAACAGACACACACACACACACACACACACATACACGTCAAACTTATAACACCCCGTCGGGGGTTAAAAACAATGTATGGTGGGATAGTAGCGGATAATTACTACCCGTGCGAAGCCGGAGCAGGTCGCGCGTGTGATGCACTCATAACACAAACTCACAAGCAGCATACGAGTTAAGACTTAAAGCCTCCTCTACATGTCTGCAGACGCGTCCGCGGACGTCATCTGCGGATGCGTCCGCGGACGTCTCTTCTTCTTCTTCGTGCACTTCATTACTGAAGGTCGTGCTTGTCTTGGAATGCCTTTACTGAAGAGTCAACCAGCTGCCTCCACGCCACTCTTGTCTTCGGCGTCCGCGGACGTATAGAGGGGGTAATTTGTGCATCTGTTGTAGGTATTTAACGTCCGCAGACGTCCGCAGACGCGTCCGCCTCGAATCCGATTGTTGGCGGTTTTTGTGGCACAGATCAAAGGGTTTCGGCGCGGACGTCCGGCGTCTGTCCACACGTCTGGGGCCTATTTAATAAACGTTACAATCCTACAAATTTGTAAAAAAGCTACATAATTGTTAAATTGTAGGACAAGTACTGTTTAATAAAAGTTACAAATATGTAAGAAAGTTACAATTAAATAACTTACAATTGTCATACTTCTAAAGGATGTTTAATAAAAGTTTACATATGTAAAAAACGCCTGTAGAGTTTTATGACAATATTGTAATTTACAAATATGTAGTGGTAAATTACAATATTGTAAATTACAAATATGTAGTGGTAGCTTACTATTGGCGTCAATAAAATTGACAAATAATTTACTAACCACAAATCCAGAAACACGTTTTATGCAGTTATGTACCGTTCCTTTACTAATACCGTGTGCATCTGCTACTACATGGTATTGTAGTCGGTCACATTAAGACTAAAATTTAATCTTTTACGAAAAACTGCGGGGCCGTTGATGTACAATCTAATATTCATCATCACTACTTTCATTGCTCGATGTTAGAATCATTTTTTATTAATTCAAATTAAAATTCAAAACGTTTCTTAATTTTTACAAATTGTAAGATATTTCGACACAGGGTGAGACTGCCTGTCAGAATTGTGTTACAATTTACAAAATATGTAAACTTGTAATTACAATTATGTGTTCAATAAAGCACTTTTTCCTACAAATATGTAAATATTCACCTGTCAAGTGAAAATGTTTATTAAACAGAAATCTACAAAATTGTAGATAAATTTTACAAATTTGTAAATTTTCCACCATAACAAATTTGTAAAGCATAATTTTTATTAAACAGAAACTTGTAGAATTGTAGCCTGTTACCTGTAATTGTATTTTACAATTTGTAACGTTTATTAAATAGGCCCCTGGTGACGCATCAGTTTCATCGGAGTTGCGATTGAGAGTGCACGCGTGCTTCTTGCGGTTTAATTCTTGTTTAAATGGCTAATAATATAAGCACCGAGGATGCACATTCACGTAGAAGTTAAAAGTACTAAATAAATAAATAGTTGCGGCAGCTACGGTCTCAATATCCATTTTTAAACGTGCGTGTTGCGTCTGTCGAGAATGAACCTAGACTGATCGATCTGCAGACGTGTGGACAGCTCGTGGTGATCCATCTGCGGATGCATCTGCGGGCGTCCGCGGACGCATCTGCAGACATGTAGAGGAGGCATAATGCATCCGCAGATGACGTCCGCGGACGCGTCTGCAGACATGTAGAGGAGGCTTAAGATAACGCAAGAACTATCATGACTCATCGTTATATTTATAACGTCAATAAATATGAAGATATATAATCGTGATATATTCACACAAAACAATATTTACTTACTCAAGTACCTAGTTTATAATCAAGTTTTTGTCTGATGATCCTTGTGCAGTATGAGTCATGACTATAATTATATAAATAACTAAATTTAGTACTTAAAAATGTATGCAACTACGTTTCATCATCAGTCCTCAAATAAAATTTTTCGTCTAGACTATAATCACAGAGTACCTACAGAGGGGAAGCTTCTACAAGCGGCCCGCTGTCGGTACACTCACACATATGCGCATGTTTGTCACCAACTGTACCGGTTAGTTGAACGAGCGCGCGTCCGTGAACCGTTGGTGAGTGTGTTTGTGTGAGTATACCTACAGCGGGCCGCTTGTGGAAGCTTCCTCTCTGTAGATTTACTATTCGTGTGCTATAATTATTAAAGATAATAATAGATGTAAATACAAAAGAATGAAAATTCTCTCCGAAACTTCAAATGCTACTGCAATGAATAAAAATATTTTTTGTTTGTATATATTTTTTTAAATTTACTTTATAACATACAGATATGGTTAATCATTTTAGGTGTACTTACCATCAACTTACTTAAGTTTTTATGTACACCAAGAGATGTGCCATCGATATGTTAAATAAATAATAATAATTTATAAAAATGCTGTGCATAAATTGATCAATTTAGTAATCGACCACATAAAATCGTTAATCATTACAAAATTAGGAGGATTTGTCAACAAGCTGATTAGTTGATTAGTTTTATGACAAAATCATTTAGTTTGATCGGTAATTTAATATTAGATTGTGATACAAGGGCGATAAAAACCTCAACGCTCGAGTATATACATAATTATTGTATATCGTCAATACATTTTTGAATACATTTGTGCGAAGGTCATCTGTCTCGAAATTTTGTCAGAAAGATAGATTTTTTTCCCAATTTGCTCATTTAAAATATCAGTCGGAGTTTTTTTTCCATTTTTTCATATTAGAGAATTCTATCAAAAAAAAAAATATAAAACAGTGATTCCCACTATTTTCACGAGGCCTTGCCCCATAGGCTTACTTTTTCATAAAAAATACACAATGTGTGTTCGCGGAACAATGGAGATGAGAGACAATGTGCAAAATCAGAGCAGCCAATGTCCTGATTTTACACATTGTTGTGTCGAGCAGGTGGTTTGCATGAGCACAAGTTGTACTTTTAATATAACATGCACTCCTTTGGGCCCATACCGTTCTAAAATTAGTAAACACTTTTCA
Organism: Melanargia galathea; assembly: GCA_920104075.1. Lineage (NCBI taxonomy): Eukaryota > Metazoa > Arthropoda > Insecta > Lepidoptera > Nymphalidae > Melanargia > Melanargia galathea. The sequence continues at coordinate 10,948,278 of OV049857.1, read as the reverse complement.
GCGTTGTACAGTGTACACCAAATATCAAAATTTCAGGTTTGTAACTCATTTCATCTACGAGCTAGAGACTTGTGACCGGCGGACAGACAGACGGACAGACAGCAGAGTGACATTAATAGGGCTCCGTTTTTATCCTTCGGGTACGGAACCCTAAAAATTACAGTTAAAAACTCGTAAACTTATAACCCTATCTACTCGTGTGGTTAACTTATGACTGATTTATAGCAAGATTTCCGAGTTGAACCGGACTAGTGTACGTACCTACGTACATAAGTAGAGGTGAGTCAGTTTAACGTCACGTAGCTGTAGGTATGTATATCCCATCGTATAACCCAAACCGACGTTTACATGAATGGCCATCCCATAAACCACGGCGCTTTGTGGGGGCCGTTGCCCTTTCCGCTTCACTAGGGTTGCCCCTCATCTAATTATAATGTTATTTCGTTAACCATTACCAACATGTAGATAAGTTTTTGAGGAACATTTAAATTCAATTCAATCCGCTAATTTGTCAAATAAAATCGAAAATATAGATAACTTTAAAAAACATGTGAATGGTTAAAGTGTGATTTGGTTACCAAAATTAAGAACAACAATGTAAAATTTTAATTTTTGCATCTACCAGTATATCCACAACAGATCTTTATAGGTACGTTGTCTTAAGGTATCCAAAAGATATTTAAAAATTAAGTGAACATATTATTGTTTTTTTTTAATTATTTTTTATTTAAAAATCTACTTATTAGAAGTTTCAATATTGTTTCTTGTTTGTTTTTTGCCGTGATAATTTTAATGTTTTAACTTAAATATGGAGTATTCAATGAAAGTAAATGAATTGCGATTAACACTGAAGATAAAAGGTAAGATTACTCAGAATTTGGTTACTCATGTAAAATACCCCATAGAAAACAAGTCTTTAAGAAATTTTATAATGTGGTTTTTGAATTGCAGGCAGATTATGACAGAAATAACAAATTCACTTCTGAAAGAGGTACTTGTCCCTACCTTGCTAGTGGCATCAATTAATGGTGTCCCTTATAAACAAGACCTTATTCCAATATACAAATCTTTGAAATTTTAAACAAATGACTGTTTGAATAAAGAAAATTTTAAGTTGGTAACCCTGGCGGGTGTCGCGAATCCACGCGACTAATTGTAAACATGTACTAACGAGCTGCCGTATGAGTTCTGTTATTTCTAGTTTTCAACTTAAAAGAGTATAATTATGATATATCTACCACACTTCTTTGCACACCTGTGGTATTTTTCAACAGTTTCCAATAATTAGTACTAACTATAATTATCACTTATTGCGTTTAAGTATTTCATCACATTTCTATTAAACACAATTTACGTTGATAATATGTTTTACTACATTGCCATCGTAAACGCCTCCGATTCTTTTATTATTCAACACTACCAAAATCTCCTTAAAATCCTTGTCACCTAAGAGATAGATACACAGTAATTTTTGTTCATCAATAATTTCTTAGCAATTGCATATCCCCGTCAGGCAATACCTATGATCGCACGCGGCGATGCGTGCACTATGCATAAATGTTTATTGAATAGCGTACTTTCAATTTAATGATTAGATTGATAACCTTGGTACCATTTCTTCACTCAGCACTGACTAATGCCTGAGCACCGTTCACACTTGGATCATGCTTTAATGCTTATATTACGCAAGAATAGACAATGTTGTTTATTAATTAATTTTGAACCATCGCAGCTTTAGTTTTAAGCTGTCGTAAATAAACTGCACAATTATTTTTTAATTTTAAACAGCCATTAGAAGTTTAAACGTTGTGTTGTTTTTAATTAATATAAATACCCAAATGCCACTATAGGGAATCGATCTCGGGACCTCCCAATCATAAGACCACAACCACTAATGGATAATTAAAAATGTACATATTATGTAATGAAAATTCAATATTTACCTACCAAGATTCGTCAAATAAATCTAAACTGGTTACCCAATCAAAATCCTACGACAGAACTGATTATCCGAGAAAAATTTTGAACCTCTTGTTTGCGTTTAGAATGCCACAAATAAGGTCGCATTGTGTTCTGTATTCTTTAATGTAATCAAGCACATCCTTAATAGATAAGATGAACTAAATAGCTATGCTGTGATGATATGATAAAATATGTGACCAAATTTGATAAAATCCTTACATCCATAAACGTACTTAAGACCCCTCTCCCAGTTTGACGCTATGGAAGTTTAGGTATCTAACGGCAGGTAGGCTGGCGGCCAGTTACACGGACGACTACTTGGATATAGCGCGACTATGACTATAGTTTTGGTACTTGTATTAATTTATAAATTATTTATTTGATATTGTAGTATTATATATTATATATTATATATTTACTATAAAATATTTTTAAAATGACTTCGCGTGGGACTTTATCGAATAAGTATTTCATTAATCTACGTTCAACTTACAAAACAAAAGCGACCAGGATAATATGATGTTCTTCTCTATAATGACATGTAGGGTTCCGTATTTATATCATAGGTATCACGCATATTTAGCCTTCAACCATTTTTTTCTAAACTAACTAATAAAAGAAACAATCACCTTTTTAATTATTTAACAATTACCAATTATTATTATTATTATTATACATATTTCAAATCATCTGTCTGAAAATAACATTACAGAGCTGTTGCATTGCACCTGTTGAAGTTCTTGGATACATTTTCTGATAAGAGTACAATTATTTAAGAGCAGTTTTACCTTTTCTCTGAAAAATCTGAGATTTCAAGCTCCAAATTTAGCATCGTAGGAGAGACTTTCACATATTTCAATACATGTTTTAAATAAACTAATCCTTCATATTGACATTTGTCAGACCATATTTACAAAAACTATTTTATTTATTTTGTAATGATCAATTTCCCACACCTCGTTTTAATAAAATAAATAACAGACTCAACTTTGAAGCTCTATATCTGTCCTTTAAAGTCATCTGATTTACTTGAAAAAAATACTTAAATATCAGACATATAGTCCTATTGACACATTACAGACCAGAATATAGATTTTTTATCAAATTAATGGGTAAAAAAAAATGAACTTCCGCCAAATTTCCCGAATTATACGGTTACTTTAACACGATTTTTTGTATTGAAAAAAGCATAAATTCAATAAAATTTTTATGTAGAAATAAATTATGTTCTTTAACGAATCTATGTATATAGTTTAATTAACAATCCATTTATTTGATCAAACATAAAAACTTATTAAACATCACCCTAAATTACAATAAATAGCTACGCATTGTCTTAGCTTATTTAGTATGCGCCCGGCGCTCGTTGGGGAAGGACCTGTGCAAATTTTGCCACCATCCAGATGCACGTACGAGAGTCGTGTAAACACTAATTTATACAACGACTGCAAAGTTTTGAGCATGAATATTTTTCTAAAAAATATGCGTGAGTAGTAAGTAATAGTGCGTATTTTTTTAAATAAGTGAAATTACAGCATAGCACCTAGGACAGTCACGGAAATATAATATTATAAACTAATATTCCATTTTGAAATCCAAGATGGCCGTCGTATTTTTTTTTTAAGAAATTATCTTCTATACATATCTATACATAATATAATAAAATCGTAGAATTGCCATATGTGTACATTGAAGATTTGTGCAAAATAATAACTGGTGGATGTTAGGGATAAGTAATAGAACATAAAAAAGCTATTTTTGAAATTTTTGTCTGTTTATCTGTTTGTCTGTATGTTTGTGCGCGCATCACGTAAAAACTACTAAATGGATTGAAATGAAACTCGGCATGATCTACGGAGTAATATATAGGATACTTTTTATCCCAAAATTCAGCACGGTTCCCTTGGGAGAGGGGATGAAAGTCAAAATGTGTACTTAGCTGTAATTCGTTAACGGGTGGTCCGATTTCATTCATTCTTTTTTTGTTAGAAAGGAGATACTTTATAAATTACCGGCCAATCTCTGAAAGGCTGGACCGATTTTGATAGGACTTTCACTGGCGGATGTTTACATTTTGATGTACCTAAACATCCGCCAGTGAAATTTCAACAGTTTTTAGCAAGGTATAAGCTCAAAGGAGCTTAGGAAAAACAAAGAGTTCTCAATGAGAGGGATTTTTAAAAACCAATATCCATGCGAACGAAGTCGCGGGTTTATCCACTTGTTTATAATATGGGTGTCATTTCATTTCCGAAGTTTTTTGGTGGGACTGAACATAAAAAATGATGTTCATTTTGGAATCCAAAATGGCCGTTGTATTTTTTTAAGGAAGAAATCAAAAGAAGAAGAAAAAAAAATTATACGAAATAGCAAAATTCGCCCCCTCCTCCCAAAAAAATATACTAAGTACCTACCTAATGACTCCAAACACCTGTTGTTTATTACTAATTACTGTAATAAAAGTCGCACTTGCACTTCTGACTAAACCGACATTTTAGCAGTAAACAAAGATTGCATACTTTTTATTGTTCTATTGGTAAACTTTAAATAATTGTACTCTTATCAGAAAATGTATCCAAGAACTTCAACAGGTGCAATGCAACAGCTCTGTAATGTTATTTTCAGACAGATGATTTGAAATATGTATAATAATAATAATAATAATAATTAAAAAGGTGATTGTTTCTTTTATTAGTTAGTTTAGAAAAAAACGGTTGAAGGCTAAATATGCGTGATACCTATGATATAAATACGGAACCCTACATGTCATTATAGAGAAGAACATCATATTATTATCCTGGTCGCTTTTGTTTTGTAAGTTGAACGTAGATTAATGAAATACTTATTCGATAAAGTCCCACGCGAAGTCATTTTAAAAATATTTTATAGTAAATATATAATATATAATACTACAATATCAAATAAATAATTTATAAATTAATATTTAATACAAGTACCAAAACTATAGTCATAGTCGCGCTATATTCAAGTAGTCGTCCGTGTAACTGGCCGCCAGCCTACCTGCCGTTAGATACCTAAACTTCCATAGCGTCAAACTGGGAGAGGGGTCTTAAAGTTTACCAATAGAACAATAAAAAGTATGCAATCTTTGTTTACTGCTAAAATGTCGGTTTAGTCAGAAGTGCAAGTGCGACTTTTATTACAGTAATTAGTAATAAACAACAGGTGTTTGTAGTCATTAGGTAGGTACCTAGTATATTTTTTTGGGAGGAGGGGGCGAATTTTGCTATTTCGTATAATTTTTTTTTGTTCTTCTTTTGATTTCTTCCTTAAAAAAATACAACGGCCATTTTGGATTCCAAAATGAACATCATTTTTTATGTTCAGTCCCACCAAAAAACTTCGGAAATGAAATGACACCCATATTATAAACAAGTGGATAAACCCGCGACTTCGTTCGCATGGATATTGGTTTTTAAAAATCCCTCTCATTGAGAACTCTTTGTTTTTTCCTAAGCTCCTTTGAGCTTATACCTTGCTAAAAACTGTTGAAATTTCACTGGCGGATGTTTAGGTACATCAAAATGTAAACATCCGCCAGTGAAAGTCCTATCAAAATCAGTCCAGCCTTTCAGAGATTGGCCGGTAATTTATAAAGTATCTCCTTTCTAACAAAAAAAGAATGAATGAAATCGGACCACCCGTTAACGAATTACAGCTAAGTACACATTTTGACTTTCATCCCCTCTCCCAAGGGAACCGTGCAGAATTTTGGGATAAAAAGTATCCTATATATTACTCCGTAGATCATGCCGAGTTTCATTTCAATCCATTTAGTAGTTTTTACGTGATGCGCGCACAAACATACAGACAAACAGATAAACAGACAAAAATTTCAAAAATAGCTTTTTTATGTTCTATTACTTATCCCTAACATCCACCAGTTATTATTTTGCACAAATCTTCAATGTACACATATGGCAATTCTACGATTTTATTATATTATGTATAGATATGTATAGAAGATAATTTCTTTAAAAAAAAATACGACGGCCATCTTGGATTTCAAAATGGAATATTAGTTTATAATATTATATTTCCGTGACTGTCCTAGGTGCTATGCTGTAATTTCACTTATTTAAAAAAATACGCACTATTACTTACTACTCACGCATATTTTTTAGAAAAATATTCATGCTCAAAACTTTGCAGTCGTTGTATAAATTAGTGTTTACACGACTCTCGTACGTGCATCTGGATGGTGGCAAAATTTGCACAGGTCCTTCCCCAACGAGCGCCGGGCGCATACTAAATAAGCTAAGACAATACGTAGCTATTTATTGTAATTTAGGGTGATGTTTAATAAGTTTTTATGTTTGATCAAATAAATGGATTGTTAATTAAACTATATACATAGATTCGTTAAAGAACATAGTTTATTTCTACATAAAAATTTTATTGAATTTATGCTTTTTTCAATACAAAAAATCGTGTTAAAGTAACCGTATAATTCGGGAAATTTGGCGGAAGTTCATTTTTTTTTACCCATTAATTTGATAAAAAATCTATATTCTGGTCTGTAATGTGTCAATAGGACTATATGTCTGATATTTAAGTATTTTTTTTCAAGTAAATCAGATGACTTTAAAGGACAGATATAGAGCTTCAAAGTTGAGTCTGTTATTTATTTTATTAAAACGAGGTGTGGGAAATTGATCATTACAAAATAAATAAAATAGTTTTTGTAAATATGGTCTGACAAATGTCAATATGAAGGATTAGTTTATTTAAAACATGTATTGAAATATGTGAAAGTCTCTCCTACGATGCTAAATTTGGAGCTTGAAATCTCAGATTTTTCAGAGAAAAGGTAAAACTGCTCTTAATTCATGTTTACGAAACGTACCTAACACTTAAAGTATTTAGATTAAGTATACAAGATACTGAAAAAGTTTAAACTATTCATAATCCATGGATTTGCGGTAAGCTTGAGAGGAATGACCTAGCTTTAATAAAAAAAATGTTATGCCTATGTTATAGAGACATATTTTTTTAATGACAACCACAATTATAATTATGGAATCGCAATGAATAATTTCGTATTAAAAAATAATTAAGTGGTGTTTAAATATTAACAAGAAATAAGTTAATTATAAAAGATGCATTACGAAGAAATAGAAAATTAACAATGGAAGGGTTTAATTCATTAAAGGATATTAAACACCAACATAAAACAAAAATAAAAACAACAATATTTAAAGACTTTGACAAGATGGAGACTACGACGAAGATATAGATAATAAAATATACATAGTTATATACTTTTATGGATACATATAAATTATATTTCTCATTGTTGTAATAATTCATTTCAATTCATGAATTGCCATTTTCTTTGTAAGGCCATTAATGATTACTTTTTACAAATAAAGCCCACGCAATATCCAAATATAGAATCAATGTAATATAATAAGAACCTTGTAATTACATTTTTTCCTAATAAGTAATAACCAATTGTCTATGAGGTAAATTAATAATTTCATATGAAATTCGTAACATTGCTTTTGCAGTATTTTTTTAAACACGTCATCTGTATCATTGTTTTCTTGAAAATTGATCTATTAATATATTCTTATTAATGGAGCGAGATTCGCACCACGTTTTGTACGTGTTAATAAGGATTGAAGTGTCACCTTCGTGTAATGAAGTGGCCATTTGTTGTCATGAAAAATTTATTTGTCCTCGTCTGGGCTCCTCGTCGGTTCTACTTAACCGCTGGTTTCAATTAATTGGCAAAATCTGTCAGTCATCAATTTGAAATCATTAGTTACGGGCGTCTCACAAGGATGACTGTAGTTGTTTTGTGTCTGGAAATAATTTACACCACATCGGCTACTCGGCTAAAATATTAATTGATGAACATTCATTGCACGCTAAGAGATGTGAAGCATTGACAGATTAATTATATCTATCGGTAAAAAATTCATTAAAAGTAGACTTTGACAGTTCGGTTTTAATCATGCAAACGATGATTTAATTTATAATGTTCTAGAATTAGAAATAAAAAAATAACATCAATAAAACCCAAATAACAAGTTTTTTAAATCCCTGTTTTAATTCAACGCGTTAGTAGTGTATTAACTGACGATGATCCACAATCCTTCTTAATGACAAACACGAAAAATAGTAACACACTTTTAAATATTAAAAGTGTTCATTCGGAAATTACGAGTAAATTGATTCAGAACAAAATTATTCAGAACCGTCGAAACTAAATAACGGATGAATTAATCATTTTTACGCCATTATTACTACTGACTCTCCTTTTTAGGTTAGTTCACTATCGAGCGTCTGCGGAGTTCTGAGTAACTGAAGTGATTCACCGATATTAATTTGTTAGTGTTTTAGGCGTTGAGGAACTACATCTGTATCAACAGACAATATCATTGTCGGTAATAGCAAGTTCACATGGTTCGATTTTAGTTGATATACAAGGCATTTGTTGCTTCAAATTGATTGAACACCTGTTCAGACGGTGCAAATGGCATGTGATCAGCTGTTGATGAAGTATTAGCATTTGATCAGTCAGATCAATTAAATCCGAACGGAATTTTCTTTTATTATGGCAATAAACAATGAAGTTAATACGTTAGTATTTAAGTTGATTTATAAATAACGTAGTAAACACAGGCATTAAAGCATTAAACCGACGAGCGATATAAGACAAAAGCGCGCACGAGCGCCTTGCGCAATACCACGCTCCGCTAACTTCCGCTGTCACACACGTACGGACAGCAAAAAACATTCAATACTTCACTCAGTATAATAAAAATAATAATCCTCCCGAACGAATTTCAACCACGGCGATCAATCTCAACGCAGGCGGAGAGTAGCTAACTAAGTAAATATGCAGGAGATATTAAAGTGCACAAGCGTGTGCGCAAACACAGCTTGACTCTCAGTATCATAGTCCGATGGGACGCAAACGCGACACACCGGAGAGATGCATAAGACTGCCAGCTTTACGTGCTCTACGAGGTATGGGGTTATCTAACCTCCAACTCCGAGCTGCTACTGAGAATTTCTTATCACTAGTCACTAGACGAATGCAATGATACAGTTAACTGCTCTACTACACGACTAATCATTCTAACACATTAACTTATAATAATAAGTTAATCAAATAAAACCATTGCACAACCCAAGACGAGTGTCCCCCTGTTTATGCGTACATAAATCAGATCGTATTTTAATGATTTATTAATACATTTTTACGTGTTTCGTTGCTGTCGGTACATTTAGTAGGCTAGCAGTCATCAGCACGTCCGCCGCGTGAGCGCGTCCGACACAAATACACGAAGAGTTCCGCGCGCATTAGCGCGGCTTGCTACCGAAGTTAATATTTTATATTTTATCATTATGTCATATTATTATTATTATGTTATATATTATTTATTGATACCTTCTGTTGATAACGGTACCTTGATAACATCAAGCATCTGTGCTTTGTTGGCGGCGACCAATCTCTACAGAGCTTGTTTGAGCTGCAGTCATCGATGCTATAGATTAGTAGTTTATGAAACGGTTGCATAATAGAGGTTATTAAAACACGAGTGTTAGTTTAAAAAACGAGCCGCAGGCGAGTTTTTTAATAGTATTACACGAGTGTTTTAATAACTAATTATGTAGAGTTTCATACACTACTTTATCTAAGCTCATCAATAGGTATCTTACGTATAAAAGAAAAGACTAAGAAATTAACAAAATTATTTATTATAATAAGTATTCATGTTTTGGATATTGCAATTTATAAATGTACTCAATTCTTCAGGGGAGAACGTTTTTGCATTTTTTCCCTTAAAGCCCTGCGATTTTCTTTTTAAAACAGCAATCAGTCTTGCGTATTTAATAATATCGATTTGGTTGTAGATACTCAATATACTTTTGAGCATTGAGTATTTAGCCCATAAGGACAAAGACTTAAATTTATTTGATAATTCTTGGAAATATGCTAGCATTACATTTTCTGAAAATGAAGTGGTTTTTTTCAAAATTTTCCAACTCATAAAATCTTGGTAACATTTATCGTAAATTTTCTTTGATTTTGCTGGCAAAAGATTATTTGTCATTCCCGATGCTATTTCCAGAATGTCTGGTGGAGTTAAATTCTCTTCAGTATCACTGCTAGACATTTTTCCGCGCAACAAAAATCACTTGCAAAATTTTGAGTTACAAAAACTGAATAGTAAATAAATAATAAATTAAAAATTTAAATAATAGGCGCCAAAATTCAATTGTCAATTTCGAATGTGCGGTGCGTGCAGTGCGTCTATGGTCAATTATGGTAGCACTACACTCTGTCCTCTGGCCGCATCTTGCTACCGCCACACTTTCGCAGTAGTAGTAATAGGGTAACTTTGATAGCGGGATAATCATTGTAAGTAACAAAATTAAACTAACTAACTATTGTAAACTAACTATTGTACCTATTTCTTTTAAAATGTTTCTTTTGTTTAATTTATGTTTTTTTGGTGTACAATAAAGTATTAAATAATAATAATAATAAACACCCGGCATGGCTCAAAAATACCAGAACCGAGTGCCTGTACTATAATGTAGAAAAAATTATTTTTTAACATTGTTTTGCAATAATTTCCTAACAAAGTAGTGTTATAATGAACTTTTTTAATTTTTTTTTTTAAATATTATAGATGTATGTGAATAAAGTAGTCCAATATATGACACATTTTGATTTCATAATTCGGAATTTTATGATATGAGAGTACTTAGATAAAATAATATACTTACCAACCTATAAATTATTATTATACTTAAAAGAAAACGTATAGTTAATTAATAAATTATATGATTTTTTTCCAACATGTTAATAAATAACACTTGTATATATGTACCTAGGTACTTATAGAATGTCAGCGCCCGCCCGAGGGCACGGCTAGTCTTCCGGGCGGCGCGGGCGAGGCTGTCAGCTATTATCGCAAGCGTCCGAAATTGCGATAATAGCTGACAGTAATGATATAATCACTTCATACTTCATGCGTGCCGCCTTGACGAGTTGTTTATTGCCTTGGCCTTATGGTGACATATAATTATCTTCTGCTGACCGAATTATGACTGCCTCGTTCGTCTAGTCGTTAGCATATTCGACCGCAGATCACGAGGCCCCGGGTTCGATTCCCGGGTCGGGCGAATAATTATTGTTAGGTATTGAGTTTTTTGTCAAGAAATTCTCAGTGCCAGCCCGGAGTTGGAAGCTAGCGGTGTTTCACCCCGTGCCTCGGAGAGCACGTTAAGCAGTCGGTCCCGGCTATTATCACTATCATGTGACAATAGTCTTTAAAGCCCGCCAACCCACATTGGAGCAGCGTGGCTGGTCTAAGCTCTAAATCCCTCTCTCCTATGAGAGAGGTCTGTGCACCGGATTTTACGGTGGTGGTGTAACCCCGACGCAAAAACGACGGAGTGTTATAAGTTTCACGTGTCTGTGTGTGTGTGTGTGTGTTTGTGTGTTTGTGTGTGTGTGTCTGTCTGTTCCCCCGTAGCTCTCAAACGGCTGAACCGATTTGAATGCGATTTTTTTTGTTTGAAAGGTAAATTTGTCGAGTGTGTTGTTAGCTATGTTCAATGAAAATCGGTCCAAGATGGCCGCCGCTATAAAATGGCGGATTACATATTTTATCACAACGCCCTCAATATGGGTATCAAATGAAAGGGCTTGACTAGTAGAATAGCACTATGCAAATCTAAGATGGCCGCCACCACAAATAGCGAATGTCGGGGGTTTCTTACCGTCGTTTTTGCGTCGGGGTTAATAACGTAAAATGTTGAAGAAATGTTTATTCTAAACTCCATTAAAGCAGTACAAAGTCCACGATTGCGGATTGAGTCCACGCGATAATTCCCATAGGTAGGTAACCAGTTATCATGTTAAGTGTTTCTGTTATCGAGAGGTTATCGCCGCCATATTGTATTGATACTCAACATTAAACATCGGCGATTGGAATCGAATGCGTTTTCGGACGTCCATGTGTCTTCATAATAATTTTATTTATCATCTTTATATAATGTTCTGGAAATCTACATACTTAATTAATATTCCTGACATTCTTTGCGATTTTTTTCCCATCCGAATAATTTCTTTCTTGTAAATGTGAATTAAACGGAAAAAATCCTTTCAGATTTCGATTGGAGTTTTTTCTCGTCTAATTCAGATTAACATAACGAAAGGAAATTATTTGGTGGAAAAAAATTTAGAAAGAACTTCAGGAAATAATATTAAATGTGCAACCGCCGAGTTTCTTTTTGGCAGGAAGAGCATTCTAAACCAGAGGCAGGTCTCTATATTAGTAGGTATTATTATGAATTACCCCTTTCTCTATGGCGTACGTAAATCAATATTATAAATCTTGAACGGAAAATTTATCGTGTATGAAAATTAATTTTTCAATACAGTTGTTTAACATGGCGTACTTTCAGAGGCTATAGTTATGATTCGAAAATTAAATCTTTTGCACAGGCATGTTTTGTTTTACGCGGTCGTGACTTTTGTTTTACGAGCTCGATCACTTTGTTTTGCAGTTTATTTTTAAATTTATAAGTCAATTTAAAAAGTTTAGTAGCAAGGAGTTTTCATACATAGAATAAAATCGGATAGATTTTATACGAGAAAAAATTAATAAATGCGTACCTACGTCTTAGCATTGAATTCTCAAAATTCTTTTAAATGTTTGTTTATTATAATTAATTATATATTTAATTACCATTTTTAATTTAATTATTTTCACATTAACATATCTCAAAAATCGAATAGGCTGTATACGCGTAGACAGTTGCCTAGTTTCGTTTTAAAATGTCCAGTTGCTTTAAACGCGCCATTTTCAGAAAGTTTTCATTTTTTGTGTGATAAATTGATTATTTTTTGTAAATATGAGTTCAAGTACAAGTGATATTATGGAATTAACTCCACCTGATATTTTATCTGGGGTAAAAATTACGCAAGATGGAATTTTGCCCCCAAGATTCCGACAAAGATAGGTACGTACGTATGTATGTTGAAATAAACATTTGATTCTTCGATTTGTTTTTTACTGTTTCCCACAACTGTATTGAAAAACGTCGTGTGATACACGGGTGTATCGGTTATTGCAAACTCGTGACATTAAAAACCCTCACCTTCGGTTCGGGCTTGTTAATGACAGCTCGTATGCAATAACCAACATTCCACCCTTGTATCACAATGTACTAATGCTGTGCAAGTAGGTACCTATTTAGTTATTATGCAATTACCTACATTAACATTATTTTCTTATATTAAACGGCTTTATTACCCGACTACGGCAAAGCCACAAGAAAGGGTTATGATTTTAGCAGTATGTATATTGTATATGTATATTTGTGTCCGATTTTTGTATGAGATTCTGTGTGTTCCACCGTAACGCCTGAATTACTGGCCGATTTTGATGAATGATTATGTTTCGGGTGACATTTTATATACGAAAAAATCGAGAAGTGAGCTTCGCGCGGCTATACTTGAATAATAAATTAGTTTCGGATCGAATAACAGATGGCGCCACTATTTGCTTGCCCCGCGCTTTCTGCACACTAAATTATTATTTTATATTAAATTAAATTAAGCGTATTCAGGTTTTATAGTTTACCAACTTTATCTTTTGTGTTATCATTTCCCAATCGATGTATTCTATGTACGTCCACGAGTTAGTATGTAAATAATAAACTTGCCCACCCCATTATTCCAACTGATGCTAATGGGATACAGGAAAAGGGGTCATTCCTAAAGAGATTACTCTATTTGCAACGCGATACCCTGCAGTACCGTGTCACTAGGGAAAAATACTGGTTTAATCCATACTTCCATAGAATAGAATAGAATAGAAAAGTTTTTTATTCAAAAAAACTTTTACAAGTACTTTTGAATCGTCAATTGAATCTACCACTGGTTCGGAACGCCATTCCAACCGAGATGAACCAGCAAGAAACTCGGCGGTTGCTCTTTTTAGGGTTCCGTAGTAAACAAGGAACCCTTATAGTTTCGCCATGTCCGTCCGTCTGTCTGTCTGTCTGTCTGTCTGTCCGTCCGTCCGTCCGTCCTCAGTTAATCTCGGAGACCTGTAATCATCAGAGAGAGAGATCTGTAATTTGGCATGTGTATAAATGTTAGTCACGCCGACAAAGTGGTGAAATAAAATTTTGATAAATATTTTTTTTTTAAGGTAGCTCCCCTACATGCAAAGTGGGGATGAATATTTTTTTTCTCGTCTACCCCATAGTGTGGGATATCGTTGAATAGGTCTTTTAAAAATACTGTGGGTGTGGGAACATTATTTTTCGATTTCTAGATCCGTTTGTAAAATATGATGTTTTGAAGTGCTAATTTTTATTAGAGTCAAGTGTCCCTCCCCTCTATCAGCCAAATGGCAGTATATAGGAACTTGAAAAAATTCACAGCAGTAGTATATATAATCAATTTTAAGGAAAAACTATCATGGCTAAGTAGGGTTCACAGGTTAAGGAGTTATATCTGTTTTTCGAGGATTGTGACTACGGAACCCTACACTGCGCGTGGCCCGCCACGCACTTGGCCGGTTTTATTTAGAATAACAATATAGATACTTAACATTTTTATGTACATGATCGAATTACCATTTCACGCATTGCTGGAACGAGTTAAATCCATACATCCATCCATACCTACTAATAGTATTAACTAGCTATTGCGCGCGGCTTCGCCCGCGTGAATTTCGGTTTTTCACAAATCCCGAGGGAATCGTGGATTTCCGGTTCCCGTTCCCGACCCCTTTTCCAACCTTTATACCTATTTTCAAGGAAGTTTACTATATTAATCTACCTACAGCTGCAGCTGTAGATTGCTATAGTTAGCAAATTTCGATTTTTTTTTCAAAATCCTCGGGAACTGTGGATTTTTCAGGATAAAAAGCGTATGTGTTAAGTCAGGGCATAATCTTTGGACTTTGTTTTATAATTATGTAGTGATGCAAAAAAAGTGTGTGTTTGTCTGTATGTTACCTTTTTCACGGCTCAACCGCTGAATCGATCTTGACGTTTGACTCAAAGATAACTTGCATCCTGGAGACAGACATAGGTTACGTACTTTTTATTCCGGAAACGCGGGATTTTTTCCAACCTAAATCGCCACGGACATCTGCTAAGTGCTAATACTATTAAACAATGCTTAGAAATAACTAAGAGCCGCGGCTTTAACAAAAACAGAATTAGTATAATTACCAATCATTTCCGTTTATATTAAAAATTCAGATCGATAATTTCGCAAGAAAGCATCCTATTCTTCAATCAATGGAGAAAAAGTAAGCCAAACATTACAATTCATCCGGAATTTTGCAACTGTGTCAAACACACATAATAGATACTTACATACCTACGTAAGTATTTACAATCCATTTTTCCTTAGCTGACTTGTGGTAAATGGTAATCAAATCACTTCTTGCAGTAACGCGCTAAGTGACGCGCAAGGCACATTAATTTTACCGCAAATTAAAGTAGATAATTGTGGCCGATTCTGTTGTACATAAACTAAAATGACAGGTCTAAATATATTCCTGTCTCTTTCACAATCCTCCCTGCTGATGGGGATAGCACTATTTTTAAACCTGTCAATTTAGTTTAGTTTAGAGATTGTGTACAACAGAATTAGCCACACTATTTTAACACTAAAATTTACTTTTAAAACTTTCGATTTAATCATTAGGGCTCTAGTCACCAAATTAATGTGACTGCACTCATTGGGCCATCAGGGATTAGTCGAGATGATGGCGAGACACCTGACGGATTGACGCTGGTTCCCTGGGAACGAGAACGGGCCCTAATGTGCCCGGGACCTTCCCAGGACGCAACGTGTGTTGACGCGAATTCTTACGAGACATTTGACCGCGGTTAATTGCCTCGTTTGGTGACAAAAAGGCCTGCTTTTTTCCGCAAAGAATCAGCCTAGCTGTTCAGCGCGAAACTTGGTTTCTATAGCAAATACATTTTTAATTTTAAGTTTTACTGTGACATTTGTATTAAAAAAACCTTGTAAAAAAAAAGAATTTATTTCAATAAGAAAAGCGTAAAATCCTTGACATGACATAAGATAAGGTAAAGTCTCCTTATTCCGTGGTATTCTAAAATTGGCACCCAATTCCGAGGTATATAGAAAAACAGCGTTTTCAATCGATCCCCAAGCTATTTTTTACTGCAACATATCTTAATCAATTGATAGTTTATCATTCCATAGATAAATGACGAAATTGTTAGTTTTATATGTATATGTTTTAAAATAACCGGCAAGTTTTACACTAGCAGCCGGCCCGAACGCATGTTTCATACATTTTGGACCTCGTGCACGAAATACCTACATTTTTTTAAATAGTGTTTATCCGTTAATTTTGAGCTTTATTTGTTTTTATTTAGATTTGAATATTTGAAGGACTATATTTTCAATCGAAAACAATCATTTTTTGTGAATATTTGTAAAGAAATTAAGGTGAAAATAGGTTTTGAAAATACCTCGGCGTTAGGTGCCAAATATTTTAGCCGGTTCCTAACGCCGTGGTATACCGCGGAATTGCGATTTCATAGACTTCATAACTTTTTCAATTTTTAGAGTCGTTTTATGTTAAATACTTCTTGTTTCGGTTTTGAATATTTAAATAGGCAATAAGGTTACAGAGTCCTAATTACGAGGTACACTTTGGCGTCTCAATCACTAACTATACCGTGTCAAAGTTTACCTATTTAGGTAATTTATTGATAGATTGTATGGGAAAGCTAAAGAAAATTAATTTAAAAGAAAATTAAATTTATACATATTTCGATGCAATTTTGAGAGAGTATTGTACATATTTACGAAGATAATCTAATTAAGCTTTAAATTATTTGTTTATTATGGAAAAATCTTTTCTTTTTTAACACTCGGAATTAGGAAACGTGTTTTTTGTTACAAAACTCAATTCCGTGGTATTACCTCGGAATAAGGTTCTATGAGCCCCTAATTATGTGGTATGGATAGAAATACTACCTCGGAATAAGGTTCTATGAGCCTCTAATTACGTGGTATGTATAGAAATAAAATACAGGATGCTCACAATATTTCAGGATGGTTTCAGTTACACCAAGTATCATTCGCGTTCAGTCACGCAAACATTCATATTCTAAAACGTTTATCTTATTATTGCTCGTGCTGATTCATTCACTGACTCACTCATTGATCACCCCTCCTGTAAAATTTTGTATAAAAAATTTTTTTTCACTAATGATTCCGTATAGAAGACAAAAATTCATTCGGAACAAAAATATGGAGAGAGCTGATGATTGAGGATTTCGGAGACGGGTGAAGAGCACGCTTAAGGTATTGAAGATAGGAGGGGGGTGCTTGAGCAAATGTCATTCAACACGTCATCCAATTGGCAGTGAGCTGAAAAAAATTCAAAATGGCGAAAAAAAGATGGCCGCCATACAAATTTCGTCGGTGTCCACCTCGGAGGGTAAAAAAATGGAAGAGTGGTTTCCTAGCAACAGATGATCAGGATCCAAAGGTCTATTCGATGAATAGAAAAAAAACCAAAATGGTGGAATTTATTTTTCCATAGAAAATGTATGGTGAATATTGAAGAGACTACAAGTTGTAAACTATGCAAGGCTTTGATATGGTTTTTTGGAGAAATCTCAAAAAAAATATGGGAAGATATGATGATTGAGGGTTCTGAAGATGGTTGAGGAGCCCGGGCAGGGTATTGTAGATAGGTGGGAGGTGCTCAAGCAAAAATTACTCGAAACCTCATCCTGTTGGCACTGAACTGAAAAAAACCCCAAAATGGCAGATTAAAAATGGCGGCTATACTAATTTCGTCGATGTCTCACTAAGTATAAAAGAGGGAAGAGTATTTTCTGGGCAAAGTATGATCAAGACCTAAAGATCTACTAAATGGATAGAAAATAAATCAAGATGTCAGAATTTATTTTTCCGTACAAATTGTTTTTTTCATTGATGGTTTCGTATAGAAGACAAAAAATCATGCGAAGGAAAAATATTGAGACAGCTGATGATTGAGGATTTAAGAAATGGATGAGGAGCACGGCCAGTGCACCTATTGAAGATTGGTGGGTGGTGCTCAAACAAATATCACTCGAAACATCATCCGATTGGCAGTGAGCTAAAAAACGATTGTACAAAATAAAGTAAAATTATTTTTTTTTTTAAGAAATCTCATCCTTACAAATTATTCGGAGCAAAAATACGGAGAGTGATGATGATCGAAGGTTTGAAAGATGGGTGAGGGGCACAGCCAGGGGCACATTCTAGATAGGTAGGAGTATATATATATATATATATATATATATACAGTAGTACAATATTATACAGTAGTAATACAGAGTACAATATTATACTGCCTGCCCTCCGGTCACCCGTGGACTCCACGAGACGGGATGACAGGCCCTTAAAAAAGGACCTAGCATCCTCGCCCTACGAACCCATGGTCTCCTCCCCAAAAGGCACAAATATGAAATTATTTTCTATATTTTCATATTTGCGCCTCTTGGCCCTTTCCGCCTTAGTGGCTGCTGCTCCGGCCACCACGGAGGTCACCTGTATGTGAGACAATGCCAGTGTATTCACACACGTGGCATCCCATCCAAGCTACCTCCTTTGCTTCCATGGAACAAGAGTCACACCGTCATACCTAAACCTGTCATGTTATCAAATCTAAGATTTTTGTCGAACAGCTGATTGCTAACCTAGTGAGTACAGAGGCCTTATGCCGACTTTGTACATTGGGGAAACGATGATAGAAATTCGAGTATCGAAACACATTGACTAACATGACTTGAGAGTGAAATGCAACTAAACTGGCTGGTTTTAAGGTTTGAGTCCGCCAAAATATTCAGCCATTCGTCTACGCTCCAAGCAGAAATTTTTAAAATAAATATTCGAAGTACCCTACTACATTATGACTTTATAATCTTATTTGATTGTAAGAGCATTAGGGTTAATTTTGCTCTGATATTATAGTTTTTCGATATTCAAATCTAGTACCGTTTTCGAAGTGTGCAAGCTCGAACTAACCATACAGGTCGTTAACTTACATTCGTACGCACCGCCTTGAATTTATTGAGGCTCGCGGTACTGTCAAAGGAAGTAAAGGCCACGCGACTTCAAGACCACTATTTGACTCCTATTAAGTTTTGATCATCTTTTGCTAAAAAAACTACTCTTCCATCTTTTATACTTAGTGAGATAATCACCGACGAAATTTGTATGGCCGCCATCTTGTATCCACCATTTTGGGTTTTTCTTCAGCTCAGTGCCAATGGGATGAGGTTTTGAGTAATTTTTGTTTGAGCACCTCCCACCTATCTACAATACCCTGCCCGGGCTGCTCAACCGTCTTCCAAACCCTCAATCATCATGTCTTCCCATATTTTTCTTTGAGAGTTCTCCAAAGAACCGCATCAAAGGCCTGCATTGTTCACAACTTCTCTCTCTCAATATTCGCCATACATTTTCTACGGAAAAACAAATTCCGCCACTTTGATTTTTTTTTCTATTTATCGAATAAACCATCGGATCCTGATCATCTTTTGCCAAGAAACCCCTCTTCTATCTTTTATACCTTCCGAGATGGAGACCGACGAAATTTGTATGGCGGCCATCTTATTTTCGCCATTTTGACTTTTTTTTCAGCTCACTGCCAATTGGATGACGTTTCGAGTGACATTTGCTCGAGCACCCACCTATCTTCAATACCTTAAGCGTGCCCATCGCTCGTCTCTGAAATCCTCAATCATCAGCTCTCTCCATATTTTTGTTCTGAATGAATTTTTATCATCTATACGAAACCATTTGTGAAAAAAATAATTTTCATACAAAATTTTACAGGAGAGGTGATCAATCAGTCAGTCAGTCAGTGAGCGAATGAATCAGCACGAGCAGCTATATATATATTAACTAGTAGGGCGCTTGGCTGCGCGGCCCGCTAAAGCGGACCGCGAGGATTTCAGTATTATTTTTGTTTTAGCAGCCTCCACCTTCTTCTATCATTTTCAGCATCTTTAACCCTGGCCGTGCTCCTCATCCATCTTCCAATCCCTCGATCATCATCACTCTCCAAATTTTTTTCTCCGAATCATTTGCCAGAAGGAGAGTTCTTCCATAAAAACAAATTTTGAAAAGGAACCGTATTAAAGTCTTGTATAGTTTCCCAACTTATAGTCTCTTCAATATTCGCCATTATATTATATTTTGTGTGAAAAAATAAATTCCGCCATCTTGATTTTTTTTCTGTTCGTCAAGTATACCTTCAGGTCTTGATAATCTTTTGCTAAGAAACCACTCTTCCGTCTTTTATACTTGATGAGATAGACACCGACGAAATTTGTATAGCCGCCATCTTGAAGCCGCCATTTTGGGTTTTTTTTAGCTCAGTGCCAATTGGATGAGTTTTTGAGTAATTTTTGTTTGAGCACCTCCCACCTATCTACAATACCCTGCCCGGGCTCCTCAACCATCTTCCAAACCCTCAATCATCATGTCTTCCCATATTTTTCTTTGATTGAAAGTTCTCCAAAGAACCGCATCAAAGCCGTGCATAGTTTAAAACTTGCAGTCTCTTCAATATTCGCCATACATTTTCTATGAAAAAATAAATTCCGCCATTTTGAATTTTTTTTCTATTCATCAAGTAGACCTTCCGATTTTGATCATCTTTTGCGAAGAAACCACTCTTCCATCTTTTATACCCTCCGAGATAGACACCGACGAAATTTGTATGGCGGCCATCTTTTTTGCGCCATTTTGAATTTTTTTTCAGCTCCCTGCCACTTGGATGACGTTTCGAGTGACATTTGCTCGAGCACCCCCCACCTATCTTCAATACCTCAAGCGCGCCATTCGCTCGTCTCTGAAATCCTCAATCATCAGCTCTCTCCGTATTTTTCCTCCGAATGAATTTTTGTCCTCTATACGAAACTGTTAGTGAAAAAAAAATTTTCATACAAAATTTTACAGGAGGGGTGATCAATCAGTGAGTCAGTGACCCAAATATATTAATAATATACATATATTAATATTTTACACACAAACATAATTAAACAATTACAAACGTATCGAATTGATTTTGAAATCTATTAATAAATACAGTTCATTTTTGAACACCATGTAGAATTCATTCTACTCGTTTCCCTTTGAATTTTGTACCCTCGGAATTAGGAGCCATTTGCCTCGGAATTAGGATTTTTACCTCGGAATTGGAGCATTCGGACTTTCTTCATATTTAATTTAATTTTACATTTAAATCAAGTTGTAATTGTTGTCCTTTTAGGATATTTCAAGAGTTAAATAAATAACGCTTCTGATAAAAATAGCCAGTTCTTCAGAAAGGTGTAGTAAATGCTTAATTTTTGACGTTCTTTCGAGTTTTTATGAAAATACCACGGAATAAGGGGACTTTACCTTATCTACTAAAGCTACGGTTTTATTGCTTTATTTCTCGGATCTGATAGGAAGTTATGATCTATATTTCTAGTGGTACCTACTAGGAACTTATGCATAAATTCCTACGATCTAGGTATTATAAATTGCATTCATTCAGTGATTTATTGAAGAGCAAAAAATTTATACTTAAACCTGTAAATTGGAATTAATACGAAAGGAATTTTGTTACATTCTATCGACTTGTCCACATTAGCTTCACTATGAAACTGTAGGGTTGACAAAAGATTTGATTGTTAACTTTTAACTAATTAGTTAATTTAACTTGACTTGATTAATTAATTAATTAGTAAATTGACTTAGTTGGTTTACTTTGACTGCAGAAATAAAAAGTTAACAGCTTAAGTCAAAGCTGTTAACTTTTTATTTCTGCATTATCTGGACTCAACTGTTAACTCAAACTCAAAATGCTACTGATACTTATGTACTATTTACCAACTTCTTATTTAATTACAGACCGAATCAATAACATAATTTAGAGATCCAGATCCGTTAAAACATCGGTAGGTAGATACCTTCAAATAAATTTAATTTTAAAGTCATAACTTGCAATATATATTTTTGTTACACGCTTCTACCGCAATTAATTCAATTTAATAATTAATTTAATACTGCATTTAATTCCTTGAACTCTATAAAACACTATGAAATAATTATGTCCTAATTGATTCTTTCGGCACTTTTTTCCTAGTTCTCTGAAAAGTTCTACTTGTACTTAATAAATTTTATGTAAGAATATTTTTCCTTAATGTAAGAAGCATATCCAAAAAAATTCTAATGTACACCACGTTAGAATTTTTTCGGATATCCTTCTTGTGTTTGTGTATTTCTTTCTTCGTACTTTGTTGCCCAACAAAAAATATCCAAAAGACCCAAAATATTTTTCTATTCGGCTCTATCAGTACATTATTATCTGAATAACTTTATAGTTCAAAATATTTATAATAATTATATATTTATCTTACTGCGCATCTTAACCTTTATCACCTGATTTTTGATTAAAATAATAATTACCATTTACGAAGGATATTACTTCAGACCTATAAATAACTTAAAGTTAACGAATTTAATATGAAAAATAAGTACGCTTTCGGAATTCTATGAATACTAATGATTAATAATTTAACTCATTCATACGAATCTAAAATAATATTTATTTACAGTAAACCACAACAAATACAAATTATAAAAAACACAAAATAAAATTGTGCCATCCCTGATTCACCCGAACTCACCTTTGGGTATAAAGAAACTAGCGGGTCCACAGCACAAAAATCCTTTTTCGACAATAAAAAAACACAACACTCGAGTTTCGAATAAATCGCGGGACTATATCAGTGTCGACGGTACGACACGTACGTTCGCGAGGAGAGTCAGACGAAGACTGACTGACTAAACTTGAAGTTGATAAATTCAGTATGTACGTAAGTTGAACGTAGTAGGCACTAGGCAGTGGGCACGATGCGCGCACGCTTGCAGCGCAGCGACGCGGGCGCGGTGGATGGCGTCCACTTTAGTTGACCTTGGAAATGCAATTTTGAGATTTATCTCAGTGTTGTCTTTTTGTTAGGGATCCGTAAATGAAATTTAATAAAATAAACCCCATAGACATACCATTTGTTTAATTGATTTGTAAACCCTACTTAGTGTTTTACTTAGTTAAACCCTACTTATGACCTACATACTTAGTACATACACTAGAATACTTACATTTTACTAATTTTTTTTAAATTAAAATATGTTACTAAACTACGTGTATTGACTTAGTTATAAAAATGTTGGACATAGGTACCGGGACGGGATGGACATACGGGTAAATGGACTCAACGTTAGCAGCAATTTTGCACAAGTCTGGCAGTAGCATAATCCTATTCTAATTAAATAAATTAGATTAACTTACCTTAGATTGACGACCTCCCTGGCGCAGTGGTGAGCGCTGTGGTCTTATAAGTGGGAGGTCCCGGGTTCGATTCCCGGCAGGGGCAATTTGGGATTTTATAATTTCTAAATTGTCTCTGGTCTGCAGGGCGATTCAGAACACTTCGATTCGGTTTCGGTTTCGACAACTACCCTGTCGATACGGTTATTCTGAATTAAAAATACATCTTATCGTACGGTAAGTAATTCAGAACACTTCGATAACGTAACTATCGATCGATTCGGTAAGTTAACGTACGATAAGATGTATTTTCATTTCAGAATAACCGTATCGACAGGGTAGTTGTCGAAACCGAAACCGAATCGAAGTGTTCTGAATCGCCCTGCTGGTCTGGTGGGAGGCTTAAGCCGTGGTTTTGGGTACCACCCTATCGGCAAAGCGTTCCGGTACGATGCCGTGTAGAAACCGATCAGGGGTATGCATACCTCTTCCAAGTTAGCCCGCTTCCACCTTAGACTGCATCACCACTTGGCACTTACCATCAGGTAAGATTGCAGTCAAGGGCTAACTTGTAGTTGATTAAAAAAAAATAATTAAGAAACTCATTTCTAAAAAAACATCACACCAGTGTTGTTTTTGTTTTATGTAAAGTGCCAAACATCACATCATCATCGTTAACTGCATCACGCCCTGTAACCTGCCCACTGTGGGTGACGAGATGTCGTGGTGGTTGATCTTCTCTTTCAAGGAAATTGAATGTGATTATCGAATAACTATTTTTATAACGTACGTATTTTTAAGAAAAGAACCCTGCACCACGGGTGTTCCGCTCACAGCTGACAGGTGTTTTTTCCACCAAAGAGTCAAAACAAGTTTTAGAAATACGCACCTTTTCGACATCTCAGCTACCTGGATAGCAGCGTGTGATCATCAGTTTTAAATACAAAAATAACTTTCTGTATTCACAACAGTTCGATTTTAATTTAAGGTAGAGTTTGCAATGGAAGGTGCTTTACTGCTTTGCTTTTTCAGAAGTAGGTATGTTTCAATTTATTGCATTTCTATGCATTTAAACGATTTTTTCTGCTCAGCTCAAGAAATCATAAAGTTCGAGAAGATCGATTCGGTCGCAAGTCGCAACTCGCAACTCGCAAGAGCCATTAGAGCCGCAAGTGACGCCAGAACCGCAAGAGCCGAAAGTGGCGCAATTTCAGCACTGAATATATTACTTAGTAGCAGTCTCAGCGCTGATCTTTGCTGGCCTTATCAGCAAACGATGAGGCCGAATCTTGCTGCTGACGTCAAACCTATTTTCAGTATGAATATAGGATTAAAAAAACAACCATGCGGGGTAGGGCACGCGTAAAATCGAGAGCATTTTTTTGGAGTCGTTTAAAAAAGTGCAGCTCATTTCGGGTCGTCTCATGCTATCTTACGAATATGATCATCATCATCATCATCATCATCATCATGATCAACCCATTACCGGCTCACTACAGAGCACGGGTCTCCTCTCAGAGTGAGAAGGGTTTTGGCCATAGCTTGGCCATAGCTTGGCCACGCTGGCCAAGCGGATTGGCAGACTTCACACACCTTTGAGAACGTTATGGAGAACTCTCAGGCGTGCAGGTTTCCTCACGATGTTTTCCTTCACCGTTAAAGCAAGTGATATTTAAATAAATAGGTACTTAAAACGCACATAACTCCGAAAAGTTAGAGATTGCCCGGGATCGAACCCACGACCTCCGATTAGAAGTCGGTCGTCCTAACCACTAGGCTATCACATATGATCATCACGCTGTGCAAAATTAAAAAGCGCATTCTTTCGCTCCAAATCCAACGTTCCCAGTGGTTCGCTTTTACCATTGTGGACGATGAGAACCCCCGGTCGCACTGCACGTGCGAACACCGCGCGTTGCCTGCAGTTTGATTGTTTCAACGTTACATGCCTTCACTTAATTTCACTCCACTTTCAGTTTTAATGACCCGCGGATTCATTATTGACTAGTCATTTCACTTTCTCATACAAATTATGTTACACCTGTTATAAATTGAAATTACTTTTTGTAAAGGCAACAAGTATCAACACCACCACAATAGTCCTTTTAAATGTGCCTTCTCTCCTACAGGAGAGAGGATAAAGAACTTAGACCCGACACGCCGCTGCTCCGAGGGTTGGCGGGCTTTAACAACTATTGTCACACGATCGTGATAATAACATGAACCGACTGCCCGAAGTACGAGTTTGAAGTAAGAGTTTGAAGGTACCAACTCCACACTGGCACTGAGAATTTATTTACAGAACAAATTAAACTTTATACTTTGACGTAAGACTTTTTATACCTTTATTACCTACCTGTTATCTCCCAAATTAACCATGACCTCAACTTCATAGTCTCCGATCGTTCCTCCCTGTGTTGGGGACAATACACAGAAAAACTATCAGCTTCTATAAAATAACGAAGGTCTGGCCGTCGTAGGCTCTTGGGCTATAAAAACTCATGTGCAGTAGAATTTTTATATATTATAAAATTAGATTGAGTAACATTTCAGCATCGAATGAAAGAGAAAATGATATCAACCTTTAAAACTCATGTGTAGTAGAATTTTTTAATATGAAATTAAATTGAATTAACTACATTTCAGCGTCGAATGAAAGAGAAATATCAAACTAAGTAAAACTCAGGTAAAATGCGAGAATTTTTCGAGCTCAAAACGAAATGTGTCAAAAGACGTGTTCGGAGAAATTCAAAGCGTTTCCTACTCTCCGACGACACGTAATGATGAACTCTCGTGCAGCATGCTCCCAGCTCTCGGTCGCCGGGGTGTATTCGAGTCGCGGAAATGGCGCCGGCTCAAATGAGCAAATACGCGTTACCGTTTGTACAACATCGCGAACGAGTCGCAAAGTGAGTTCACTGTGAGTTTTAGGGCAAATGCGATACCATCCCATCAATACCAATCGATATCTTCTACTAGGTATAAAAATAAGTCGGGTTTTCCTTCCTGACGCTATAACTCCAGAACGCACGAACCGATTTCCACGGTTTTGCATTCGTTGGAAAGGTCTCGGGCTCCGTGAGGTTTATAGCAAAGAAAATTCAGGAAAAATTTCAACAGAAAAGCGGGAAAATCTTTTTTACAAAAATACATACAATCCTAAATTTTCACCCTTCTACGATCAACCCTTGTTTTTTAATTGCGATATTAGTACTTTGATGACCGGGTAGGTTGCACTGATGTCAGTATGTCACCGGGCAGGACGACGTCTGCCGGGTCCGCTAGTCGATTATAAAACCCACACACAAGTCCCATATTTTGAAGCATACTGAATGAACCTAGTTTCAACCATCGAGGGCGATACCGAGTGGGTACTAGGCACCTATTCGATCGGTAATATTTTTGTTTTTAACAAAAAATTCGTATCGATTGAGTGCGCATCGCTACATCAAATAGCCAATTGAGCTGATGAAAATGTGTTTGTTTGTTATGGTCATAAAAAGTTCTGCGATATAAATAGTAGGTAACTACATATACGCGATTTGACTCGATATGTACATCTCATGATGTTCAAATGAAAAAGCTGCTTGTTCATCAAACTTCTTTAAAATAAATTAATGCATGAGAGCATTTTTTTAAATATTTCCGAAGGTTTATGTAAATTGCTTATCTTTGTACAAACGATAGATAAAAATTTACCAAGCTTTTTTTAAGTACAATGTACCTACGCAAAACGTGCAAATCTTTAAGCATAACACTTTCGCTCATGTAAAAATCGTAAAAAGTAAAAGTAAAATACGTTAAAATCTCGAAAATCTCCAGTGGTAGTGGTTCGACATACATACATATTTCAAAGAGGTGTCACAGCTATTCGTTTAACGTGAATACTAGCTGGAAATGCTGGCTCGTATTGATTTTGCGGGGTTTTCACCGGCAGTCGGTACTTCAAAGATAAACTAACTATGAATAAACCAATGACTTATTATACTTTTCGGTGAAGTAACTTTCATTCAAAAATATTCCTGAAGATAGATAAAGCCAAATTATTTACACACTAACTAAGTAATCATTATTTTAATGGTAGTCATTCAAAATTAAAATAGCCCAACCTAGTCTAATTTTTTTTTGGCAAATACCTAGGTAATATCTAAAAATTGACCATAACCATGTAACACAGACAATAATATGTGGAATGAGTTAACTTGAGAATTGCCCAAATAAACCACGAAAATGAAAATTTACCTGCCTATTATTTGAGTGATTTATGACTTAAATTTTTTTTAATGACTGTACTGCGTTATGATGGTAACATTCTTAATGTTTAATTTAAGTACGTACCTATTACAAGAGGTATCAAAATGATAAGTAAGAAAGAAAGGCTTTTTTATTTAATTTATTTATAAAGGTGGGTCCAAATATGTATCACTTGCCAGGTCCGATCACCGTATCCGTATCAGCGTATCACGTATCAAACCCCGTACAAGTTGTGGACGCCTCGATTTGCTCCGTATCCGTATCTTTACAATAGTACAGTTTACAGTAGTATCACCTTTGATGATCGGACAAAAACCGACACGAAATGGGTCGGGCCGTATCATAACGGCGTATCGAGATCGCGTATCATGATACGCGTATCATCACCCGTCCACATTTATGCGATCATGATACGCGTCGGCGATACAGATACGGTGATCGGATCGGGCAAATGATACATATCTGGACCCACCTTTAGGTATTTAATTTTTATTCGTTCAGACGACAGATCTACGCGTTTCAATGTCGAACTTCTGAACTCAGATGTACCTAAGTTCTCACCCCCTTCGCCAAACCGTTTCCTTTGTAAGTTGGAAAGCACAAAATTAGCGTGTTTAATTTGGCGGCGCGCCAAAATATCTAACATAGTTTACGGCCCCGGCGCCGTAAGGTCAATGCCCCGCGGTTATGTAATTAACCACATTTAGAATAAGGGATCGGATTCCTACCGCTGCAATCCGTCGGTAGGTAACTTTGTAGGGCTGTCGTGTTTCATACAATGTTGATTGTTGACAAGGACGTACGCTTAGCGGGATCCTTTCGAAAACGCTCCCTTTTAAGGCACCTTCCACCACTACAGCTTTTTAACCACTGCTGCGCACAGGCCTCTTCATAGGAGAGAGGGATTAGAGCTTTAGACCCGCAACGCTGCTCCAATGCGGGTTGGCGGACTTTAACGACTATTGTCACATGATAGTGATAGGTAATAACCGGTGCTCTCGGGGGTGAGACACCGCCAACTACCAACTCCGGGCTGGCACTGAGAATTTCTTGACAGAAAACCCCAATGCGTAACAATTATTTGGGCTATTAATTTTATTTAATTAAGTAACAATTATATTGGCAATAGATATTCTTCGTATGACAAGATTTTCTTACATGGTGGGCCCACACCTGATATTTTGACGATTACCTATAAATGTCCATTGCTGGACATAGGTGTCCAGCTGTGGAGGACCATCGGTTGAGACAACGGCGACGACGATCATCGTAACAAGCGCGCGTATTTTAAGTTTGGAATTAAAACAAGAACATAGGATACTTTTATGTCGGTAAAATTAATGATCCCTATGGGAGTCAAAAATCTAGAAACAAAGAAATCATGGGCTACTTTTTATCCCGGAAAAATAATGGATTCCTAGAAATTTCAAAATCCTATGTCTAATATTATAATATAATTTTGTTTAGTTTAATAAGTAATGTTTTAGAACGAAACCTTTATCTCGTCTACGAAATCTTTTACGGTTCGCAATAAAAGCAATTTATCACTCAATATAAACGGTTGTAAAACTGAGTTATTATCGGTTATTCATTTTGGCTTCGCTAAGATATCTTTATCGAGACCAGCCGCGGGCCTCAACGAGTGCGATCAATCACAAAGTGCCATTTTGCAAAATGACTGCCGCTGGCATTGCAGATAGGTATATACCTAACTAGCTGATGCCCGCGACTTCTTATGCGTGCAGAATTCATATGAATCGCATACAAACTTTCAACCCCTATTAATTAACCCCCTTATGGGTTGAATTTTCAACCCATAAGGGTTGTCAGTTCAGTCAGTCAGTCAGTCAGTGGTTTCAGTCAGTCAGTCAGTCACCTTTTCTTTTTATATATTTAGACTAGCGACCCACCCCGGCTTCGCACGCAATTCTAATTACCCACTACTATCCATTGTTTTGTTGTATCTCAAAGGGATTTGGCAGCGTTTTGGATCAAAGCTCAAGTGCGGCTTTACTTTTTCCGACATTTTCAACAATTATTTATTAAAGTCATATTTCAATCTCATAAGCTGTCTCATAAGCTCTCATCAATCAAATAAGCTGTGATAGCCTAGTGGTTAGGACAACCGACTTCTAATCGGAGGTCGTGGGTTCGATCCCGGGGCACACACCTCTAACTTTCCGGAGTTATGTGCGTTTTACGTATTTAAATATCACTTGTTTTAACGGTGAAGGAAAACATCGTGAGGAAACCTGCATGCCTGAGAGTTCTCCATAACGTTCTCAAAGGTGTGTGAAGTCTGCCAATCCGCTTGGCCAGCGTGGTAGACTATGGCCAAAACCCTTCTCACTCTGAGAGGAGACCCGTGCTCTGTAGTGAGCCGGTAATGGGTTGATCATGATGATGATGATGATATTTCAATCAATTTAAACTTAACAACTCAAAATCTTAACAAATTATACACCTAAACCATTCTCTTCTCATGAATTAACCTGTCTATTGGTTAAAACCAAAAAAGGTTTTCTGATGCAGCCCACAGTTTCAAAATTAGAAATTGTAAACCAACAGTAAAGCAGTTATCATCTGTCTTTTACTAACAATAAAACCGGTCAAGTGCGAGTGAGACTCGCGCACCGAGGGTTCCGTACTCCAATAGTATAAGTACAATATGTTTTTCATTAGTTTGTCTTAAAAGGTAAGGTCTAATTAAGCTAGGCCTCTAAATTGTATGAGCACTCATACAACTCAGAGGTCTATCTTAATTGGCTCAACTATGTATGTATGGGGACACCCTTTAATTTAAAACTTTTTTTAGTTTTTGGAATTTTTCCTTTATTTATGCTGTAAGATCTGGCTTTTTGCCAAATTTCGTAATTCTAGGTCAACTGGAACTACCATTTAGGTTTTCGACCCAAAAAATATGGGGTAGGGGAAAGGGGCCCAAAGCGGTTATGGTGCCCAAAGCGGATTTGTCTTTTTAAATGAACGCGCCAATAGTTAGGTGTATAAAAAGCGCGCGGGTACGATGCGCTCCCCCCGCTCCCCTTGGGGCATTCGTCCGACTCAGCAAGAACGTTTACACGAGTAGGTGCAGTAAAAAATCAAAATTGGGTGCATTTCGAAAAAAAACCGCGGTAAGTGTAGAGCGTTTTTTTTAAATTTACAGTTAAAATAAGCCCTGATCAATAAATTGATCTTGACTTTTGTGTATTTGACTATGATATGAAAGTGCCGACTTGTATGTACTCGTCTGATTTTGAAGTTATTTTTGATTGTGAAAATGAACAGTCTAAAAAGGCAAAGCGGTTCGGGCAAAGAGGTTACCTAACCGCTTTGCCCACGACTAGGGTGAAATGAGATCTGTTATATCAATTGTATGTATCCTTTTAGATGGTGAATAAATACTAACGAAAAACTGCTCAAGCTGCGTGGGACGAAAAGTCCATGGCCAGTGCTTTAAAGGAAGGCCATATTTTCATCATCATTATTAATTTTGAAGATTTCTTTTATTTTGCTGAAAGGAGAGATTGAATTTGCTCTTTTTTTAAATTAAAATATTTAAATTGTGCGTTTTTTATTAAAACAATAAAGATTATATGACTTATTTTGCATTTATTTGGTATGTCCGCTTTGCCCGATACCAAAAACCGCTTTAGGCCCCCCCTGAGGGCAAAGTGGTTTTTCTTTAAGTTTTATAAATTTCCTTGTAACTTTATTATTTATCAACCGATCTTTATCTGTTTTAACGACTTTATGCGCCATGAGACACACTATTCGTTTGTGTAAAAGTTAATATTAACATCGATTAACAAACTACTGATTTTCAAACTCAATCTTAACGTATCCGCTTTGGGCCCCTTTCCCCTACTTAGTTCCGGTTGACCTAGATTTGTCAATTTTGGAAAAATCTAGAGGTTTTTTTAAAGAATATTAGCGATGATAAACATGACTATATCCCCTTTCCCCTCCAAATTAAGTGAAAACTTGTGCTAGGGGTGGGTACGACAATAGTGTAACGGGTGCAGGGGTTTGAACCGTCGTCCCTACGATTCCCGATCCGCCCCCACGACCGTTGTGCTATTGAGGCTTAAGAGGTGAGAGATGAGAGAGATGATAATGGGGTTTTTTCAATTTAAGTCAGAAAAGATTTGGTAAACTGTAGTAATAATGATCCTTAGTTTAAGTATGTACTTAGTAATAAGTAAGCGAGCACTAACAGTTACTTATTTGCAAAGCGCAGTGACAATTGAAGCTCTTAGCGAATTAGCACTTGCGACAACCGTTATGCGAATGTCCTAGGAAGTAACACAAGGCACAGTTAGGACTTAGGAGTCCTTGTTTAACAACAAAACAACTAAGAGTAAGTACTTACATAAAAATAAATTGAAACAAGTGATAAAATTAATCTAAAAAATTGGGTAGGCATGCACATGCACCCCAACGTCTCATAGATATACATCATCTAGAATAAAGAAAATCTATCTATATCTATATCTATATAATATAATAAAACTGTAACAGATCCAATTCTGTACATTGAAGATATTTTGAAAATTTTTGTTGGAGGGCATTCTATAATCGATACTGAAGCCAAAACTGTAATTTGTTTCATTTTTGTCTGTCTGTCTGTCTGTCTGTCTGTCTGTCTGTCTGTCTGTCTGTCTGTCTGTATCTTGGCCGCGCATCACGCCGAAACTACTGAATGGATTCGAATGAAACTTGGTACGATTTGAGTTTATACTCCGAGGTAGGTTATAGGATACTTTTTATCCCGAAATTCAGCATGGTTCCCTTGGGAGAGGGGATGAAAGTTAAAACGTGTATTTAGCTGTAATTCATTAACGCGTTGTTCGATTTCACTCATTCTTTTTTTGTTAGAAAGGTAGTACTTTATATATTGTCCCGTAAATATTTCAAGGTCATAGGTTTTTCAGTTCAGAAATGACAGGCATTTAGTGGGTTCCAATAACTTGGGACCCGGATCTTTGTACGTACGGCTTATTTTAAACTGGCGTGCGTTTAAATTTATGTTTGTCGTTCTGTCTATTTGTTCCAACTAATCTCTGAAACGGCTGGATCGATTTTAATGGAACTTTCAATGGCAGATAGGTGATGTTATAAGGAGTAACTTAGGCTACATTTAGTTTAGGTACAAAAAAGGATTATGGGATCCAATCCGATCCTATATAAAACCTATATCCAGGCGGACGAAGTCGCGGGGGTCGGCTAGTAATATAATGAAACTGTAACAGATCCAATTCTGTACATTGAAGATATTTTGAAAATTTCTTTTGGAGGGCACTCTATAATCGATACTGAAGCCAAAACTGCAATTTTTTTCATTTTTGTCTGTCTGTCTGTCTGTCTGTCTGTCTGTCTGTCTGTCTGTCTGTCTGTATCTTGGCCGCGCATCACGCCGAAACTACTGAACGGATTCGAACGAAACTTGGTACAATTTGAGTTTATACACCGAGGTAGGACATAGAATACTTTTTATCCCGAAATTCAGCACGGTTCCCTTGGGAGAGGGGAAGAAAGTTAAAACGTGTATTTAGCTGTAATTCATTAACGGGTAGTTTGATTTAACTCATATTTTTTTTGTTAGAAAGGTAGTACTTTGAGTATTGTCCCGTAAATATTTCAAGGTCATTGTTTTTTTAGTTCAGAAATGACAGACATTTATTGGGTTCAAACAACTTGGGACCCAGATCTTTGTACGTACGACTTATTTTAAAATGGCGTACATTTAAATTTATGTTTGTCGGCCTGTCTATTTGATCCAGCTAATCTACGAAACGGCTGGATCGATTTTGACGGAACTTTCAATGGCAGATTGGTGATGTTATAAGGAGTAACTTAGGCTACATTTAGTTAAGGTACATAAAAGAATTATGGGATCCGATCCGACCTATATAAAACCTATAAACACGCGAACGAAGTCGCGGGGGTCAGCTAGTAAATAAATAAGATAATAATAAAATAATTTACTAACATAATATAGTTCATAAATAATAATCAATACTAACAAAATGGAAATACTGTCTGGAAATAAATATATTTATTTATATTTCGATACCTCTGGGCTCAAAGGGCGTAAAGCACATTTTGGGGCAAATTGAGTTATTAATACCATCGTATTCAGTTTTTCATTCTCTATCGATTGGTATATATGAAGTTGCCAAATTAGCACAAAAATGTTCTTTACGCCCCATCTATTTTAGGCTGCTAAACCACAATGAAACAGGAAATCGGGCTGTAAATGACATTACTGCGTAAGTTAAAAATGTCCTAGGTTGTATAGGATTCCAATTATGAGTATTAAGGCGTATAACGCATTAATTCTCATTCAACATAACAGCACCTGTACTATACAACCTAAAAATAATTATAAATATTTCCTGAAGTTTAGGGTGTAAAGCACATTATTCTATTATTTCAGACTCAAAAGGCGTAAAGCTAATTTTGGGGTTCATGGTGTTCATAATAATTGTATTCAGTTTTTCATTCTTTATCATTTCATTATTATCTTTATCTTAATTCGGAAGCAGCACACAGGAAGTTTACTGCTATAGCTGGGAAGAGAGCGACGGCAAACGTGGAAGCAATGATATTGCCTCTTGTCTTTTAAAGTACTTAGAAGAGAAATATAGAATTGGCATAAAAAACATTATTTTATACTGTGACTCCTGTAGCGGCCAAAATAAAAATAAAACGGTATTGTCCACTATTAACTATTTTCTAAAGTCGGCAATTAATATAGCATTAATACAAATAAATTATCTTTTGCCTGGTCATACATACGTATATGTCAGTTGACTCTGTCCACACCACGATTGCAAGAGAAGTGCAAAAATTAATTGTATGGAGTCCGTCGCAATGGCCGACATACTTTGAGACCGCTCGGAAAAAACCTAAGACATACAAAGTCTTTCTTATCGACTACACCGATTTTCTGAATTTTGATCAATTAACTGCCAATACTTTCACTCCAAACACATTGAAAAATATAAAACTAAAACAGATTAGAATTGCTACATTTAAAAAGAAATACGAAAACTAAATATTTGTCAAATATTCCATGGAGCTAGCCATAGAGGAAGCTGAAACTCAAAATATAACGTTAATGGAAAATGAAAAGAACAAGGAAAAGGCAAAGGAAAAAGTAAAGCAAAGGACAAGTCAAGCGAAAACAAAAAGCAGGAAGCGGGAGAAGTTAAGCCACAACTAAATTAAACATATACAAACAAAAATACATGGATTTGAC
Organism: Melanargia galathea; assembly: GCA_920104075.1. Taxonomy (NCBI): domain Eukaryota; kingdom Metazoa; phylum Arthropoda; class Insecta; order Lepidoptera; family Nymphalidae; genus Melanargia; species Melanargia galathea. The sequence goes on along the minus strand of OV049857.1, from coordinate 10,913,415 downwards.
ACGTCTTTGTGACAACGGAACTATACCTAAGAGATTTCATGAAGAATATAGAAAGCTTCCATGGAGCTCTAATGTTTGTGATACATTAAATGAAACTGATGAAGAAGATAAAGAAGATGAAAATAATACTGAAAAAGAAAATAATTCTAAAGATGAATAACCCAAAAATTGCTTAAAACTTTCTTGTTTGTCCTTTTATTACTTATACTTCTCATATCTGTAGCTTCAAAAACCTAACGAAAACATTCATATAAACTTCCTACCCCATTTTACCCCTTAGAGGGGAAGAGATTTTCGTGAAATCTTTTCTACGTTGATATTTAAGCCCTAGAATGAACCTACATTCCAAACAAGGTGATAATAGCAATAATATAATTAAAACTTTCACCCCCTATTTTACCACCCTTAAGGGAAGATTTTTCAGAATAAAATATACAAGTTTTTATTATTTAAAACTAATAATCTAAATGCCGATTTTCGGGTCTGTAACTTTAAAAACATAGGACTTTCATGCAAACTTTCTACCCCCATTTTACCCCTCTAGATTTTAGAAATAAAGAAGGAAGATTTTAGGAATAATAAATAGCCTATAGCCCTATAACCTTCTCCGAAAATTGGACTACCAAATGCAAAAAGAATTTTTCAAATCCGACAGGTACTTTCAGAGATTAGCGCGTTCAAACAAACAAACAAACACTTCCGCTTTATTATCTTAGTATAGATAATAAAAACTATTAACAATAACTCTTCAATTATCTATCTCTTACTTTTTAAAAAGCTTTTTGGTTATTCCCATAATCCCCATTGAGATGGAGATTATGGGAATAATCCATCAGAACGGGATGGGGTACCCCCCCTTAACCATCAACCCTTTTTATTATGAAAGTTATACAATTTAAAATGCAAACTTTGTGATTTACAACACAATTAAACATTGCTGTTATCATTTACTACATAACATTACACAACTTTTTTACGCTAGGTTACATTTACTGCCTAAGTTAATAATGTTAGCTGTTTTTTAATGGGTGTAAAGAACATTTTGTAGTTTTTTTAGGTAGTAAAGCACATACTATTTTGGAAACTATTATAGTTAGACTTCATTTAATAATATTTACTTAAAATATGGGAAAATGTAAGTATTTTTCTCATAGATTGTTTTTATATAATCATTAAGACAAAAAAGTTATAGCTAATTTTGTTTTATTTTTTAGGTTTTTTGGCTCTCCTGAAAAGTTACTGTTTTGTGCTATACGCCCTTTGAGCCCAGAGGTATCGATTTATTATTATTATTATTTAACAGTCCATTTATCTTGAAAACTACTGAACCGATTTTGATGAAACTTAAACTGTTCCCTAAGTTGAAGTAATCAAATAAAAAAGAATGGTCACAGTTCAATTTAAAGTTTTGGAGAAATCCGCGGACATACCTACATACATCTATGAAATTTTGTATATTTGTTTGGAAGCCCTTATATTTAGATTATCAAATGTGAATATTTAACAGTTCCAATAATATTACATGTCGAATTGATAACCTTCTGTTTTTGAAGTCGGTTAAAAAGATCGCCTTTAGACTAATAGATCTGACATCTCATTGATTAAAATCTATCTAACCATTGGGATGCTGAGAGTACATTTCATATCCGCTGTTGGATATTTTACCAGCAAGTCTGCCTTATTTCTAACTTTACACCTTACTATATTTTATTATACTAGAATACTCATGTTGCTTGTATTTAGGCGTCCTTGACTTGGTTATGGCTCGATAAAGAGCAGCGTGCGTGGGCACCGTTTTAGTTCATTGTCAACTTTTACGATTATCGATATGCATAATGCAGGGGCGTGGTAAGCCAGAAACTAGAAACTAAACACATTAAGTTCTTAATTTAAAACCGCGAGTCCCACTTTTTATGCACACAGAATAGAAGAAAAAGAATGAGTGACACGTGCGTTTTTACTGGGTTATGTGTTTGACCTGTATGTATGTATATTAGATATGAGCGCCGATGGCTAATTCCACGGCGGCGGCGTGTAATAAAAATTTTCACGGCGGCGGCGGCGTCGCGGCGGCGTGGTCGTGGGCCTTAAAGTTTTTATCAGGAATCGATTTTTTAAAATTTAATATTAAATAGAACCCATATTGTAGGTTTAAAAAAGGCGTTATATTCTTTTATACAGAAACGTGGTATAAAAACAATGTAGGTAATCGGTAATTCTTACATTTTACTTTCTTAGCAACAACAAATCACACTTTTAATCAAAATTTGTTTTCTTTTTGTAAACAGGTATATTCTTTACCTGCATTTAATTATTAACTATTTTATAAGCAGTTACAATTCTCCTTAATAACATAACGTTAATTTAAATAGGAGGGCTTAGCTTGAATTTGACTTAAATTCAAAAATATATAAAAAACAAAATTTATACATCACAATCACGAAGAATAAATACTTAGTTTTCTTTGATAAAGTTGAAAAACACAATATAAGCGAGCAAAATTCTCTATCATAACATAACATAAATCTTAATCAAAGCTTTCTAAAGCAGCTTAAAGCTTAAATCTTAAGCAAAGAAAAATTTAAACTTTCATCCCCTATTTAACCCACTTGCGGATCGAATTTCCAAAAATCCTGAAATACATATTTTTTAATTTTTATCGAAAGCTCAAATACCAATTTCCATGGATATCTCTTGACAAGTGTAAATTGAAAATTTAAAAAACCCCCGACATTCGCCATTTAGTGGCGGCGGCCATCTTGAATTTGCAATAGTGCTATTCTACTAGTCAAGCCCTTTCATTTGATACCCATATCAAGGGAGTTGTGAAAAAATATATCATCCGCCATTTTGTAGCGGCGGCCATCTTGGACCGATTTTCATCAAACATAGCTAAGAACACTCTCGACTAATTCACCTTTCAAACAAAAAAAACCGCATTCAAATCGGTCCACCCGTTTGAGCGCCACAAGGGAACAGACAGACACACACACACACACACAGACACGTCAAACTTATAACACCCCGTCGTTTTTGCGTCGGGGGTTAAAAAATGACCGACTTTCATACAAACTTACATGCCCTATTTAACCCCCATAGGGGTGGAATTTCCAATGATCCTTTCTTAGTATGCGTATAGTACGTTGAAAAACCTTCCGAATTCAATGTACCTCTGTAATTATGTGTTTCGTCGACTACAGTAAGGCCTTTGACCGTGTGAACTGGAAGCTCCTATGGACAGTTTTCCAGGAAAAGGGAGTCCCAAAACATCTGGTCGGAGTGCTTCAAGGCGTATATACTCAGATAGTCTGGGGGTAGTAAGAACTGACAAGACGATATCAACACTTTTCTCGTTTGGCAAAGGAGTTCGTCAAGGATGCATTTTATCTCCTATTCTGTTTAACATCTACGGAGAGAGCATCATACGCCGGACCTGCGAAGACTTCTTTGATTTCGTCAGCCATATCGCCCGTAAACCCGGCGATAACCTACAAAAACTTATAGTTACCGGGAAAATGGACAGCAAGAGATCGAGAGGTAGGTAGAGGAGTCCAATTCGCTGGACTGACCAGATCTGACAACTCTTAACATGAATGTTGCCAAAGCGGTTCACGTCGCTGATAGCCAGAACAGATGGCGCAACATCGTGAGAAATTAATTCCCAGATGGGTCACGAGCGAAGGTCACGAGTCACGACAGTATTGGGGGATTGACGCAAGGAGGAGTGTGCGCCTACATCATAAAAGAAAGCTACTGTGAAAAAATACTGTTAAATAGGGGATGAAAGTTTGTATGAAAGTCTGTCGTTTTTCATGTTATATCCATGAAAATTGGTATTTGAGCTTTCGATAAAAAAACAAAATATATAAATTTCAGCATTTTTGAAAATTCTATCCCCAAGTGGATAAATTTTGCACGCACTGCAATCCGAAAACTGAGTAAGCAAGCGATCGCACACAACAGCGAGCGAGAGGAAGTAGAATTGTAAGACATCTTGCGCCATGTATTTTAGCGCTGAATTCACCTTAGTTTTGAACTTTTGAACAGTAGAAAGTATAAAAAAGTAAAGTTAATTTATGTCATGTAAGTGTAGCGTGAATCGTGTAATTAAAATAAAATTCCCGAAAGTACCGAAAGGACCGAGAATCTTTGATTTCCCGGTTCTTTTTTACTGACAAAAGAACCGGGAATTCCCGGTACTTTCGAGACCAGGATTTCACGGTTCTGAACGTGCGTGTGAGCGGGAAAGCAAGTTGCAACTTGGCACGACGGCGCGCCGCATGTTTCAGTCGGCGGCGGCGCGCTGTGTGAATTCACGGCGACGACGGCGCGCCGGCGCGGCGCTCATATCTAATGTATATCCATTCCTATGTCCGCTTGGAACTGCTCAACGCGAACGGCTCGGCTGATAAATGATACGTCATTAGATTCGTCTTGATGACGCGAGTGTCGCGGGTAGTGGGTACCTAAATAAAAAAAAATCATAATGGCGGACTTTATGCGCTTTAATGTGCGGGCTGAAAAAATTTTTTTTCTTCCAGACCCTCGAGTGGGGTATCAAAATATCAAGAAGTCTGTATGTCTGTCTGTATCTTGGCCGCGCATCACGCCGAAACTACTGAATGGATTCAAATGAAACTTTGTACGATTTGAGTTTATACTCTGAGGTAGGACATAGGCTACTTTTTATCCCGAAATTCAGCACGGGTCCCTTGGGAGAGGGGAAGAAAGTTAAAACGTGTATTTAGCTGTAATTCATTAACGCGTAGTTCGATTTAACTCATTCTTTTTTTGTTAGAAAGGTAGTACTTTAAGTATTGTCCCGTAAATATTTCAAGGTCATAGGTTTTTAGTTCAGAAATGATAGGCATTTATTGGGTTCAAATAACTTGGGACCCGGATCTTTGAACGTACGGCTTATTTTAAACTGGTGTGCGTTTACATTTATGTTTGTCGATCTGTCTATTTGTTCCAGCTAATTTCCCAAACGGCTGGATCGATTTTGATGGAACTTTCTGGTGATATTATAAGGAGTAACTTAGGCTACATTTAGTTTAGGTACAAAAAAGGATTATGGGATCCAATCCGATCCTATATAATAGCCTATATCTAGCCTATAGCTGATCCACGCGGACGAAGTCGCGGGGATCAGCTAGTATAATATAAGATCATCTCGCGGGCTATGACGCGAGTTTGCCGACGCTACGGCTGTCAGCGAATGCCTCACTAAAGAGATAGCAACGCGGATAAAAATGTGTTCACACCTTATTAAGATTACTGTGGTTCACACCGAAGCTGACATAAGTGTGAACAACAGCTACAAAATAAATCGCCAGTGATCTCACATTGCTCCGAACGCACCACTATGTTACAATAATTGTAATCCGCAACTCAACTCGAAGCTAACCAAACAATCGATGAGTAAATATACAGACGATCTTATTGACAAACATGAGATGAACATGAGATGAACATGAGACTGTGGACGTAGTCTGGTAACAAATCTACGAGTTTACCAACTTAGTTTTAGGTACACCAAATGCGAATTATCAGTCTCCATGCAGTGCTTGTATGCATCAGTCATCAGTCAGTATGCAGAGTTTGTATGCATGCATGCATGGACAATACATAGGTCTCTTGCATGGATCGCGACAGAACACGATCTTGTCCCGCTTGTATCCAGCAGCTCCCAGTCTCCTTGAGACAGTCCACCTAGCGGAATAGTAAATTATAAGGATCGTCACAGAACACGACCTTGTACCGCATGTATCCAGCTGCTGTCAATGACTCCCTTGAGACAGTCACACCTTGAGACAATCCCCGACATTCGAGGCATTGGGAAAGTCTATCGATTCCTGGAACTACAATGTATGCGTCCCGCCCATTGCCACTTCGGATTCGCGGCTCAATGAGCCATGTCGATAACTCTAGTTCCACGGATCTCCTCATATCATATTTAAAGTATCCTTATACCATATCCTGATTGGATCCCCTAGCTGATACTTGATCCTCTATTTATATTTGGTATGACGAACAGCAGACTCCCGACAGTATCCATGTTTCGGATGTATCCATTGCTCTTTGACCCAATAACGAGAGGACAAAGATCTCGGGGTTCGACGCAGTGAATCTTTCACTGATATACAAAATCAAGGATATAACCACAATACAACCTCGCTACGAAAAACTAACTACCAAAAACTGTAGCATTAGTGGAACTGGTGGTTTCAATTTTTATTATTTCAATGCGAACTATTTAAAGAAGGTTAGCTTTAATATTATAAATGCGAAAGTACCGGCTCCTTTTTCATGTATGGGAGCCCCCCTGAAAAATAATTTAATGAAATTTCTAATTCAATATTTGGTTTTGGGTTAACGTTCAACACTAAATACCAAAATTTCAGGTTTGTAACTCATTTCGTCTACGAGCTAGAGACCTGTGACCGGCGGACAGACGGGCAGACAGACAGCCAGCAGAGTGACATTAATAGGGCTCAATTTTTACCCTTTAGGTACGGAACCCTAAAAAGTTGAGAATTACCACTCCTTTATCAAGTTTATTAAAAAGTGATGAAGGGTCTACCAGGGCAGGGCAGATGCCGAAACTTTGCACTTATAGCTCCTTCGAATTCGAACCATACCTCAGCAATCAGCATAGGTTAATCCTAAAATACTTAGTGCATTATGACGAGAACTATAATTTAATAGCATTTTCATCTAAATAAAAACCAGTTACATTACAAAATGTGTTTCAAACAACAGAAAACTTTGAAAACTTTACATTAAAAACAAACTGTTCATCTAAATTGTTTCTCATATCTATGGGTACCTACCGTGAATGAAAAAATGAAGTCGTCAGTCGGACACATCCTCATAAACGGGTCCTTTGTGCGATCAGTTTGTCAGATCAGCGACGTGACGTCCGGTGCGCGACCCGAGACCAGTCACCAGTGGCTCAAGTGGCTCTATGTGGGTCACGCTAGAGGTGACTTTGACTGAATAGTAACATTTTTAACCCCCGACGCAAAAACGACGGGGTGTTATAAGTTTGACGTGTATGTGTGTGTGTGTGTGTGTGTCTGTCTGCCTGTAGCTCTCAAACGTCTGAACCGATTTGAGTGCGGATTTTTTGTTTGAAAGGTAAATTAGTCGAGAGTGTTGTTAGCTATGTTTGATGAAAATCGATCTAAGATGGCCGCCGCTACAAAATGGCGGATTACATATTTTAGCACAACTCCCTCGATATGGGTATCAAATGAAAGGGCTTGACTAGTTGGATAGCACTATACAAATCCAAGATGGCCGCCGCCACAAAATGGCGAATGTCGGGGGTTTTTTAAATTTTTAATTTATACTTGAGTATGGCCACATTAATGATTTGATCTGTAAATCACAAGACGAAAATTTTTCAAAAACTTTTACAAACTTTTCAAAAACTTAAAAAAAACAATACAAACGCTTCTATCGAAGGACTCGCTGAGGCAAATCAAAGTCTCAACGGACTTCCTCGAACTTTCAGCTACGAAAGAGCCTTAAAATACCTATTATGGTAGATGCCACAGTCTACGAGACGACAAAAACAAGACGCAAAAATGGCCCAAAAAATCAACCTTCTGAGTACGGAGTGTGTACCTATTACAATCTGACCAAACAAACTACTTACAACAGAACATAGAAAAAGTTACAAGGTATTTTTTTCGAGTTTGATTGCCGCGATAGCTGAACCACACTAGTAGGCCCAAAGAGTTCCCAAGAGGGAGCAACGCGAAATATTATTACTCGTCAAGACGGCCGCGACTACTGCTAATGTGTGCGTGACCTCGGTAATCGCGCCGTGTACGATACAACCTCGAATCGCAAATGTGTGCGCGCCTAGGGATACCGGTTATTTGGACAATTGCACAATTTTTATAGATAAATCAAGTATGGTGTAGGATAAAATTTTGTTTTTATTAATTATTTATCTTTAATCTACGTGTGTGTAAAACTGTTTGTTTAATGTAAATCAATAGTTTGCCATGGAAACAGCATTAGTAATTACTTGATTACAGAATATTCATTAGGTATCTACCTCATTATTTAAATATCGGCTGGACCGATTATGATGGAATTTTTGGTGTGTGTTTGTGTGGGTAAGAAGATAGTTTGTATCTACAATTGGACCCTGTAGGTGGTGCTGCAGTCATGTTCTAGGATTTTTTTTATTACGAACAAATTTTGTTGAAATTTTGTAAGTTTCTTGTCCCTGGGGAGTTTAGATTCATAACCTAATTGAATCCGGTAGGTGGCGCTGCAAATTCGTAACACTAGATACTAAATAAAAATTATTTCTTGATTTAGTCAAATACTTTTATAATACGTTTCCAACAGTCGTCATGTCGTGTCCTTCTGATGACAGCTGTCCAGCGATGTCTTAGTATTGGATCCGTTGGAAATCTACATTAATTAAGTATTAATAATAATTATAAACTAATTAGAAAATTTATTTTTAATTTTTTTTTATATAATTTATATTTATAATCATAATTATTTAGAACTAGGAAATGCCCGCGGCTTCGCCCGCGTGAATTTCGGTTTTAAACAAATCCCGAGGGAATCGTGGATTTCCGGCTCCCGTTCCCGCTCCCTTTTCCAACCTTTATACCTACTATCAAGGAAGTTCTCTATATTAATCTACCTATAGCTGTAGCTATAGATTTCGGGTTTTTCAAAATCCCGTGGGAACTGTGAATTTTTCCAGGATAAAAAGTAGCCTATGTTTTAAGTCAGGGCATATTCTATCTCCATTCAAAATTTCAGCCAAATCGGTTTAGTAGTTGCGGCGTGATTGAGTAACAAACATCCAAACATCCAAACATCCAAACATCTAAACATTCAAACATGCACACTTTCACATTTATAATATTAGTAGGATAATTATTATTTAAAAAAATTATTGAAGGTCAAAATTCAGTAAGTATAATATTAATAATAAATATTTACTATATTCCGGGACTTCCCTATATTTGTGGCAAATTACCTCACTACTGGCAACAAATTGATTTTATTAATAATGTATAGATTATTAATGTTCACACACGTATAACATACAACAATATATTTTTGCACAATAATGTGCAAAATACCACAATGCTCAGCTGGTATCACCGGCCAGTTCGACGTACCTATAAAACATCGAAATTAAAAATCCTATTTTCTCAAAAAAACATACGCAAATGTAAAAACTTACTGATGATATGAGATCTTCGACCTCTTATTTTGTTGTGAAGGATAATTACGACATAATTTCACCGCACAAACCGGCATATTTTTTTATTTTTCGGGAGCTGTTTACTGCGTAGTTTATTAAGTGACACTGAAGTAGGTGAGAGCGATCCTACCAATTTAAGTGAACATTTTTTAGGGCGCACTCGTGAGTTACATTATCAATCTGGCCATGTGGATAATCAAAGAGTAGGCCATAGTACTTAACTAACACGATATATTCTATGAAATTTCAACTGGCTGCCATTACGATGGACAGACAGCAAAAGCTTAGTTATACATAGTATATATAAGGGGCCGTTTGGCACCCTTTGTGTAAGCAAATATACTCTTTTTATCCCGGGAAATCTTAAAAAATCTTTACTGGTATATCAGCTAGCACGATATAATTCTCACAGTACGCGGAGCTATCATTTATCATCGCACCTAATGCAACATAAGCGTTTGTTTGACAACTTCCTTATCAATGGAGAGCGGAATGAGGTCGCGCCGCCACATATCTACTACTACCTTATCAGATAACGAGAGAGGTGTCAAAGACCTCCTGGAAAACGATATAATATACTCTTATGCAATGGCATGGACTATGTGCATGGAGACTGGAGTACTATGTGGCTAACTTTATTGTACACAATCTCAAATATAAAATGACAGGTCTAAATCTTCCTATCTCTTTCATAATGTTACGGAAAAATATAACTATACAAATAAATAAAAGTTCGCCATTACACTTTAAACAATGACGTGTATTTATTAAGTCGAAATTATAACACATTGCAGGATAATTGAAGCAATAAATATAATTGATAAGTATTACCAATATTCAGTTACCCATATATAAGCTAAGATAAAGTATCTCTCTTCTTCTCTAGCATATAAACAAGATAGTGTGAAATATCATTGTAACATTTCTTGCTGAGTTTCTTGCCAAACTCTTTCCGAACCGCTAAAAGTATTAATTTGTCATAAAAGCCTATTGACCTACCTGAAATAAATAATTTTGAATTTTAAAGTGTCCATCTAAGATTTCAAAATAACTGTGATTAAGTCACATTTTGATTATGTGAACAAATAGCTCCCAAACACACGTTCTTAAAATTCTACTTTTTTTAACAAAGAAAAAATGGTTTCGATGCTTATTTTTATTGCCAAAACATGCAGATTAAATTAAACAAATAAACCTTGCGTAAATTAAGTTTTTTTTTTCATCATTATAATAAAGGGATTAAAATAACGCTCAACCATACAATGTTATTGAGTCTATAAATTTTAATTTCGTTCCTGCATCCCCCAGAGCATTAAAGATAAAAACAAATAGGGTGGATGCTCCTAAGTCCGACCCTCCATGCAAAAGTCGGCACTCCGTTCTATTTCTCTCAATATCTATAGCTTGCTCTAATGGAAAAATAGTTTTAAAATAAGGCAGCAGTTTAGCACCAAAACGCTAATAGTGACAGAAATAGAATGGAGTGCCGACTTTTGGAGGGGGGGCCGGACTTAGGAGCATCCACCCTACATAATAACACATTGAATGTTGACTTGAATAGAGCTTTGTGCCTTATTCCGCCGGAGTATGGAATTAGAACTTAACTATTCATCTAAATATAAAACCGAAAACTCAAATGAAATTCAATCTTGGCGCCAAAATTTAAGGTTTAAATTAGAATAACAATACGAGAGCTTTATACTTTGAATAAGTGCACGTGTACACACATGTTACAAAATCTCCCCCAGCTTGCGTCGTAGCAGAGTTGACAAAAAAATTATAAGGTATATCAAAACACAATTTTTAACTCTTGTTGTATTAGTATATAGAAACCCCCCGAGATGTGCATATAAAATACTAGCTGACCCCCGCGACTTCGTTCGCGTGTTTATAGGTTTTATATAGGATCGGATCGGATTCCATAATTCTTTTATGTACGTAAACTAATTGTAGCCTGTTACTCCTTATAACATTGAAAGTTCCATTAAAATCGATCCAGCCGTTTCGGAGATTAGCTGGAACAAATAGACAGAACGACAAACATAAATTTAAACGCACACCAGTTTAAAATAAGCCGTACGTTCAAAGATCCGGGTCCCAAGTTATTTGAACCCAATACTGAAGGTTGTAATGTCTGTCATTTCTGAAATAAAACACCTATGACCTTGAAATATTTACGGGACAATATATAAAGTACTACCTTTCTAACAAAAAAAGAATAAGTGAAATCGAACAACGCGTTAATGAATTACAGCTAAATACACGTTTTAACTTTCATCCCCTCTCCCAAGGGAACTGTGCTGAATTTCGGGATAAAAAGTATCCTATGTCCTACCTCGGAGTATAAACTCAAATCGTACCAAGTTTCATTCGAATCCGTTCTGTAGTTTCGGCGTGATGCGCGGCCAAGATACAGACAGACAGACAGACAGACAGACAGACAAAAATGAAAAAAATTGCAGTTTTGGCTTCAGTATCGATTATATAGTGCCCTCCAATAAAAATTTTCAAAATATCTTCAATGTACAGAATTGGATCTGTTACAGTCTTATTATATTATAGATAGTCTACCTAGTTTGACAGCTACAGTCACCTTTGATTGACGCTAATAGCTATTGTCTATAAGATAGCTAAAATTCTATAAATTTAACCAATTGCCAGCCATTGAGATTGCAGCAATGTGATTATCACAATAAGGCTGAGCTCAAACAGCCGGAATACCTCTCTAAATTCATAATATTATGTAAATTCTTGTTATTAATTCAGAAAGCAAGGAAATACATATAATTTCACTATTCCCCCACGCACATTCAGATTTTTTCAGATTATAAATTTTTCAGATCGATCGTTTTTAAGACATGTGTGTGTACCAAAATTCAGATTATGAAATAAGATTATGGTTTCAAAGAGGCATTCCAGCTGTTGGAGCCCAGCCTAAAGGGAACAGAATATTGTTGGAAAACATCCAATACTATAAGTAGATACCTACTTACACTAAATACTTAGTTACCTGCTCATTACATGTATTATTTTCATCAAACAATAAAACATAGGTATGTAAAATTATTTTTTATCATTAAAATGCAGAACCAAAAAAAAAACAAGAACAAAAACAAGAATTATTTTAAATGTGTTAAAGTTTAGTGTAAGTGTTAATTTTAAGTGTGTTGTTAAATTTTATTAATGAAAGTGCCAACCCTAGCGTGTACCCTCTGTGTCACTAATTTCGTCGGTTTAGTGACCGTCGTCGTCTCCGATCCTCGTTAAAACTGATTGTAATTGGATAAAGAGTCTCACGATTTTCAACAAAATTAAAAAAAAAACGCTAAAATATATCTTTCATTGAGTATATTTACCTAACGGGTCCCCTACCATTATTTTATACCTAGCGCCCGTCCCGGCTTTGCACGGGTAGCAAATAGCAATTAGTAATTAACTAATAATTATCCGCTACTATCTCACCATAAATTGTTTTGTTATATCTCAAAGGGCAGCGTTTTCGATGAAAGCTCCGAGGCGGCTTGACTTTTTCCGACATTTTCAACAATTATCGCCATTTTCAAGCAATATACAAAAAACCTTAACAAATAATATATAGTTCGTTCGGTAACTTAGTGTCGGTACAGGCGCAGGTGCTCTTCGTATTCTGCTTTTATTTTTATTACTTTTTTTCTGTTTGTAATTTTTTTTCTATTCTAACAGAATAGTCTACCAATCCGCACTTGGCCAGCGTGGTAGGCTATGGTTAAAATCCTTCTCATTTTGAGAGAAGACCCGTGTTCATGAGAATATTATATTTTATGTTTTTAGTTATATTGTAATAAAATACGAATATAAAAAAATATAAAAAGGAAAGAGAATTGTAATGAAAAAATATGAGTAGGTATAAAACGCCAAAACCCCTTGTGCCTGTACACCCCGCGCGGCATGCTTTGAAGTCACGGCGGTGTCTTTGGCAAAATACCGCGCGGCGGAGGCGGCAAGACACAAAAGGCGATCTTAAGAAAACGAACAGACTATACCTAAATCTTCCTCATGAATCACTCAGTCACCCTGTCTATTGGTGAAAACCGCATGAAAATCCGTTCAGTAGTTTTTGAGATTATCGCGAACAGACAGACGCGTTGGGGAACTTTGTTTTATAATATTATATAGTGATGTTTAGATTTTACATGGTTAAGTACCTAGTTAAGTATAAATAATTACCTAGAATAACTAGTTCTTAGTGAACACAAAAGCTCGTTCAACGTTATCAATTGTATAATTATTTATCGGCTCTATAAATAGGTTTATCTTTTGAAATGGGTTGCTTATAAAATACCTCCCGGCGCCCGCCGCGCCGGCGCAGATAAGCTGTGTGTTCATCTGTCTGTGTGTAACTGCGGAAGCGTTGCATGTTTTCACGATGATTCTTATAATCGCTAGGAATTTATGTACATATACAGAAAAATAAAGACAAGTCTGTATCTAATTGTGCTCTATATGACTTCGTACACTTTTAAGTTCGATTAATTTATTATTTTATTGCATCATACTCGTAGGCAGTAGGTACTTCACGATATGAAATGTGAATAGTTTTTCAATCCTTGTGGGTAGTTGCCAATAAAGGCTAACTCTAGTTAATAGATTAAGATTAGCTAAATAAGGAAAATTGTCTATTAAAGCTGTTGTAAGCGATCTTATTTTATCCGTCTTTTGTCTGGTGGGACTTTGCGGCCGTGGTTAGTTACCACCCTACTGGCTGTGATGTGCCGCGAAGCGATTCCGCGTTCCGGTACGATGTCGCAACAAACCAATAATTACCTACCAGGTTCATACCAGGTTCATTAGTTGCTTATAATATTTTATGTTAATTTACATTTTTAACCCCCGACGCAAAAACGACGGCGTGTTATAAGTTTGACGTGTCTGTGTGTGTGTCTGTTTCACCGTAGCACTCAAACGGGTGAAACGATTTGAATGCGGTTTTTTTTTTGTTTGAAAGGTGAATTACTCGGGCGTGTTCTTAGCTATGTTTGATGAAAATCGGTCCAAGATGGCCACCGCCACTAAATGGCGGATTACATATTTTTTTACAGCTCCCTCAATATGGATATCAAATGAAAGGACTTAACTAGTAGAATAGCACTATTCAAATTCAAGATGGCCGCCACCACAAAATAGCGTATGTCGGGGGTTTTTTAATTTTTAATTTATACTTGTTAATTATGGAGTTTTTCAGTAAAAACTTATCATATTTAATCACAATGTAGGTACATATAGACATAACTTACATAGATCTAAGCTTTTGTCTTGTAAAATAACTAGGTATTAGGCACCTAGTTGGAACACAAAAGGCTAACGGAGAGCGCTCACGGAGCGGTTTGGAATCGCGCCCGCCGCGGCTGCGGGAGAGAGGTTAGAGAGAGCGCGCTCACGAGCCCGCTTGTTTTTGCGGGACCGCAGCCGCCGCGGCTGCGGGCGTCGCCCGCCAACTCGGCGGGCGACGCCCGCAGCCGCGGCGGATTATAGACCGGCGGTTATATTTATATATGAAGAGCTGGCGAACAAAATGTTATATTTTTTAATCCGATGGTCTTTGGCTTGCTGAATAAGAATATCAACTTAATTTTACTTAAAACGGCCCGCAACTGTATCAACATTGCATCCATAGGTCGTGGTTTTGATCATAACGGCATAATTACAATAAAGTTTCGAAAGATTTGAATAATCGAGCACGTTTTCGTTCAAAATGGATTAATTTCCATACTTTGTAAGATGTCAATCAAAATGATTATTTCTTTTTCAGAAGAAAAATTTGTTTTTTTTTTACTAAGAATTTTTTTTTAATTAAAAAGTTTATCATTTAAAAACTTTATTCACTAATAAAGTTTTTAAACAATTTATGTTGAAATTGGCCTAAACTAACTTACAAATGTCAGACTGACTTACAAATGATAAATTATTGTTGAAAATTAATTAGAATTTTTAGAAATGGTTTACGAATTATTAATTTCATAATTGAAATAGGTTAGAATTAACTGACATTTGATTCATTCAGTGGCGCCGAACCGCCATCTTGAATTATTGGTATTGGTACTTCGAAGCCATGAATTGAGTCTCCTCCAAAGACTCAACCGACTATTAGATGCTTCAGCGTCTAGGTCGTGATATTTGATTGAGGGCTGCGATAGCAATCACACCCTCATCGAATAAATGCTGCCATTTTGGACTTGGCTGAGTGTAATTAATTAATTAGTATAAAATATATTTGAAAATAGATCTCAGTTAAACTAATCTCTGAGTTGATATAAATTGAGTTATGTGCGGGTGATAAACGCAGATATTTTAATAATAGTTTGATTTAGTTTTAATATTAATTGATAGTCTGCTTCTGGAGTTATGTGTTTACACAAACAAGTTATTGCTTGCAATATTAATTAATTATTGCTTCCGTTAACTTATATGAGATAGCAAACTGAATTTAACATATTATTATGTTCAATAAAGTCACAAACTACATATGGGTAAATAAAAATCCACGCCAAAAGCTCACTGTAAGTATGTCATTCAGTTTAATATTAATATTTAATAATTAATATTTAATAGGTTACCTGAATCAATACAGGCCATGCCTCTCCAAACTTTTAAAGTAAAACTAAAGAACTGGCTCATGGAGAAATGTTTTTACAATTTAAAAGAATATATGACATAAATTCTATTTATTGCAATTAATTTTATATTTATATCTTTAGAACGGTGACATGTATGCTACTTACGTCATTTTGTTCAGTCTTAAAATCAATAATTCAATTTGCACACTAATTTATTAGTTAAATGTGTTGGAAGACAATAAGCTTTAAGATCCATAATATTTGTACCACATTTTTGCAAATGATACTGCAATGATGATGATGATGATGCAGTACCACTCTTACTCTTTAGTTTGATGCAACTATACCGTTTTGTTCGCCAGCTCCTCCTATAAGAAAAATGCGATCGCGCCCGCTGCCCGCCTTCTGCGGGAGCCGCGAGCAACCGCCAACTCTGCGGGAGTAAATCGCGTCGTGAGTTTTGCACTCGACATTTGTATGAATTTCGAGAATTGCGGGCCCGCAACCGCGGCGGGCGCGGGTGCGAATCGCTCCGTGAGCGCTCTCTCTAACTCAGGTTGGTTGAGTCATCGCCCCATAAACTACCGGTTTGTAGGTGACCTAGGCAACCCGACCTTAGGCCTAGACCAGCAATTGTGACGGTCAAGGTGCGGCCTCACATAGACATGCCTGTCATGCCCGACACATGCCCTGGTTATAAGTGATGTAATTACACTTTAATCGTACTTATTACCACCTAGTTAGTGCCTAAATATGGACGTGTGATTATAGAGAATGGTTAACATTGCAATTTGCACAGTTTATGTTGGAATTAAATTATTAATAAGTTTATTGTAAGTAAACTTCATTTAAATGTTGGCAGTATAGCCGACTTTGATGTTAGACTGCATCGTCACTGACAAGGGCTAATTTGTATTAGGTACCTTAAAAATTATTATTTTAGGGCTTTTCATTTCACGGGTTGTTGCGATGTTTAAGCTCGGAAACGAAATATTTCATACACCCACACTAAAATTTGGATAATTTAAATTCAAATAGAATTTTTGAAAAAACCCGCGGTTAAATCAAAATTCTGTAAAACAACAAAAGGTGTGCAACATAGATATAAACATCGGCACGTAGATTGAACACTGAAGGAAAGTGGAGAGGTTAAGCTATTGTATCGTGCGTGACAGTTCCCATACGCAGCTATCCCCTCCACGTTTCGTTCAGTTTTCAATCTACGTGCCGATGTTTATACCTAACTAAACATTTTTTTTAATTTATGATTAGATTTTCAACCAACCACACCTAAATAATAGGCTTTCGCAACGTGCTGTCAGTTGTGTACGCACAATTGAACCCAATTGCGAAACACAAGAAACCCTCGGAGTCGGATGAATGAATGGCGAATGCTCTTTGAGATATGAATGAAGCAACAAAACAGATGCAAAAACAACGCCCCATTGTCTTTCCTAACTAAGGTTGCCAAACGTCCCGTGTTGCCGGGACACAGTCTCAAATCTCGATCCCGCGCATCACACTCAGCTTTTAGTGTCACGCTGATCGTCGGCGCTGAGAGTTCGGCGCATAGTTAGTCAGCGCCCACCACAACCCACGCACCTCTGTCTTCAGTGAGCGTGGTGTAGCGCTGACGAGCGTCAGCTCTGAGCGGTCGGCGTTAATATACATATGTTGTAAGATGTTCGTCGGTGCTGACAGGATGTCAGCACCGACGAAACTAAAACCAGCCTCAGGTAGAGTGCATGGCGTTGGGGTCTCAGCGGCACATCTTGACATCATTAATGAAAGAAACCTCTCGCTGCCGAGTGTACCTAATAAGTGACATGGTTGGCAGCGAGTTGTAAATGATGATGGATAGCAATGAATTTTACGAGGACGTCGTAAACTCTGTAAACTCAATATGCTGAAGGAGACTGAGGAGCAAGAAAAAGAGGTGACTCCACAGAAGACGGCAAGGTAAAAGGAGGTAGCGATAGGCTTCATATTCATAGCAATGTTAATGCCACCTTTGCCTTGTCAGCGTCGAGACGTTTCTGTTAAATTCGATATCGAGATCCTGCGACGTCCAATTTCTGGCACAGACGCCGAATCGCTGGGTTTTAGGGGATATTGTGACAGAACTATGCAGTCCCACGTAGCCGCTTGATAAAAGAGATGCGTAAATGCATTTTTAATAAAAATTCTTTTAAAAAAACCGACTGCAAACTATTACGAGGATAGCTCTCTTCATCGTCCACTGTGTGACCGATCGATAACTATGGAGCTCATTATTATTATGAAGGCTTAGCTTCATTATGAGCTCCATAGTTATCGACCATGTGTCGGACCACAAGTCATCACTGACAAACGCACTGCTCGAAGACTTTCGTCTTCAGCCTCTCAGAGGGGTGTCCCCTCTGAGAGGCGCCCCCTAATTGTCTACGTGAAGAAATCAAAACGTCCATGACGTAAAATATTGTCTATTGTCCTGAGTTTCAATGGATAGAGGCTGCCCTACTCATAACAAGCTATTATTTCGCAAACCATTCACAAAGAAAATGCTTTTTGTCCTTTCATAACATACAGACAACAGAATAGATGACTACTTCATGCGAATTTCACCTTTTTGTAATGTCCATAAAGATTATCATGGTTAGCACCATTTTCAATTAGATTGCACATATTGTACTGTTCATTGAACTTCTCGATAAAGGTTGTGGTTTCATGTTTTCAAGCGAAACTGTAGAACTAATATAAAACTCGCAAAGAAAGCATCATCAACGTAAAAAGCACAAAATATGTCAATGAATAAACATAATATGAAGTTATAAGGGCGTTAGCACACCTCAGCCGCGAAACTATAGCAGTGGATCAAAAAAGATAGATAGCTAACTAGCTAAGATAGATAGATAACCTAACCTAACTCTCTATATCGCCTGCTGAGTGATCCTTAGCAAAGTATACTAAAGTAGGCTTACTCAAAACAAACCTTACTTATCCACCAATTTGTAATATTCCGAGCGGGTACTCCAGTTTTCTATACCATTCCTTCTGCGCACTCTAAAACTGTACCAACCAACTCCCTTCAGTGGTGTTTTCACATGAGTTTGATATGGGATTATTCAAGGGGCGGATCAACAATTGCCTGAGCCGACAACGCATAAATCGTTCCACTGGTGCTGCAAATATTCAAGGGCGGCGGTAATCACTTAACATCAGGTGACGCGCATGCTTGTTGGGCCGCAATTCATATTTAAAAAAAACCTCATATACCTATTAGAAGTTGTAACTACCGTAAGAATTAAGATTAGTTTCCAGATTGACATTTCGGACACAGAATGACGAGGACGTGCCACACCTGCATGCAAACTCTATTTGGCATCGCGATTGCGAAGTATCTAACAAATTATATATATTTAGCCGTCAGGACTTATCTCAGTATCAATATGTTATATGTTATTTCTCAATTTTCGGGCTCGCTCGTTATGCATGCATCATACATCATTTTCGTACACGATTTAATAAAGCTATTGCAAATCACTCTTAACCGTAAGGTCGTTCATTTTTAGTGAGTAAATAACCAAAGTGTCTACCTACTGTTGATAAATTGAATATCAATTATAGAATTATCAGAACTAGCTGCAGTCTACGACTTCTTTTAAAAAAAATTGTTCACACGAACTTTACCACTCCTTTTCAACCCTGTTTGTGTGACAAAGTCGCATGTATAAGCAATCGCTTTTAACCCCCGACGCAAAAACGACGGGGTTTGCTTGACGAAGGAAAGTTTGACTTGTCTGTGTGTGTGTGCGTGCGTGCGTGCGTGCGTGCGTGCGTGCGTGCGTGCGTGCGTGCGTGCGTGCGTTCCACCGTAGTGCTGAAAAGGGTGAACCGATTTCAATGCGGTTTTTTTTTTTGTTTAAAAGTGAGTTAGTCGGAAGTGTTCTTAGCTATGTTTGATGAAAATCGGTTCAAGATGGCAGCCGCCACAAAATGGCGGATTACATATTTTTTCACAACTCCGTCATTATGGGTGTCAAATTAAAGAATAGCGTTATGCAAATCCAAGATGGCCGCCACCACAAAATTGCGAATGTCGGGGTTTTTTTAAATTTTTAATTTATGCTTGTTACTAGCCGCAATATAATATTGTGAAATGTGCTGTAGTATCATACCTACTTAATAATTATTGTTATTGGTATTATAGGTAGGTAGGTAGGTGAGTACATTAAATTCGTTCTCCTTAAGCCAAGTAAGTACCTACCCCTGATACTTATTGTCCTTATTGAGGCTACACTACATCGATGGGCTACAAGGATTCTTTGTTCTTTTACAATAATTTTATCAGAAGTGTCCACTCAAATTACCATAAAAATATGACATCACACACCATTTAAGTAGCTGGAAGGAATATAAACAAGAAAACACAAATTACGAGAACCGAAGAACCTTCATTTTGGAGAATCAACAAAAAAACAAAAACGAGTGATTTCGGCAGCATCAACCGAATTCTTTGGCAAGCCAGATGCGGTCTACTCCTGATGCTGATAATGTCGTTAGACACGTGCGGCTCAGTTCTAATGTGTGACCTGCTTTAAACAGCGTCAGGTATAAAGTACTCTTAATTAAAATTTGCGCAGTGGGTAATATATCGATATAATAATTATGTATTTGATGCTACAAACGCGACGGCGGGGGTATGCGCCACCACGCTATTGGTTCATCAGTCATCTTAAAAGTACAGTGACCCGTTGTCCTACCTCTGCGACAAAAGCGAAAACGCGACGTTAATACGTCGCGACGCGAAAATATCAATCAGTAGCTGAGCTTTCACGTGTCCTATGAATTGTCGCGTAGAAAGCCTGCGGTTTGTCATGTTCTACGGAGTCGTATCGCGTCGCATCGTGTCGCATCGCGTCGCGTCGCGTTTGTCGTCAGTCGTCACCTAGGACACTGGGTCGATATCAACCCGTAGACACATCCCCTCCACTGTCAACCAGAGCTCTTTTTGCCTATCGCATAGTACCTACGCTAATGCCAAGCTGAGTAGATTTGGTGGAAATATGGACACATGGTTCTTAAGTTCAATTACCTAACCTCGCAACCTCGCTCACCGCTTAGCTACCTCGCAAATCTCTGATGGAAAGGCAGCCTTACTCCCTAACGAGTCATCGCTAGGTGGCTGGTTGTCCTGCCCTTGAAATAAAAAAGGACTCAATAATATTTACTCGATTACCGAACAAATTACGAGTACCGGAGAATAACCTTCAATTTGGGAACATTTGTACCCTTCAATGTCGAAGGGCCAAACAATGCAAACAACTAAATTATGTAATTTTATACGCCATTATTATGGTCAAATATGGCGGCGCTCAGCCCACGTGCACCTCGCGAAAAAACCGCAAATTATTTAAAGCGAATTGTTTTAGGGCTTTTACAAGCTTTTTTAGCTCGCGTAGGTATACATTGTGCTTCAACTTTAGTATGTTGACTTTAGCAATTTATTGCAGACTGAAACATTTACTTAGCCGGACAGTGTGGCTAATTCTGTTGTACACAATTCTCTAAACTAAACTAAAGTGACAGATCTAAATCTATTGCTATCTTTTTCCGCAGTGAGCACTGTGAAAGAGATAGGAATAAATTTAGACCTGTCATTTTAGTTTAGATTTAGAGATTGTGTACAACAGAATCGGCCACACTGTCTATACAATGTTTACCGGTAGTTAGTACCGGAAGTACAGACACTGCGCGGTTGGCACGGGACTCCTTTCTGGTGGTCTATCTTGTAGTGGGAGTGCTGCCAGAGCAGAGGACAGGAGCAGAAGACGCACTTGTGTCCGCGCTAACCAACATAGTGCATGCATGATGCAAGACTGCAGACGAATCTATACCACGATGTTAATAGAGTAAGTGCCTGTTTCACCACCTTCTGATATGTATTAGATAGCTATCTACAACTTTTGTCTTTGTCACTTGACATAAAGTAAGAAAGTGACAAAACTTACGTTTAGGCTATCCAACACTTATCAGAAGGTGGTGAAACAGGCCGTAAGTCGTCTTATGATCTCAGACATAATAATATGTAATTATGAATGCGCGATAAATATTTTCTGCCAACGTTTTGAGGTCCCTTCGCGGCCCTCCGGTATTTCCATTGACAAAAGTAATTTTTTGAATAATTTTTTTTTTCGGCCTATGACGATGGTAATAGCTGCTAGATAAGAAGCTGAAGCGATCTGTGTGGCAAACGTGAGCAATCGCCTTAACTGAGAATGGCGATTAAGATAAACAACACGGGGGCGGTAGGTTATGGCGCGTGACCTATAAAAACTGCTCCTTTTCGGGGGCACCCATGCTCTTTACGCGGTAAATCGTACTAGGTACATATATTTACAAAATTATAGTGTACTAAACGGGTACCTATATGTAGGTACCCGTGTGGTATGCCACGATAAGTATAATATTTGAATGTCGATGTTACGACCTAGATACATGGTCACGATGCGCAACGCGACGGAGCTATACGGTGTTGAAAGACGACAAGTTGAAGCTATCACGGATCGTATCCATCGTATATCTATCGTCCTTCTTAGCTATCACCGTATCCATCTATCGGCCTTCTTGGTCTTTTTGGGTGTTGCCAGACGAATCGATCGATCGTCAATCGACGGCATCGTCAACGTTGATCGATCTAATCAAGTAGCTCGATCGACGTCGACTAATCCATTCTACCATCGATCGATCGTCGATCAACAATCGACCAGACGGGTGGGTTCAAAGGATGTTACCAGACCAATCGATCGATCGTCGATAGATTGGTCTGGTAACACCCTTTGAAGGAATTTCCCATACTATTCGGCGTAGTACGTTGCAGTACGACGCTTTAAAAGCGTTGATAGCCAAGTGGTTTAAGACTTCGGTCTGCTTTTCAGAGTGGGACAGATCACAGAGTTCGTTCCCCGGCACGCTCCTCAACTTTTCTAAGTTATGTGCGTTTCAATCAATTAAATATCACTTGTTTCGATGAAGGAAAACATCGTCAGGAAACCTTCAAGCCTGAGAGTTTTCCATAATGTTCTCAAAGGCGCGTAAAGTCTACCAATCCGCACTTAGCGAGAGTGGTGGGCTACGGCCTAACCAAACCCTCTCTAAGAGGAGACACGTGCGTTGTACTGGGTTGTTAATGATTATTACTCTTTATTTCATTGCATACATATCTATAGTCTATACTACTTATCTATACTAATATAATAAAGCGGAAGAGTTTGTTTGTTTGAACGCGCTAATCTCAGGAAATACTGGACCGATTTTAAAAATTCTTTCACCGTTGGATATTTACATGATCCCTGAGTGCTATAGGCTATATAGGTATGTACCACGGGCGAAGCCGGGGCGGACCGATAGTTATCAATAAGAGAAATTGAGTTTCTAATACACAATTACGAAATTTTTAGAATTTGTCACAATCAAAAAACCAGCTGCTGCTGGCTAACAGCATGCTGAAAATTACATTAAATTGTTTTAACACGCGTGACTTGCAGTAATTCTACCTTCTGGCTTTTCCTCTGGCTTATCGACAAACCAAGTAAATCGAGTAAAACCGAATCCTTAGTCATAATATGTATTCACGACACTATAAATCCTATCACCAAGCGATTGTTCTATAGTACATTGTCGTATAGCACTTAAACTTTTTATTGTAATTCTATTATTATAGATTAAACTACTATGACAGAAAAAATATGTATGGAGTAGCCTTGCTACAAAGTTTGACACCCACTTATTACATTTACATTTTAATTATGTTGTTGTGACAAAAAATAAATAATTAACGCTCTTAGTTTAGGGTTCCGTACCCAATGGATGTCCGACGGGGCCTTATGACTAAACTGTCGCTG
Source organism: Melanargia galathea (assembly GCA_920104075.1). Taxonomy (NCBI): domain Eukaryota; kingdom Metazoa; phylum Arthropoda; class Insecta; order Lepidoptera; family Nymphalidae; genus Melanargia; species Melanargia galathea. Next base: position 10,889,689 of record OV049857.1, on the reverse strand, counting down.
TCTGCCCGTGCGTCACAGAGCTCTATATAGCTGCTGCCGTAATAAATAGCTAGTTGAAGTTTTGGTTCCAAGACGAAAAGATATCCCCATATAAAGATCCTCTACAAAAATTGCATTTTCCAACGTTTTTGTTTAAGTTTTATCTTAATAACAAATTTGGTCAGATTGCAGTAGGTACATATTATACGTAATCGTAAACCAACAAAAAATAAAAATTAGGGTTCCGTACTCATTGGCGTGGAATCCGTCAAATGCTATCATTTAACCTTCTTTTTATCACCTTGAAGTTGTCATGGCATATTCACCTCGTTACTTTGCTGAATTTATATGGTGGTACGGAACCCTTTGTGCACGAGCCCGACTCACACTTGGCTGGTTTTTATTGCTAATACGTAAGCCGTCTTCGGTCGGAGGTACTTGTCCTTTCGTCACGAGTGGAGTACTAGTTAGTCTATCAACTAACATTTAGGCTGTACATCAAGGGCTGGCTCTTACTTGGCTGGCTTTGATGAGATCAACGCGGACAAAAATTGTAATTTGCTGATAAATATAAATGATAGTGGCGAAGTCTCCATATAACACGATTCCCATCGGCTTCCCTTTAAAAAATGCCATCCATACCTACCTAGTTAGTAGTTACCTACTATCTTTTTTCTTTTACTCACTATTTTACAAATACAATAGGTAGGTACTTAATACAAAAAAAAAACATTCAAAACAATTCAATGAACAAAACTAATTTGTTCAGACCAGTAGTGCCACGCAGTAAGCAGGTAACGAATATGCCGGACTTGGGACGGCTTATATTCCCATAGAAAAACATCGTGTAATAAACAGTTGTCCCCTGCATCTTCTATCTATAATATAATAAGACTGTAACAGATCCAATTCTGTACATTGAAGATATTTTGAAAATTTTGAATGGAGGGCACTATATAATCGATACTGAAGCCAAAACTGCAATTTTTTTCATTTTTGTCTGTCTGTCTGTCTGTCTGTCTGTCTGTCTGTCTGTCTGTCTGTCTGTCTGTATCTTGGCCGCGCATCACGCCGAAACTACTGAATGGATTCGAATGAAACTTGGTACGATTTGAGTTTATACTGCAAGGTAGGTTATAGGATACTTTTTATCCCGAAATTCAGCACGGTTCCCTTGGGAGAGGGGATGAAAGTTAAAACGTGTATTTAGCTGTAATTCATTAACGCATTGTTCGATTTCACTCATTATTTTTTTGTTAGAAAGGTAGTGCTTTATATATTGTCCCGTAAATATTTCAAGGTCATAGGTTTTTTAGTTCAGAAATGACAGACATTACAACCCTCAGTACTGGGTTCAAATAACTTGGGACCCGGCTCTTTGAACGTACGGCTTATTTTAAACTGGTGTGCGTTTAAATTTATGTTTGTGGGTCTATCTATTTGTTCCAGCTCATCTCCGAAACGGCTGGATCGATTTTAACGGAACTTTCAATGGCCCATAGGTGATGTTATAAGGAGTAATTTAGGCTACATTTAGTTTAGGTACATAAAAGAATTATGGGATCCGATCCAGAGATCCTATATAAAAGCTATAAACACGCGAACGAAGTCGCAGGGGTCAGCTAGTTTCCAATAAAATTTGTCAATACATCCTTCCCTGTCTAGTGTCTAGCACGCGTAAAAAAAGGCAATCGGGAAGCCGATTTTGAGCGGGCTATGAGTGTTATTACAAGGAGTTAAAGTCTTGAATTTGGGAACATTATCGAAGATGCTTCATCTTCGAAAGATTGTTTTGTTTTAACATCATTTAACTTTCACAAAAAGTGTTTATGACTCGCGCGTCGTGTTTCGTGCGCTTATTATTTTTTATGTTTTTTGATTTAGTTATTATTAGTGGAAGGTGTATTAAATTGTACTTAAAGTAGGTACAAAGCAAAGGTTTAAAACCTTTGCTAGTAACACAGGTTTTTTCAAAGCTGCAAATTACAATATTTTAAAGTATTTTCAAATATCAGTGCTTAAATAAATGGTGAAGGTGGGAGATTTTTTTTCCAGCTTGGTGTGTAGGGATTTTTTTATTCCGGCTTCCCTTTTGAAAATATCCACCCTTCGCCACTGATAAATGATATATAAATGATGAGACAAATAATTTTAACCCGCTTTAAAAAAGGAGGTTCTGTATTTGACCCGTAATTATATGTATGTACGAGTATGTTAGTATGTACGTATGTTAGTGTGTATGTAATGAATGTATGTTCGCGATTATTTCAAAAACCAATGAACCGATTTTGAAGATTTTTTCATCATCATAATCTACATACTTTCAGGAAGATTTTAGTATATACCTAACACACCTAGTTATCATTCTTATGTACGAAGTTACATCCATAAATGTACACATAATACGTCACTAATATTTTTGATAGGTTAAGTTAGTTAATTTCTCTGAGATTGCTGGACCGAAGTCGGTTTAATTTTTCCTAAAATATAGCTTGTTCAGTCAGTAGGTAGGTACATATTATTCGCGTGTGATCGGGGGATCGGGAGAACCTCGAAATTCGGCACAAAATATTTGTCGCGCGGAATGGCGACTTTAAATCCTATAACAGAGTTAATACGTATGTATCGGCGAATCAAATATGGAAGTAAGCTGCAATTCAGTGAGGCTGTATCTTATGGGCAGCCCTACAGAGATCTAATAAGTTGCAAAACAGTTAAGAATGCCATCATCGCCCACTCGGCGAAATGTGACCAGCGGTGGGCGTATTGCGACTTGCGCCTAAACGTTGACGACATTGTAACCGCGCGCCTGTTCAATGTGGACATTCAGGTACTTTCCATCACCCATACCAAAGAGCTGCCTCGTTGGTCTAGCCACACGAGTACGTAGATAAGTAGGTACAGAGATAAGCATTACATATTACAATTTTGGATATTTAGTATTTGGTAAAGTTATGGAGGTGCGCAACTCAGAATAACTATACATTGATACAGGGAATCGATAAAGGTCGATTCTCGGATCGGAACAAAAATAATTGTTAAATGCATTGAGTTTTTCTGTCAAGAAATTATGAGGTCCGGAGTAGGTATATTTGGCGCTGTTTCACCCCCATTCCTCAGAGATCACGTTAAAGTGTCGGTCCTGATTATTACCACTTTTATATGTACTTAGGTACTTTGTGGTTACAGCCCCCAACCCGCATTGGAGCAGCGTGGCGGGTGTAAGCTCAAAATCCTTCTCTCCTTTATGAGAGGAGACCTGTGCCCAGCTGTGGGGTGTTGAAGGACTATAGTGGATGGATGAATACCAAAGAACACTAACTATTCCCGTGTAAGGAAACGACACTCACTCTTCTCCAATCGGCACTGACATAAATGTACGTACATAGGTGGTATGTACCTATGTACACTTATGTATGTACATGGAAGCCATTAAAGTAATGAATAGCATACTCGTAATTCACGATAAATCAGAGCTTTGTACATAATTGTTTTGCAAAAAACAGAATGATCGCGTGGGCGGCACGGCAAATCACTGGGAGACATATTTTATGGCAGTAAATTAATAGTCCATAACCAACCACTTATACGAACACTTGACCATATTTAAAAGTGTTTTGATTACAGTATGTATTAACTAGTTCTTACCGGTGACTTTGCGTGCAATTTCATGAGATTTTCCTTAAGCCTAACCATAGCCCAATTGAATTAAAAAACCTAAATTCCCGATTCAACAATTTTGTTGTCATCAGTTTTGCGTACCCAATTACGTATTGTAAATAACAGCTCAGTACGACTAATCTCGAAATTGTCTTATTTGTAAGACTAAATAATGTTCGCGACTTCGTCCGCGCGGATTTAGGTAGGTATGTATTTTGAATATCAACAGGTATCCAAGTTCATCTCCGGTACGCAAGCCCTCTTCGTGCCCGTCAAGAAGCTTTCACCGGCTAAACGGTATTGTCCCTATTATTTCCCCTGTTCCCCCGTAGAGCTCAAACTGAGAATGCGGTTTTTTTGTTTGAAAGGTGAATTTGTCGGGATTGTTCTTAGCTACGAGTATGTTTGATGAAAATCGCTCCAAAATGGCCGTCATCACAAAATGGCATATTTTTTCACAACCCCCTCAATATGGGTATCAAATTAAAGGGCGCTATGCAAATTCAAGATGGCCGCCACCACAAAATTTCGAATGTCGGGGGTTTTAAATTTTTTATTTAATTATACTTGTTTTGGTACCTATTAAAGTTCCCGTACCGGCTTACTCATTTGACCTCAAGGTCCATGCGTTGTCACATGAGAAATCGAGCGCATTGTCTTTCTTAATGAGTGCTAATAAATAAATGAGTGCATCCGAATAAATCAATGGCACTCATTTACACGCGTTAACAGTTATTATTAAGAGCGGTTAAAAGCTTGTAAAGCACTCAATTGATCAATGAGAACGCAAATTGTGTGGAAACAAATTACGCCGCAAGTAATGCATATTTATTGGCAATTACACCTTGCGGTTTTATATTCATTTTTATAATGTTAATGTGGACTTGTACTTGTTATTGGCGCCATTAATTTAAATAAGTAAGTACATAGTACATACCTATTTAATAGAATGCTAGACTAATGGCTTGTGAAATATCTGTTTAGATTAATATGAATTGATAGGTGGGTAGGTACCATTGATGTACAGTTACAGAAGCAGCGTGAACTTATCGCATGCGCAAATGACTTTTTTTTCTTTTGACATGATAACGTCTTATAAATTTATGCACGCCAGCTACACGCACGGAAAAGCATGACTCGTCACGAACCGTGTGCGTAGCGCGTTCCGCGCTCTCGCTTGTTCGCGAATTGCGATAATACGTAACGTAAGTATACCAACTTTTTGAAATGAAAACTTCTTTAGCCGCGTTGAGTGATTTTTGGTACGAAAAAATCTATGGGTTCGCATCATCGATGTTCGCATACATAACCCTTTGTTGAATATAAATGTACTTTATTGCAAAAATCGACGTATTTTGCATACGTTTTCAGCGCGAAGTCGCCATTCTAGCATACCTACAGGGATCTTAGTTCTATGGTTTCTTGGAGCTATGCGCCCCGCCCATTGCTACTTCGGTTTCGCGACTCGATGAACTATGTCGGTAACTCTGGTTCTTCTCCTCGCTTCTGATTTGATCCCATAGAGTAACTCCAAGAAAAGCTCGCGTGCTAAGTGTGATGCCTTCTTATGAGGCTTGGACCAAAACCTTATTATTAGGTAGATGTCTGTGTTTTGAGAAAAAATCTTAAGTGTGGGAATTTACTGTACTTAACTGATTGACTATCAAAGTATAGGTAGGTATTTGTAATGTTATGGGAGCTATAGCCATAACAAAGATTTCTTTAACACAATGCCCTCTCTCTCATGCCACACTCCACTAAATATCTACCTCTGAATATTGTCTGTCTTTATGAATACTGAATAGATTTTTTTACTGTGAAAATACATAAAATCAATAGAAATCATTAGCATCAATACTCGATTGTTAGATTCTATTCTGTCTCCGTTATTTTCTTACTACAAACAGTAAAGCCTTATTATCATTATCCATCTAGCTCAGGGGTTCCCAAACTTTTTTTCCTCATAGACCACTTTCAAAATTTAGCTAGTTCCGGTGGACCCCCTGTAGCTACATTTCTACCATATTCCCAAAACTCGACAAAAAATGTGAAGGTTAGATCTTACTATGGAAATTTGCATTGCGGCATGGCATTGCATTGATTCGTGGTTGGAACTCATCCAACCACGAATCAATAATTTTCGAGAAAAGTGAGAATTGATTGGTTAATTGATTGTACTGTGAGTGGACGTCAAAAAAGTAAAGTTCTGTAAAGTTAAGTACTGAATATGGAATATGCAAGTTTTTACAAGTAAAAGTCGCTAAGTCTCTTAAAATATTATCTGCCTACATTGTTAAGTAGATGAAGTCAAGCCAACATTTTAGGTCTTCACTATCGAAAGCAGATAAATTTTCGTGGACCCCCGCTTACAACTCGTGAACCCCCATTTTTTTGTCACGCCTACGTAGACCCCCGTTGAGTCTCCCGTGGACCCTTGGGGGTTCACCTGGACCACTTTGGGAACTACTGATCTAGCTACTCGTATACATATCTATCATCGTGGAAGCTTACATACATAATTCTTCGATGCTCCAGATGTTTATGGATCAATTAATTGTATTTAAACTTCTAAAGCCAAGATTCCAGAACGATAAGACATAACTTATTTTCTGAAAGATCAAACCTTAGGCTCTCAGTAGTGTCACATGTGCTTTGAATACCTGCGTACTTGTGGAGTTCGTACCTGTGGTACCTGGAAAGATATCAAGTGAGAAAGGTAACTAAAAATAAGAGTAACTTAACTTAGATTCACATGGCTGATTTTTATATATATTGTAGAATATCATTCCGAACCACTAACAAAAGTAGTACCAAAAGTAGTGGCACCTTCCTCAAATAAGGTAAATAAATAAAATAGTGCTATGGGAAAGTACACCGGGGTAGATCCCTTTAAAAATAATAAAAAGTAAAAGAAAATCACAGTAGGATGAAACCCATTGGAAAAGGAGGAGAATATTATAAAAATAAAAGGAAAAATAATTTACGGGCGATCTGAGCTCGGGAAAAAAAGTGGGGGGGGGGGGTTTTAGAGTAAAAAACGGTTTATCTCAATTTCTGGCAAAACTACAAGTCCTATGTCCTAATATAAACGTATGGAACATATAATTAAATGCGATACCTTAAAGATATCACCTTTTGATATAAAAGATATCACTCGTAAAGCCACGTCAGCAGAATCGTTCGACAGGTTCATAAAACACATCGTAGTGAACCTCAAGGCATTCAACGGCACTTGAGCTTCACCACGATATGCTAACACTAGCATAGTTTGGATTTTATGTATATAAGTATTAATTTAACTACTTGTTACCATTACTATTATTATTTCGTTTTTATTTTCATGTCTATTTTTACCTATATTTAATTCTTATAATGAATATAAGATTGTTATTTGCATATAATGTATTTGTATAACGTATTATAATATTTTACTATTTTACTTTATTATCAAGATATTCTTAAAACCAGTTATTATTATTCTTAGAACCAGTCGCAGTTTCAAAATGAAATAACTTATTCTATGATGAAATATTATTGTTATTTTAATTTTTAACTTAGTATAAGTATGGGTCGCTAATCGGGTCACGAAGCTGGTGACTATTCTGGTGAATCGAGATCTTCGGCTCACCGGTGAGTGCTCACCGATGTCACTGGTGACTCGATAAGGGCTCATCGACGATTCAATGTGGGGTGTAGCCAATCTTCTTGCTTAACCATTAGTTTTATGTTTAATAGAACCAAAGCATTACCGCTATTATTGTAATTATCGCATTATTGTTATTTTCGTTATAACTTAGTATAAGTATGGGTTACAAATCGGGTCACCGAGTTATTAATACTACTATATACTCTTATATACAGTATGTAGAAAAAAACCCTGTCAGATCCGAAAGGGAAAGATTGTTAGCCCACAGACATCACTGAAAAAAATATTTAAAAAATTTTATTCATTAAGATAAAAATGTTATTGTAATTTAAAATGCACATTTTTAGTGCCCTAATTCCCCAATATTGCGCAAATTTTTGAAATGTGACAACACCAGAGTCGGCGGGCGGCATCTTTTGTAAATACCGCTGGCACGTGTAAGCCTGTAAAGGCGTGTTCACATTAAGCTTAGAATCGACCGGCGCAGCATATTGTTTGCCGACTAAAATAAAAAAAAACAACCAAGTGCGAGTCGGCCTTGATTCGAGAGAGCCGCACTCTTTTAGGGTTCCGTACATAATTATGAACATAATAAAACATAACATAATATTTTGGGTGTAAGAAATATTAATTAATTTCCGAGCTAGACATCGCAACAAACCGTGAAAGAAAAATCCAAAAAATGTTCGTTTGTTCGGTCACAGCTTACAAACTACTACGAGCTAGAGACCTGTGTGACCGGCGCACAGACGGCCGGACGGACAGACAGACGGACAGACAGGCAGGCAGGCAGACAGACAGACAGACAGACAGCAGAGAGAGATTAATAGGGCTCCCTTTTTACCCTTTGGGTACGGAACCCTAAGAAGGAACAAATCACCCATCTCACACTCTCAGTCAGTGGCCTGAGCTGAGCCACAGACTCACGTACCTACTGAATTGGTTAGTGTGATCAAAATAAAAACTATCGAATAATTTTATGAATAAAACTGCTGATTGAATCAGATAGCGCGCGTATCGCAGCCGGCTGTATTCATTTGCGTGCGTAATTACTGCTGCTGACAGAACAAGTCGTTGTTTAGCAGCAAACTGTAACACTAGACATACCTCCATACTATTGGACCCTAACGCGTAATGAGCATAATGTGAAGATGCCTTAAGCTATCCCGACCTTGAAATAAGTTTATTTATTTTATTACTATTCGTTTACACCAGGGATTCTCAAAGTATTTTGGGCAAGAGACCCCTTTTCCAAAATGAACTGATAGCTTAGACCCCCATAAACCAATTACATTAATATCCTACCTCTAGTTTTCTCTATTGATACAAAATATTTACCAACTTAAAAACTTTGCGGTTGGTTAAGTGAGTAAACTTGACATCATTAATTGGTAAAATATTAATCATTCTTATAACAAGTTGGTACACGTAACACAACTTAGGTAACTTGAAATTTTGAATAAAGCAGGGTACTCACCTAGCCGTGTAGCATGTAACGTATCTGATACTGTATCAAGTGAGTACGTAGGCACGAGCCCGCTGCGAGCCGCTCGCCCGTGAAGCGCAATAAGTTCGTAGTGTCCGCCCCTAGTGGCCGTATCACTGCGAACACAAAGGCGGCTCCCAATGTGCGCGTGGACGGCAACACGACCGTGGACGAGCCGTACCCACTTGCAAGTTGATACAGTATCAGATACGTTACATGCTATACGTCTAGGTGAATACCCTACTTAAGAACTTGTGTTAATTAACAGGGTTTGACACCTCGTCGACCCCCAAAATCAGTTTTCATTTATGTCGATCCCTGTAGTCGATATCGACCCCCCACTTTGGGAATCCCTGGTTTAGGTACACAAATTTCGCTTTGTTAAAAGCCGTCATAAATGCCGCCAGTTCATACCGAAAGGCGGCGTCGGCTTCTTCAAAGACTCGACTGGGCGGCACGTCACAGAGGGTGGGCACGTGTCACCTCTGAAGTCCTGAAGTCACACAGTTTCGCGCGTAAACTGTTTCCGAGTGGTCGTTCCGTAGCTGTGTTTGTGTTCTGTCATTTCTGCGATATGTCTTATTCTAATCAAGAGTATTTCAATATGTTAATGTGTCTGGGTGCTAGCTAGATGAAGCCTTAGAAGTCTTGGATGTGGCTGCACATCGGTCAATGTGGTTCCAGCATGACAGTGTCCCGCCACATTTCACCCGTTCCGTGCGTGAATACCTAAACGAGCAGTATGGAGAACGGTGGATTGGTAGAGGTGGACCAACTAAGTAGGTACGTGGCCAGCGCGGTCTTCTTTCTAAAGCAGTTTCATTTTTACCTCATCATAACCTGACCAAAGCTTTGTTTTAATTTTTTAATTTGTCGTATTTAATATCCGTTCCAATATTACCTACCTTATTTTAACTAGGATTGATAATAATTAGGATCTGGTTTCTGTCGACGTATTGATTCAAAAACTAAAAGAAATGTTTAAAAGGATCAAAATAAAACATGTGCTATAGTAAGTAGGTACATAGTATTGTTCTGTATTGCCCGTTAAACAATAAAGGTAACTAAGTACAGCTGTGCCCTTGAAATCTCACGCCTATTATCTTTTTGTACAGACGATAAGTACCTAAAATACTTTGTACCCGATAGGTAGGTACCTACCCGATAGGTACTTTACCCGATACCTACTGAGCGCTGACGCCGCGTCTGTGTTACCATGTGACTTTCCCCATTTGATAAAATTAAATTTTAGTTTTTTAAGGGTAATTTTTTTACTTAGTATTTCAAAATGATTACCATAAATAGAACCAACTCACGATACCTAATTACAACGTCACCGATCTGACAGGGTTTTTTTTTACATACTGTATATCTTATATATATTATAACTCTTATATATATTTAATACTATTATATACTCATATATATATTCATATATGCTATCTGGGGCCGCTGGCCAATGTATCAAATCGCAGAAGCCAGCGGTCTCCAGATGCTTCTGAGATATTAACCTTGCATATAGCTTTTATATTATAATGTATTGTGTTTACCTACTTATATTATTTATGTGAAACAATTTAAATAAAGGAAAAAAAAAAAAAAAAGTCCTATGCAAAAAAATTAAATCACAAAGTTGTAGGTAATAAACAGATCTACAACTTTTGTACTTACACTTTTTTACATAACCTCAAAATTTATGTGGAAAGTTCAAAAAACCAAGTTTTTGGTTTTTTATTTTTATCTTTTACAATAAATATTTTTTTGTCACGGAATTTGGTGAAAACTTACCTTTTAATGTCCCAAATACACTGTAATTTATTTGATTTGAAATATTTAGTTTTTCTCCTTATTTTTGACTTAATATCGAAAAAGCACCCTAATTTTCAATCCAAAATTCATCCGTCAAAATATCAGCTTTTTTCAAAAAGTAGGTGTGCGTTCTATTCTTTGAAATCTCTACTTTCCGATGATATAAAAAAATATATATATATCACTGTAGTAAATCTTCTCAGAAAATGAAAAAAACCGGAATTCGAATTTTTTAAATCTTGTACTAAAATATCATTCAATTTTAATTTTTTAGGTTATATTATATTAAACATGTTATTTTTTAAAGAAAATATTACAATTTTTATTTTAGAGTTGCCACTTCATTATACTTATTGCATTAATAAACCAGTGTTGATAATTTTTGAAAGCAAGAAAAATCACAGTAGGATGAAACCCATTGGAAAAGTAGGAGAATATTTTATAAAATAAAATTAAAAAAAATTACGGGCGATCTGAGCTCGAGAAGGGGAAGGGGGGAGTTTTAAGGGTAAAAAACGGTTTATATCGATTTCCGGCAAAACTAAAAGTCCTATGGAAAAAAATCAAATGGCAAAGTTATAGGTAACTAGAGAATACCCGCGGCTTCGCCCGCGAGAATTTTGGTTTTTCACAAATCCCGAGGGAGTCGTGGATTTCCGGTTCCCATTCTCGCTCCCTTTTCTAACCTTTACACCTACTTTCAAGGAAGTTTGCTATAGTAATCTACCTATAGTTGTAGCTAGAGATTTCGGTTTTTTTCAAAATCCCGTGGGAACTGTAGATTTTTCCGGGATAAAAAGTAGCCTATGTTTTAAGTCAGGGTATAATCTATCTCCTTTCAAAATTTCAGCCAAATCGGTTTAGTAATTGCGGCGTGATTGAGTAACAAACATCCAAACATCCAAACATCCAAACATCTAAACATCCAAACATCCACACTTTCACATTTATGATATTAGTAGGATAGTAGGACGATTAGTAGGATAGTAGGATTAGTAGGATTGGTATTGTGATTATGTGTGATAGCTTCTGCCCGCAGCTTCGCTCGCGTAAATTTCGGTTTTGAACAAATCCCGAGGGAATCGTTGATTCCCGGTTCCCGTTCCCGATCCCTTTTCCAACCTTTATACTTTCTATCAAGGAAGTTCGCTATAATAATCTACCTATAGTTGTAGATATAGACTTCGGGTTTTTCAAAATCCCATGGGAACTGTGCATTTTTTCCAGGATAAAAAGTAGCCTATGTGTTGCCAATGCATGCAACACAGCAAACTATTGCAATAATGTGTTATGTGAACGTGATTTACCTAAGAACAGTCAGCGCCCTCTATGGCGTTTTTGGAAGATTATATCTATTTTAGTCCCACAGGAATACTTTTCCGGGATAAAAAGTAGCCTATGTTTTAAGTCAGGGCATAAGCTATCTCCATTCAAAATTTCAGCCAAATCGGTTCAGTAGTTGCGGCGTGATTGAATAACAAACATCCAAACATCCAAACATACAAACATACAAACATCTAAACATCCAAACATCCACACTTTCACATTTATAATATTAGTAGGATAAAAAGATCTACAACTTTTATATTTACACTTTTTTCACATAACCTCAAAATTTATGTGGAAAGTACAAAAAACCAAGTTTTTGGTTTTTTATTTTTATCTTTTACAATAAATTTTTTTTTCACGGAATTTGGTGAAAACTTACCTTTTTATGTCCCAAATACACTGTAATTTATTTGATTTGAAATATTTAGTTTTTCTCCTTATTTTTGACTCATACATAAATTTTGAGGTTATGTGAAAAAAGTGTAAATACAAAAGTTGTAGATCTTTTTATTACCTACAACTTTGTGATTTAATTTTTTTGCATAGGACTTATAGTTTTTCCAGAAATTGAGATAAACCGTTTTTTACTCTAAAACCCCCCCCACTTTTTTTTCCCGAGCTCAGATCGCCCGTAAATTATTTTTCCTTTTATTTTTATAATATTCTCCTCCTTTTCCAATGAGTTTCATCCTACTGTGATTTTTCTTGGTTTCAAAAATTATCGACACTGGGCTAAAGAGGAAGGAAAGGAAAGAAAGTCACTTACGCGTTTCTCCGAGAAGATTTTTGAAATTTGTTTACCTGACAAATAAGGAAAAACATTATACTTATTTACTTCTGGAGTACGGAACCCTCGGTGCGCGAGTCTGACTCGCACTTGGTCGGTTTTTACCCGACTACGGCAAAGCCAAAAGGAAGGGTTATGATGTTAGCAGTCTATGTATGTACCTATGTATGTACGTATGTATATATGTATGTATGTGGCTAATTTTGTATGAGATTCTGTGTGTACCAACGTAGCGCCTAAACTACTGGACCGATTTTGAAGAATGAAGTGTCTATTGATTCTTTGTTATGGTCCGGGTGACATAGGCTACATTTTATTTAGAAAAAAAGTCAAGAAATGCCCTTCGCGCGGCTTTCTAGATTATTAAATTAGTAAGTTTCGATAAACATAACAGATGGCGCCACTATTTGCTTGCCCCGCGTTTTCGCACACTAATTTATTATTAAACTAGCTGAACCCCGCGACTTCGTCCGCGTGGTTATATAGGTTTTTATATAGGATCGGATTGGATCCCATAATCCTTTTTTGTACCTAAACTAAATGTAGCCCAAGTTACTCCATATAACATCACTTATCTGCCATTGAAAGTTCCATCAAAATCGATCCAGCCGTTTCGGAAATTAGCTAGAACAAATAGACAGATCGACAAACATAACTTTAAATGCCCACCAGTTTAAAATAAACCGTACGTTCAAAGATCCGGGTCCCAAGTTATTTGAACCCAATAAATGTCTGTCATTTCTGAACTGAAAACCCTATGACCTTGAAATATTTACGGGACAATACTTAAAGTACTACCTTTCTAACAAAAAAAGAATGAGTTAAATCGAAGTACCCGTTATTGAATTAGAGCTAAATACACGTTTTAACTTTCTTCCCCTCTCCCAAGGGAACCGTGCTGAATTTCGGGATAAAAAGTATCCTATGTCCTACCTCGAAGTATAAACTCATATCGTACCAAGTTTCATTTGAATCCATTCAGTAGTTTCGGCATGATGCGCGGCCAAGATACAGACAGACAGACAGACAGACAGACAAAAATGAAAAAAATTGCAGTTTTGGCTTCAGTATCGATTATAGAATGCCCTCCAAAAGAAATTTTCAAAATATCTTCAATGTACAGAATCGGATCTGTTACAGTTTTATTATATTATAGACTAGCTGATCCCCGCAACTTCGTTCGCGTAGACATAGGTTTTTATATAGGATCGGATCGGATCTCATATCTCTTTTATGTACCTAAACTAAATGTAGCCTAAGTTACTCCTTATAACATTGAAAGTTCCATTAAAATCGATCCAGCCGTTTCGGAGATTAGCTGGAACAAATAAACAAACCGACAATCATAAATTTAAGCGCACACCAGTTTAAAATAAGCCGTACGTTCAAAGATCCGGGTCCCAAGTTATTTGAACCCAATAGTGAGGGTTGTAATGTCTGTCATTACTGAACTAAAAAACCTATAACCTTGAAATATTTACGGGACAATATATAAAGTACTACCTTTCTAACAAAGAAAGAATGAGTGAAATCGAACAACGCATTAATGAATTACAGCTAAATACACGTTTTAACTTTCATCCCCTCTCCCAAGGGAACCGTGCTGAATTTCGGGATAAAAAGTATCCTATGTCCTACCTCGGAGTATAAACTCAAATCGTACCAAGTTTCATTCGAATCCATTCAGTAGTTTCGGCGTGATGCGCGGCCAAGATACAGACAGACAGACAGACAGACAGACAAAAATGAAAAAAATTGCAGTTTTGGCTTCAGTATCGATTATAGAATGCCCTCCAATAAAAATTTTCAAAATATCTTCAATGTACAGAATTGGATCTGTTACAGTTTTATTATATTATATAGATATAGATTATTGCGTGATTTTAGTTTACGAACTTTATACTTGTTTATTTGCATTATTCTATATGCTAGCAATGTGATAAGCTCGCAGAAATTGTTGAAATAATTCAGTTTTGCATGGTGGTAAATTCTTCGTTAACATCAGATAAGTACAGAGTAATTATTTAAAATTAAAAAATTACTTTGCTACAATCCGCTAACAGTGACAAAATAGGCACAACTCCACACAAATTCACCACAAAACAAGAGGAGATGTCGACTTCACAACTTCTAAACTAACTTTGCAATCGTCCGTTGTGTAGTCGACATCTCCTGAAGATGCCCCGGTGTCGGAGCGAAACGATCGTTGAGTTTATTGCGTGGTGAATTTGTGTGGTGTTATGCCAGGTACTTTTCACTGTTAACGGATTATATCAAAGCATCGAACTATTAGGGACCTTTCAGATAGACCGGCGCGGAGAGCAGAGCAAATTTTAATCGCATTTAAAATAGAATCTTAAGACATTGAAATAAGCTTTATTTTTACGTTTTATCTCTTTTATGATAAGAGGATGCCCGGGGATGCTCCCAATACGCTCTGTGTGAAATATTAAGAGCAGCCGCTCGGCTGCTCGTCGAGCCGGTCGGCTGCTCTATGCTCGTGCTCTTTCGTGCTCGAGCATCCGACCGGCTCCGTTCGCGTGCTCTTTCATGCTCGCACAGCCGACCGTAGGCCGAATTGCTCTGCCATCCGGCCCAAGAGCGTACGCTCGGCTCCGAACGCATCCGCGTGTCCGTTCACACAGACCGGCGCGGAGAGCAGAGCAAACTTAAACGGCCGGTCTGTGTGAAAAAAGAAATGCTCTCCGATGCTCTCCGCGCCGGTCTATCTGAACGGTCCCTTACGCTTAGAATGGAAGTTTCTAACAAACCGCTCGAAACGTAAGCTATAAACCAACCCATGTGTGCCCTGTAATTACATTTGCCGACACGCACACAAGCGCATGAGTACCTTGAGCACTGACGCGACGATAGCCTTTTAGGCTTGCTAAAAAGGGTTACTGGACAACTCGACCGCAATAAAATCGACCGAATGGTCGAGTTGTCCACATTCAATTTTATTAATATTTTTTGATGGTCAACTCGACCGCACGTACAAAGTACAGTCATTTACAGTAGCAGATAAGTTGAGTTGAGATATAAAAGTACAGTACAGGTATAAAAAGAAAGAGATAGCAAATCTCATTTTCGTTTAGAGACGTACCTATTATTATCTCTTGTAATTAGGAGAAAGAGACGGCTATTGGTGACATTTAAAAAAAATAGTAAGTAGGTGTAATTTATTTGTTATGAAAATCGTTCATAACAAAAAAATCCTGATCTGTGATTTTCTTATAAGATGACATGTTTGATATTATAATAAGAGGCCAAATGCTATTTATGATTTGTTTTTATTAATTGATATATGTGATATTTTTTTAGACTGACTAACTGACTGACTGACATAAATCCATGGAAATAGAAATTAAGGTTTTTAATATTGATAGAAATTATACAAATCTGTGATTTTATAAATAAGACTTAGTTTTTTATATATTTTTTGTTGTACATAACATACTGTTTTAAATTTATACAATATACTTACCTATTTCATTGTTTACATTTTGTTTTATTTTATAGTCAAAATTCAAAGAATACCTAAATTTTGCTCTTTCAAAAAATACCATTTATACATAATATCTTGATAATAATTAATAAAACGCTGATAAATTATAAGTAATTTCATATAAGAGTTAATCAAAATATTTGATACGTGAAACACTTTTTGTATTCGACTGTACATAAACAACTCAGTATTCTGCTATTGGCCGAGTTGACCATCAAAAAATTGGATGTGGGCAACTCGACCATTCGGTCGATTTTATTGCGGTCGAGTTGTCCAGTAACCCGCTAAAAACGGCTTATCGCCGCGTCGACGACTGCCTTTCTTTACCTATTTATTCTAAGTATCAAAGTAATTTTGTCTTTCATTGATCCCCTTGTTTGACAGTCATTTTGATTTGAGGCAGTTTTGCATAACATATCCACTTCTAGTATCCGTACATGGACTTCTCAGCCTCTGTTTATCTCATTCACGTCTCATAATATTGTGGAATGCATGCGATCACCGCGTCGCCTGGTGCGCACTGCGTCGCCTCGTGCGCACTGCACGCCGCACTGCACTTCGTCACACCAATTAGAATGAACCCGCGGCAATAATTCTGAATTAAGCCGTTCATTCGGACGCGTAGGAGTCTTATCGTGAGCATATCTATATCATTGCAGATCATTGGTTAACTGGCTTGTTTACTCAACTAGGTTGGTAAAATAATACCTACAAGTAGGTTGTAGTGGCACAGTTTCATTAATAGCATTACTAAAATTATTCCTAGGATATTCCTTAGAAAGGAATTCGAGTAATGATAAATTACAGAAAAAAATGAACAATCTTTTCGTATGTTTTTTATTAAAAGAGATCTCTAAATGGTTCCCATGTCTAATTATATCACAGATCAATATCCTATACCTAATTATATCCTATATCGCGTATCAGACAATCTTCGTAAGTTAACGACTCACCATGGAACCCCATGGTCATCGACCCGCATATACTATCTAACTCCCTATTGAGAGAGTACATCCCGATTCCCATAGCATGTCATGGTACATTATCCATGGGACGTGCTCGGTCCACACAGACTCATGCCGACCCCCGGATCCGTCTAACCCTAAAATACACCGCGCCATCTGCAGACCATTAATGTTGCGTAATCCGAAACTGTATTGGCAGGGTTGACAAAAAAATATATAGTAATATTCTTCCGACAGAATTTCGGCGACACCATCAACAGAGGTGGAGGTTATCCAACTTCACCGAAGATGTTATAGTGCACAAGTGTATAGACAAACACAAGTGTACTCTCTGTTTCCTCATAATCCGGTGGAATACGAATGCGACACTACCAAAATCTGCTTGACTAGCTTGACCGTGGAAGCAGCAATAAAATATACCTATAGTGTATAGAGAAAGAGTTGGATTGTCAAGTCTGCCAATCCTAAGAGTACGCAAGAATTTCATTCTCATCCTACTTAATTACCATTTTTAATACAATGGCAATATATCAGTAAATGTCACAATTATTGAGGCCGTGCCCCCATTAGGCGAACAGTGAGCGGCTAACTGTTTGCTTCCAGTTATCTTGCCTATAGTTTTTAAACGGCGTGTCCAAACAGCTCGTTATGTTCGCAGTTTGCAGCGTTACGCCTACCAACTTATTCAGTGAGTTCAGTGAGCGGATGATTCGCCTCCAAATGCCTTCAAAACTATGAGAGATCCAGATTCCAGAGATATGAGTTGCGACCGATACGCGACCGACACCGCGCGCGCGCCGCTCAGAGTCAGCCAGCGGTAGACACAAACGGTACAAAAGCATGGCGTGTGGAACTCCCTACTTTAAAAAAAAAGGTGAAATGAATTCTATCAACTCGATTAGTTTTTGTAAGTTGACAGCCCTGCTCCAAACGTCTGCGGTGTCCAAAAGGAACATAAAAAACGCCCGTCAGTCTGTGTGTGGCGTTATAGCTCGTGTGGTTATAGTTTATTGACTGCATCCGTTCATGTCATGCAGTTCTATGTACCCGCACTGTATTTGCTATTTGTCAGCTAGCATTAATGTTATGGTTCGCAGTCATAGTTGGTATTATTTGGCTATGATATGGGAATATTAAAACAAATTGCATAGTGCAACACCCACATATTTCGTAGAAACAGGTAAGCTATCAGGCTTATAGTTCAGAATGGGAAAGAACCCTCTCGAAGTGAATTGAAAATGACACTTCTAGATTATGATTGCGAACGATTACAGAAACCAGGGCTTATCTATAGTATTTCTCAACTTGCGTTATTCTTTTAATATCTTTTATAATTTATATCACAGTAGGTACCTACTTACATAGTTACCTGTTAACTTTTTTCTTGCATATTATATGCTAATCTATTACCTTTCCTTTCCCTATACATTAATCTCTTAGGGGCAGAATGTCCTTTCCCCACAAATTAAGTAGGTAAGTATGTAAATGTAATATAATTATTTGTAATTATGTATCTAGATATATGTATATTGTATATATTTCTTAACATGCAAAAAGTAGTATTAATGCAAAGTTATCTATGCTAATTTTTGTAGCAATTTTACTTTTAGTGAAAACTTTCAATGAAATAAGACTGCGTGATTTTACTATTTCCTGAAACTAGTGAATACAAATTCGCAAAAATAAATTCTTAATAGAAGACTTAAGGTACAAACTCTAGTAACAATTTCAACTAGGATGTATGCCCCGAACAGGGATTTTACGATGACTTCAAAAAAGGGAACGAATACGTACTAAACCTTTAACGTACGTAATAAAAAATTTACTATTATAAACAAACGTTACGCCACCAATCTGTTCCCAAAACCCGTTGGCGTGTTCTTCTCCGTATATAAGCAACTAGCGGACCCGGCAGACATCGTACTGCCCGCTATTAGCGCCACCTACTGGGTCCAATTTTTCTACTTATAAACCTTCCTCTTGAATCACTCTATCTATTAAAAAAACCGCATCAAAATCCGTTGCGTAGTTTTAAAGATTTAAGCGTACATAGGGACATAGGGATATAGGGACAGAGAAAGCGACTTTGTTTTATACTATGTAGTGATAACGCACTGCACACACTATTATCTGAAATTAGTACTTATATCTACAATGGACAAGTTTCCAATTTTTGTTTGTAATTAATTATAAAAATGTAAGTAAAATTAAACAAAAATCTATAATATAAGAATCATTAAATTATCTCAAAATACTGAAAAGTTATGGAACTTTAAAGTTGCGCTTTCACGAATAATTTCGTTTCACGCGGCGCTCCACTGTGTGACGTCATCCAGACGGTTCCAAGGTATTTTTTCTATGCAAAACTTGTTTTACAAATTTCTCCGAGATTACTGAACCGATTTGCGTGGTTTTTTTTTTAATCAACAGCTGAGGATAATTGCAAAATGGTTCTGATCTATATTTTAATTCCATTATGATTTTATGATATTTTCAACATTAGGAAACTTCCTCATTACCATAATATAACATCAGCGAGAGGATGATTTTTACGGAAAAAAATAACCAACAGTCTACGTTTTTCATTAAACTGATATTACAAATTATGTTATAATTTGGTGATAAATAAGTTGTAGATTGAAGTAATATTATCTAATATATCCATTTAATAATATGAATTACTAGCTTCTGCCCGCGGCTTCGCCCGCGTGAATTTCGGGTTTTCACAAATCCCGAGGGAATCGCGGATTTTCGGTTCCCGTTCCCGCTCCCTTTATACCTACTTTCAAGCAAAGCTATGGTAATCTACCTATATCTATAGCTGTAGATTTCGCGTTTTTACAAAATGGGAACTGTGGATTTTTCCAGGATAAAAAGTAAATAAATATGTGTTAAGTCAGGGCATAATCTATCTCCATTCAAAATTTCATCCAAATCGGTTCAGTAGTTGCGGTGTTAAAGAGTAACAAACTACACACACACACACGCACGCACGCACGCACGCACGCACACAAACTTTCGCCTTTATTAGTGTGATAGTGTGATTATACCTTCCTAATTGTAAAATAGAATGAGATATGTCTGTAAAACTGTGTCTGAGTGAAAGAGAACCCGAACACGCTCAATGTCCTTTTTAGGGTTCCGTAGTAAACAAGGAACCCTTATAGTTTCGCCACGTCCGTCCGTCTGTCCGTCTGTCCGTCCGTCCTCGGTTAATCTCAGAGACTATTAGTGCTAGTAATCCGTAATTTGGCATGAGTATAAATATTAATCACGCCGACAAAGTGGTGAAATAAAATTTTGATAAATATTTTTTTAGGGTATATAGGCCCCCTTTTTATATAGGCCCCCTACATGTAAAGTGGGGATGAATATTTTTTTCTCGTCTACCCCATAGTGTGGGGTATCGTTGAATAGGTCTTTTAAAAATACTGTGGGTGTGGGAACATCATTTTTCGATTTCTAGATCCGTTTGTAAAATATGATGTTTTTAAGTGCAAATTTTTATTAGAGTCAAGTGTCCCCCCCCCCCCCTCTATCAACCAAATGGCAGTATATAGGAACTTGAAAAAATTCACAGCAGTAGGGTATATAATCAATTTTAAAGGCAAACTATCACGGCTAAGTAGGGTTCACAGGTTAAGGAGTTATATCTGTTTTTCGAGGATTGTGACTACGGAACCCTAAAGTGCGCGTGGCCCGCCACGCACTTGGCCGGTTTTTTTTTTACGTGGGGAAATCCGTCATGGATACCACCGCGCCCGGGGAAGCACGGTGGTTATGTTGGACATGAACCAACTAAAACCCCACGGTGTGGCATCTCTCTTTTGGTTTGCTGGATGCAGGAACACTTTCGTACACTACTGCACCACGCTCAATGTCCTACCTATCGTCCTACTGACATCGCGGGAGGTAGCGATACACGTAGGCAAAATATAAAACCGTTCAAACAATGTGTGCATTTTACACTGAACAGATAAAATCCATCAATGAGCGTGGACGCTCAAATGGCTCTGGTTGTGTAAACAAGCAAGTCTCGCGCAAACACAGGGCCCCTTATATAGTACAGGGTACATCGAGACTCGAGTCGTGAAACCGTGAGTCACCGCAGATGCATCCATACTGCGTCAATATACAATCAACCCTGAGTAGAAACATAACTGTGGTATACCTAAAAGCTTCTCATAACTCAATCCCAACATAGGTACACTAACTAATAGTCGCAACTCGCAAACAATACTTACTTAGGTAATAGTGCAAGTAGGTACTAGAAGGATCACTCAGTAAAGACGTTTGACCAAATATAGTGACTACTTAAAATTGCATAACCTAAAAATGTTGTGACTTGTGAATGAACTCTTTTAGATGCCGAAGATTCTGGACAAAATTAAGACGAAGACTTGTCTTCAAAAAAAAGACAGAAGATGGTTATTGGTATAGGATTTTGTTTAGGTAGTATAATGATAGCGCTGAGTTTTCGATATCAGTCCCCTTATAGTTCAATGTCATAGAGGCACAGAGAGTGTACACACGCAGTTCACCTCAATATCATCAGATATAACATTCCTGTCAGTTGTCGCCGGCGAACAATGCCCTCTGTTGATCAATAATTTTTATTGCGTGCGCGGCATAACTTGGTTTGTCCCCATTCATCGATATGTACCTACATATGTATGTGAATTTTGACCCACATACGAAAACTAAGTAGTATACTTACTTATAACTTGGCATAGATTCAGAAAAGAATTACTCATATTTTCGATTACGATAAGATAGAGAAAACGAAAATATTATTATCTATCACTCCCTTATATTATACTCTCTTATACTTACCTGAGGAATACGATTTAAGCGCAGGCCACATTGGGAGTGAAGCGAAACGAAAAGAAGTTCATTTCACTTCGCTCATGTCGCTCAACCAAGAAAGCTAAGCGAAGCTTAGTTTAGCTATGTAGCCTGTAGTTCGCGGAGTGAACCGAAGTATGAAAAGACGCGGTAGCGACATGAGCAAAGCGAAACGAACTTCGATCCGTTTCGCTTCGCTCCCAAAGTGGCCTGCTCTTTAGTGGGAGTTGTCAAAACCTATAGACGTCCACTGCTAGACAGACTTCGCATGTTGCGGTGCTGCGCGGCTTGTAGCCGCCGCCAGCGACTCCCTGCGACTCGTTTGATGTAGTCGGTATACCAGTGAGGGGTCTGTCACTTCGGGATGCGAGGTCACTATTCGAGCAATATGGAAACCCAACATATATCGGTTCTCGGGGTGTTAGAATAGAATAGAATAGAAAAGTTTTTTTATTCAAATAAACTTTTACAAGTGCTTTTGAATCGTCGATTGAGTCTACCACAGGTTCGGAATGCAGTTCCAGCCGAGAAGAACCTGCAAGAAACTCGGCGGTTGCTCTTTTTAAAAAAATAACATTATAACAATTATTATTATTAATGTACATGATTGAAATGCCGTCTCGCGCATTGCTGGAACGAGTTAAATCCAAGCTTTTTTATCGTTTATATAATCTTCAATTGTATAATAAGCTTTTTTTATGAGCATACTTTTAATAGAGTTCTTAAACTTGTGTAAAGGCAAGTGTAAGACATATTTTTATTCAGATAAACTTTTACAATAGTGCTTTTGAATCGACAAATGAATCTACCACTGGTTCGGAATGGTGCTTACAATTCTACACGTTAAGAAGGGCAGACAAAAGTAGCCCCATTTCCGACGGCGGCACCCGTTCACGAGCATGACGCATGATCCAGCCATTGCTTCGCTCAACCATATTTGAGGGAACGTAACAACCCGCACCACACGACACCACCACAGAAATGTTTAAGGAGAGCGTGACATACTTAGGCTACCCATGATTAAAGCATCGAATTTATAAGTATAAGTATGAAGTTATAAGTATGAAGTGTCTGTGTGTGTGTGTGTGTGTGTGTGTGTGTGTGTCTGTCTGTCTGTTCCCCTGTGGTGCTCAAACAGGTGGACCGATTTGAATGCGGTTTTTTTTGTTTCAAAGGTGAATTAGCCGAGAGTGTTGTTAGCTATGTTTGATGAAAATCCGCCGCTACAAAATGGCGGATTACATATTTTTTCACAACTCCCTTAATATGGATATCAAATGAAAGGGCTTGACTAGTAGAATAGCACTATTGCAAATCCAAGATGGCCGCCGTCACAAAATGGCGAATGTCGGGGGTTTTTTAAATTTTTAATTTATATTTGTTATTTTTTTTTGTGCTCTCATTCTTTCTCTATCTTTTACTAGCGGACCCGGCAGACGATATTCCGTTGACATACCGACATCAGCACCGCCTGCCAGGTCCAATTGTGTTTTCGAACCATCCAAGAACCCATTGAAATATACACACAAAATTTCATTCAAATTAGTGCAGCCGTTTAGAAGGAGTTAGGTAACAAACACACATACAGATGAATTGTGAAGATATTATTTTTGGATTTATTTAAAGCTACGTCCGCTGCAAGTTGCAACGCCGCGACGACGCGACGGCAACGCGCCGGCGGCGCATCGTGCAAACAAACATAGATCGATAGTGATGTGACCTACTTATTTATATTAGATATCGATAAGAACTTATGTTCTATTTTATCAATGTTATGATTTATTCGTGCTCTTTTGTTATTAATTTAATCATTGATTTTTTTTAATATTTTGTTGTAAAACTTAATACTTTATGTATTAAATATCTACTTATTGCAATTATTAAACTTTATTATTTGGAAATAAAAATATTTTAAGTTAGGTTAGGTTAGTTATTATAATATTTTAAGTACTGTTTTCTGAATTAAAGTTCAAACAATAAAATTGCCTCGTTGATCTAGTGGTTAGCACATTCGACTGCAGATCACGAGGTCTCGGGTTCGATTCCTGGGTCGGCCAAATAATTGTTAGGTATTGGGTTTTTCTCTCAAGAAATTTTCAATGCCAGCTCGAAGTTGGCAGTGTTTTCACCCCCGAGCTTAACGTGCTGTCCGAGGGACAGCACGTTATGTAGTCGGTTGCGGTTATTATCTCTGTTATTTGTGACAATAGTTGTTAAAGCCCGCCAACCTGCATTGGAGCAGCGTGGCGGGTCTAAGCTCTAAATCCCTCTCTCTTACGAGAGATGAGGCCTGTGCACAGCAGTGGGACGTTAAAAGTCTGTAGTGGTGGGGGTGGATAAAACTAGTTACTAAGTTAGTAAACAAAAATCACTCTAATACGAATTCTCCCTGCTTTTATCTACTAGTTGACTGTTCTATTATCTATACTAATAAATAAAATTGAAGTGTCTGTCTGTAATATCGAAATAACTACCTCATAATAAGCTCATATGGTTATTTGAACGGTACCATAACCGAATCACACGTTTTTAAAATTTTTGTCTGTCTGTCTGTCTGTCTGTCTGTCTGTCTGTCTGTCTGTCTGTCTGTCTGTCTGTTTGAACGGGCTAATCTTCGGAACGGCTGAACCGATTTTGACGGGACTTTCACATACAAGTAGAGAATTAACCAAGGAGTAACATAGGCTACTTTTTTAACCGACTTTCAAAAAAGGAGGGGTTGTGTTTTTCTACCTATGTACACCGATATCTCCGAGATTTCTGAACCGATTTGCGTAATTTTTTTTTAAATCCATAGAGAAACAATGCGACACTGTCCTACAAAAAAATTGGATTCCAACTCCTCAATCCTGATGCTGTAGGGGATCTGATCCCCAAAACTAATGGGATTTAGGCACTGTCGGTTATTTAAATTGATATTGGGGATACCAATTAAAGACTTTATTGTTGAATGACCTCGAGTAGGTACATGTCCAACTCCTCAACCCTGATGCTGTAAGGAATTGCATTCCGAAATCGTGGGGATCCCACGGAATTTTTCCGTTTTGGTGACGAGTTACTACAGATAGGCTACTTTTTGTTCTGGAAAATCAAAAGTTCCCACGGGATTTTCAAAAACCTAAATCCACACGGGCGAAGCCGTGGGCATCATCTAGTAGTTATAATAATAATCTATATCTATACTAATAAATAAAATTGAACTGTCTGTCTGTAATATCGAAATAACTACCTCATATTAAGCTCATATGGTTATTTGAACGCTACCATAACCGAATCACACGTTTTTAAAATTTTTGTCTGTCTGTCTGTCTGTCTGTCTGTTTGAACGGGCTAATCTTCGGAATGGCTGAACCGATTTTGACGGGACCTTCACATACAAGTAGAGAATTAACCAGGGAGTAACATAGGCTACTTTTTTAACCGACTTTCAAAAAAGGAGGAGTTGTGTTTTTCTACCTATGTACACCGATATCTCCGAGATTTCTGAACCGATTTGCATAATTTTTTTTTAATCGATAGAGAAACAATGCGACCCTGTTCTGTAAAAAATTTGGATTCCAACTCCTCAATCCTGATGCTGTAGGGGACCTAATCCCCAAAACTAATGGGTTTTAGAAACTTTCGGTTATTTAAATTGATATCGGGGGTACCAATTAAAGACTTTATCGTTGAATGAACTCGAGTAGGTACATATCCAACTCCTCAACCCTGATGCTGTAAGGAATTGTATTCCGAAATCGTGGGGATCCCACGGGATTTTTCCGTTTTGGGGACGGGTTTCTACAGATAAGCTACTTTTTGTTCTGGAAAATCAAAAGTTCCCACGGGATTTTTAAAAACCTAAATCCACACGGGCGAAGCCGTGGGCATCATCTAGTAATAATAATAATATTGAATTCTTATTATGTTTTAAACTAGACTCGTGATTTCGTAAACGAGCTAAACGAATTACTTATGTGAATGAATATTAAGTACCTAATGTGCCTTTCAGTAATTGGGTTGGTGTACGGAGAAGCTAGTTGAGCTTATTTCTCAACTTCGATCAACAAGTACTCGCATATACCTGTCATTTGACATTTCAACCGATGTAATTGAGATATGAATTACAAATTATTTTGGGATGTGTACAGTGATCGATCGGGGCTCAACACCGGAATGCAAATGTCAAGAGAACGATCTCTTTATATGTGTATTTCACTTTTTATCCTCAGTCTATCATGCCTTTTAATTCTACGAGTTTATAATAAATTCGGTAACGATATCCAAAATAGCTGATTCAGGATTCACAGGATAAAGATTAAAAAGTACCACTTGGACGTCAAATATATGTCAGTCTGCCTGTGCTAAGTGGTTGCCTTATGTTTTGACTGAATTTTTGGTTAGTCTTTGTAAAATTTGCATGTACACAACTGGCACTTAATTTCTATATATCATCATCAATCATTTCCCTTACCTATTTTTTGGGATACGTTAGCTCGTTTGTTATTTTTTGTTCAATATTATGGAAGTGTAAAGTGATAGGAAAAAGGAACCGTACAAATACTTTGTTTCTAAAGATTCAAGACTTTGTTGTAGGTATGTATGTATGTAAAAAGTTTATTCTTTGCGACTACGGAAGCCTTCATTTTGCATGACGTAGGTAAGTGTATCTAAGACACTTAACTAGTCAATATGTAGTACATATTATCGTTAACATAAATTGTGACAGAGAGTTGTCATATTATCTCTAGAGCAGCAATATCCCGCAAAATCTCAATCAATAGTGTACAAAGCAAATCTTCATAATCGCCAGGTGCTTTGTTGACGTCTGACTCGATGAAGTTCTGTCTTTCCATGATCTTATGTAACTCAATGGGTAGAGTAAAAAAGTGTAAACTATAAACAAATGGAAAAGTCATGTTTGATAAAATTCCCACAATCGCGTGGGAGCCTAACTAGGACAGTTTTTGCCCATTACGAATGTTACAAGCTTCGGAAGCGAGGAGAATTAGTTTTGTGCGTGTTACTCCGACATCACAGTATAATTGGATTCTACTAAATAAACAAATCAAGTACCTACTCATTAGAGTACGTACTAATAATTTTTTGACTTTTTATTATCTTTAAGTGTGTTAGCAAATGTTCTTTTATTTGTGTGGTGTTTCCGCTTAGCTGTGGTGCATGATTATTATGGAGTTATTAAAAAAAACATAAACAAATTGCTTAACAGCCCTCAACTCATTTGCGTTCCTTCTTCTTCTCCGCTGTTTGTTCAGTTACTTGTGCCTCGCAAGTCCTTCAAATCACCAAAGATCACTGTAGAACCAATATGTATCCTTTATCGGATCACCTATGCGAAGTATCATGAGTCGTATGAGTAAAACCACATTCGCTATTCTATGATAACACTTTCCGTCAAAAAAACCAATTTCATCTTCATCATTTTTATGACTGGCACTCTTTCACCTTTCAATTCTCAAGATCATTTCTTCTACTTTACACCTACTCACCAACCACGTTCCCGCAAAGCTTCGATACTCTTCATTACTATTTAATTTTAATCTTAATAAAAGTATTGCATCAAAGTAACAATCTGCAAATGTTTGTGCATCATGCATGATCATTCAAAAGGCTCTTTCAAGTCATGGCGCAGCGTCGTTCTGACATATGAAGTGGCGCGGCGGCACGCGAATGCCTCTTAAGCCGTGTTGGCTGTGGTCAAGTAGCCTCACTCTATCTACCTTATACCTATCATAGTAAAGGCCATTTTGCTGTAACACCATGATGTAAAGTAAGAGCCCACTGAACAACGACGTGCAATCGATAAGCAAATACATAGTAACTTTGTTTTCTTATTTATTGCGGCAGTTGTTTTCTTTGCGAAATTGATGGATGTCTTTATGTAATTGCCGTAATGAAGATAACGATGCATTTTCATCTTGTCTTTTTAGGTTATGTATATAATCTGCGCATGTTCAGTATGTGATAGAACATTATCGAAGTGAAATAAAAATGAACTGTCTTTTCATCATGACATTTCGGAATTCTGTCATGTCACTAGAGTGAAATAGGGTTAGCAAAGAATTCTGAATATTTAACTTTTAGTTTTATATTATGTTCGTACGATCATTCATATTTAATTGCGGATGCGTAGATTTATATGGAAGACAATAGAGTCGTCGATATATCTGACTGAAGTATTTCTGAACTGTTTTTTAAATAATTTCTTATAACATAAGCGGAGCCCTAAGGGCACGCGTGTGGACACACGGTTGCCGCGTCAGTCAAACGTTCAATATAATTAACATTCATTAACCTATTTGTCAGCCATTTCCTCCTGAGTCCGCTTCCGCGTCCGGTCTCCGTAAAGCAAAGGACAACATTGACATATAATATTTTTTGGATCTTATTATAACCTTTGTGCAAACGTGTATTCGTTGGATTTTTATTTCGGCTTATTAAAGACTCCGTATAAAGTCATATCGTAAGCTTCTGGTATTAAAAATTGTGTAATTATAGGCCTATTTAGCGGTACTAAATCAGAATTTGTGAGTCTGTCTGGTGGGAGGTTTTGGTCTTGACAGACTGCCAATACAGACGTGACGCAAAGCGATTTAGCTTTCCGGTACGATGCCTCGTAAAACCGATTAAAGGCATAACTTCTAACTTCTAAGTAAGTTATCTAAACTGCATCCCTTAACTTATCCCGACAAAACAAAGCCTTTTCTAAGAATTTTTAAAAACTACGCGGTCAAAAATGCGAGCAAAAATGTGTTAATGTTTTTGACGTGATAACGTCCTATAAATCGCTGAGCGTCGGCTGCACGCACGAAAAAGCATGACTTATTGTCACGTACCGCCTAACTGAGCGTGCAAGCGAGAGTGCCGAACAAGCGATAGAGAGGCAATGTTTTCTCATAACGTTATCACGTAAAATTATCGTTCTTATACCAACTTTACAGGCAACCAATTTATTTTCCTACAAAAAAGATACCTACTTAAAAACATCTTGTTTGAGTGACTCTCTATAAACTTATACGCCACGCCATTATGTTATCGATATAACGTCCTACGCACGTCACTGGTGCGTTATGAGAGATAATGTACTTTGCACTAAATGGAACATCACTCCAGTGTATGATTAAATCGATAAAATAGAGTACCTTAAAAAGAAGTAGGCTTATTTACAAAAAGAACACATATAGTGTTCTTTAATAAATCTAATAATAATCTAAACCAGATAATTATATTTTTTCTTTCATATATACATACATACATACACTAAGTTATACATAGGTACTTCCTACCTGCAGTATGAAAAGCTTTATAAATAGAACTATTTTCATACTTTGGGATAACTGTACATATAAAAGAAACCTGAGTTTTCTGCTTCCGATCATTAAATACACAATATAAGTAAATGGAATAAAAGAATCAGCCAATGCTAAAATATCGATAGATCAATCGATAACAATGGTCAATCTACACATCCCTAACGATAGACGCGTTAATGAACTTGGTGTGAAAATAGCCGCATTTCATCCGCCGCTAGGAGATGCTAGCGATTGTTGCTTTGTATACGTCCGTCTGTCCGCGTATTTATATCCATACAAGCTAAAACAAGCAGCGCGGGGGATGTGTAAAGATAGTAATAATACTTTTACGAGGATTACGTACTATATACATAATATACCTATCTACTTTTCAGTTAATAGGAACCTAGCCTACTATGTTTTCAAATGACATAATGATGCTTGAAAAAATTAAATAATAGAGGAAGAATATAAACTAAATTACTTAACAGTTTATCGATAGCTCAGTAAATGATGAATATTCGTTCCTACAACCCTAAAATTTTAAACTTAAGTAGGAATTCAGGGAGATGCATATAACTATACCC
Source organism: Melanargia galathea (assembly GCA_920104075.1). NCBI lineage: Eukaryota > Metazoa > Arthropoda > Insecta > Lepidoptera > Nymphalidae > Melanargia > Melanargia galathea. Next base: position 10,859,799 of record OV049857.1, on the reverse strand, counting down.
ATATTACTAATTCCCCGGAATTCTGACAGCTGTCATTGTCATTTACAGATGAGATATTTGTATGGAGAACAGGGTTAACATCTACGAAGTACGATTTTACCCCAAACTACTTTAATTCCCTGTCATCATAAAAAGCCATATGCCGCGTAATAATATTACTCGTTTCGCCTCAAAATAGAAAACACCGAGAGTGGAAACTAGAAAGTGCACACTGACAGCAACAGAAAACAAAAGAAGCACATTGAAAATTCAAAAATGTATGTCGAATGACATTATCACCATGAAGTGTCTGTCAGGCATTTGTCATATCTACATGCGGCAGTTGATTTGTATTTGCATAAATTTTGAATTTTTTATCTTTTTTGTGGGAATTGTTTTATCTCTGGTAACATTACGAAACGTCAGAATTCCAGGGAATTAGTAATACGGGTATAGAACGAACAATGCCCTTCTCTGACTCTTAACCTGACTGATGTCTTAAGCACCAGGCGTGATTGTTGTCTTCTGTCTCTGGTTCTTCTGCGGATCTCATTTCTGATATGTGATCACATTCTTAGGAAGCCAATAGCTGACCACCAACTGGCATAACATAAAAGTTGAAAATAGTTTGAAGACTGAAGATAAATAAGTTTAAAAAAAAAGTGTAATGCGTCGTCTTAATTGGTTAACGATGTTACGATCAAACGATGCGATTTTGTCGTACGATAAAAATTAGACTGCGATCGCGCGATGACCTGCTAGCTTCAAAATGGCATTTCCCATTAATGTGGCCGCTACATTAGGGCATTCATATGTTTGATTCGATCGCATCGTTTGTTCCTATGAGGCGCGACGGCCTGCCTTGTCGAGCATGTACCTACTTACTATAAGTAGATACCTAGATATCAAAGTGGCAAAATATGTTGAGATTGTTATCATATCCTTGATCTGATTGCTCAAACAGCTGTCAAATGAATATTTTAACAAGTCAACACCTCAATAACACAAATTGAACATTACAATTAAGTACTCAGGTATATTACTATAATGCTCAATCGCAAAATTCCAATTATTTCGCAACGTAACGCGAACAATCCCAGCTGTCAATGCAAATTCGATAGTGCATTAATTATAATCAAAATCGATATAGCAATACCGAATTTAAATAACTGAGAGTTTGAGACCGGTCTGCGGCCTTGCCAATGTTACTTTAAAATATAACTGAACTGAGTAATTAGATACATAATATTAAGACTTATAAAAATTGGCTTAGTTAGTTACTTTCATTTATTATAACCGTTGTATACTTTTAGGCGCAATCAATGTGTCTACTATTATTAAATTCCGGGTTCGATTGACAGGTGAATTTTACGAAATTATTTTTTTTTTCTGAACAAAATTAACATCTGAAACTTGATGAGAATGGACAAATAGTTATATAGTAACACAATTCGTAACTGTTTCCATACGACTTATAGCCTATTTAACAAAATTAACGTTTAAATTTTTCTCCTTTTCCTGCCATTGACATCTGCTCAGTAGACCAATAAACAAAACATTTTATCATTGCTGTATACCACTCGAAATATTTCGAAATAAACCTTATAGGGCTATGTTTAATATATAAAATTGATAGCTACATCAAAAACTCGGCACAGGAAACTTCGGCGTAGGTATATTATTAAGTTGCGATTTCTTATTACTTTTAATTGCATACAAATCATTTCGATTATTTTAATGACACAATTAACCGTAACTCGATATGTTTAAATGGTTAAAGGGCTTAATACAAAAAGTATCGGTGGCGATTAAGAAATATTTTTTGTTGTTAATAAGTTGTCGTTTCTTCTTTAGCCTGATCGCACGTTTGTTCGGCCATGGTTCGGCCGAACTAGTCGCTCTATGGATTTTTGACTTCCTCTAACAAATTGCTGTGGTCTGGTGTGTGGTGATGCCATAGATAAATGTTTTTCTGTTCCGTGGGTGATGCGCACTAATCGGGCGGCCTAATTGTCTTTTACCTGCATCAATCGTTGCCACTTAGGTATAGTCTCAAATGTGACAATTGGCTGAATTTATGGTAATCTCGCTGCAACAATGCATTTGAGCCAATAGCGGAAGGGTGTCAGCCAAAGTGTGAATGCGATCGTCACACTAGTGACGCGCTGTCGTACAAAACGCATGTTAGAATAGAAATCATAGAAAAAGGCCGGAGATATTCCGATCAACCGTTATGCGAGTTGCAGTTTAATTTCATAGAATAAACTTTAAAAAAAATCATTGAACAATCCCAACAATTCATAATTTTCGTTCAGTCTGCGGAACGGTAGATGTGCGACCACTTTTGTGCGCAAATCGAAGGCAAAAAGCATATCGTAAACTATAAATTGTGGACGTGATGTCTCGCTGAAGTCGTCACGGCATACCTACGGGTAGGATCTCTATTCTCGAAAAACAATTAACTCATAAAAAAGTAATAACTCTACATAATATATATAATATACCTAGGTACTTATTTAGTTTTTCCGTATAACGAGCTACGAGAGAAATTTTCCATTTAGCTATTTACATGTACCACCCACGCAGAGCATAATTAATATGAGCTATATTATCACCGAACCCATTTTTAGGGTTCCGTGCCCAAAGGGCGCCAAATGGCGCGAAAATAGCCTTAAGAAGAAAAATTAGAAAATTTCCTTTTATATTTGCCTGTAGTGTAGGTACGTCACCTTTATTTTTTGTGACTAAGAATGTTTTGTCTAACAAAGAATATATTACATGTATTGATAGTCGTTGTGTTGTTAACGCCACGCTCCCGGCGGGCGATCTGTGGGGCTATTCTTTAACTCTGTTACCAAAAGAAAATGATTGCCAACGAATTAGTTCGCTATACATTACTGTATTAATGTATGAAATGAAATCACTGTTTATATTTCACACAGTAAAGCAGCAATGTATATCGAACTTATTCGGTGGCTATAAATTTCAGTAACTAAGTTAGAGTTTGCCCACCTGTTTGTGTCTGCCTGCTGCTGATTATTTCCTCAATTTTCAGCGCGACACCTTCAGTGGCTATGTGATGCAAATCACGTAGTCCACCGAGCCACAATAACCGATAACAGCAATCGTAAAAACATAAAACACGAATTACCAATAACTACTATCGATTAGCAATTACCGAGATAAACAAGTACATTCAGTGTACTTGAGGTAATTTGTATTCCAGTGGCGCCACGCGGACTGAAGACAGTTTATAACCATCTATTATACCACTACGAAACTTAATCGTCCCACAGCTTGTAACTGAACTAACGACCTTATGAAAATCTATACCCTTTAAATTCCTATAGATCTTTCTAAATATTATGTTTTTAAATAATTTCTTTAAAGTGGCACGTGAACGATAGCGGTAGAACCCTTTATAATGTTGTGTCCGTATAAACCCAAGAACTTTTAGAGCGTCAGAAGTAATGAGTTCAATTGACTTAAACGATTTAATCTAGTTCGTGTATTGAAGTGTCGGTTCCTGCTTAGTTTTATTATAAAATATGTTAGCTTCCAAGCTATGGTTAATAGTGACTTTGTTTGTTATTTCGAGACCATACAATCAATAGTAGGATGACACACTTTTAGTTCGAATAAAGATTAACTCCTTTCCCTAAAGAGAAAGAAGTTCATCAAGGCATCATTCATACTTTTAGCAATAAAAAATATGAATGAAGGTTGTTAGCTCCCGTCACGCCAACAACGATGAGCCCCTACCTTTTGTGGTACTCTAGTATCGAATACAGAGTTAGTTATAGTATTAATTTATTATCATTATTTCGTTCATTATATATTTTGTAGTGTGGTTGCATGAAGTACTAGACATACCAGCAAACATTGGGCCCCCCCCCCCTCACACCCAGGCATCATCCCAAAGAGTTGTTTTTTAACCGTGGTTGTCTCCACAAGACTTTTTTATAGTGGTGTGCACCACTTAAGACCTTTGTTTAGAGTGTTTAAGTTCCACTATGTTTTGTTAAGTCATTAGTGAAGAGCGAGGTTCGCTGCGGTACGTATGATGTAGGTTTGTTATTTTTATGGAAGCAAGCTCGAGGCAAAGCTTACTGAGGTATATCAGTTTTATGTCCATAGTTAAGGAGGATCGGAATCCATTGCAGTAATTATTGGTATTTGTCAGTCAAGGAAGTGCAAGACTCACTGTGGTAAAATAGTAGAACTATTTACACAGGCCTTAGAACTCAACACAACATCCAACCCAAAGAGTTCCCAAGAGGGAGCAACGCGAAATATTATTACTCGTCAAGACGGCCGCGCCTACTGGCTATGTGTGCGTGACCTCGGTAATCGCGCCGTGTACGATACAACCTCGAATCGCATATGTGTGCGCGCCTAGGGATACCGGTTATTTGGACAATTGCACAATTTTTATAGATAAATCAAGTATGGTGTAGGATAAAATTTTGTTTTTATTAATTATTTATCTTTAATCTACGTGTGTGTAAAACTGTTTGTTTAATGTAAATCAATAGTTTGCCATGGAAACAGCATTAGTAATTACTTGATTACAGAATATTCATTAGGTATCTACCTCATTATTTAAATATCGGCTGGACCGATTATGATGGAATTTTTGGTGTGTGTTTGTGTGGGTAAGAAGATAGTTTGTATCTACAATTGGACCCTGTAGGTGGTGCTGCAGTCATGTTCTAGGATTTTTTTTATTACGAACAAATTTTGTTGAAATTTTGTAAGTTTCTTGTCCCTGGGGAGTTTAGATTCATAACCTAATTGAATCCGGTAGGTGGCGCTGCAAATTCGTAACACTAGATACTAAATAAAAATTATTTCTTGATTTAGTCAAATACTTTTATAATACGTTTCCAACAGTCGTCATGTCGTGTCCTTCTGATGACAGCTGTCCAGCGATGTCTTAGTATTGGATCCGTTGGAAATCTACATTAATTAAGTATTAATAATAATTATAAACTAATTAGAAAATTTATTTTTAATTTTTTTTTATATAATTTATATTTATAATCATAATTATTTAGAACTAGGAAATGCCCGCGGCTTCGCCCGCGTGAATTTCGGTTTTAAACAAATCCCGAGGGAATCGTGGATTTCCGGCTCCCGTTCCCGCTCCCTTTTCCAACCTTTATACCTACTATCAAGGAAGTTCTCTATATTAATCTACCTATAGCTGTAGCTATAGATTTCGGGTTTTTCAAAATCCCGTGGGAACTGTGAATTTTTCCAGGATAAAAAGTAGCCTATGTTTTAAGTCAGGGCATATTCTATCTCCATTCAAAATTTCAGCCAAATCGGTTTAGTAGTTGCGGCGTGATTGAGTAACAAACATCCAAACATACAAACATCCAAACATCCAAACATCTAAACATCCAAACATCCACACTTTCACATTTATAATATTAGTAGGATAATTATTATTTAAAAAAATTATTGAAGGTCAAAATTCAGTAAGTATAATATTAATAATAAATATTTACTATATTCCGGGACTTCCCTATATTTGTGGCAAATTACCTCACTACTGGCAACAAATTGATTTTATTAATAATTATTAATGTTCACACACGTATAACATACAACAATATATTTTTGCACAATAATGTGCAAAATACCACAATGCTCAGCTGGTATCACCGGCCAGTTCGACGTACCTATAAAACATCGAAATTAAAAATCCTATTTTCTCAAAAAAACATACGCAAATGTAAAAACTTACTGATGATATGAGATCTTCGACCTCTTATTTTGTTGTGAAGGATAATTACGACATAATTTCACCGCACAAACCGGCATATTTTTTTATTTTTCGGGAGCTGTTTACTGCGTAGTTTATTAAGTGACACTGAAGTAGGTGAGAGCGATCCTACCAATTTAAGTGAACATTTTTTAGGGCGCACTCGTGAGTTACATTATCAATCTGGCCATGTGGATAATCAAAGATCCAACCACTTCCTCAAGCAGTCCTATCAACTCACGTCCCAAGCATATAACGCCTTGAACGTGCATCGACCAGACCACTCGCAAATGTAGTTATCATTTGTCATGAAAGAGTAAGGCTCGCTGTGTTCGCCGGCCTGGAACCCAACCCAACTTCCAACAGAATGTCAGAAGTTATGACTGAGCGAGGCTACGCAGCGTTTGTCTCCGGCCTGAAACCCAACCTAACATCTAACTGAATGTCAGACGTCAAGGCCAAGCGAGGCTTCTCAGCGACAAATGGTCCACAGGTCTAACTCATCCTTATAATAAATAGTTCGAAATATGTTAATAATAATACGAAGTGCTGTCACCACGGAGTGGTGACGAACTCCAATAAATGTATCAGAGCAAGTTCGAATTAGTATATGTGATCGTCTGTCGCTATCTCAAAGAGAGGGTTCACAAGGCATTCCAGACGCCGGGCTCCATTCCTCTGTACAGCAACAAACGATAGTGTATCGCCCCTAGTATTGATATATGAACGCAAGTCGCCATGTTCAGAGAGGTGCACCAGCAGTTATGCGCTAGTCTTCCTCTCATGAATAGCGTCAAAGCGTATAATTAGTTTAACACATAAAATATGATTAATATATCTGATCGTCTGTCGCTATCTCAAGGAAAAGAGTACACAAAGCATCTCAGACACCAAGGCTCCCCTTCTCTAATCAGCAACAAAATGATAGTGTATCGCCCCAGCATTGATATATATGAACGCAAGTCGCCATGTCAAAAAAGGTTCACAAAACACTTCAATGTGTTAAGGCTCCCTTCAATGAATAGCGCCAAAGCGTAAGATTTGTTTAGAATTTTTAATAGATTTTGTATATCGCCCCTATAAGCATTTCAATACTTATTCCACACCAATGTAAATTATATTAATTCACTGAGCATGTGCTTCGTTTCTACTATTACTTACAATTCGTTAGTCTCAAATGCGGTCCGCAAAGCTTTGTTTATACGCGAGCTCGACTACTCGTCACTATTGACGCTCGCAGCCGCGGCCGCTGTGGTCCCTCTTACATAGCGGACGGCTACAAAACAGCGCTAACGACACGAAAATTAAAGTTTATAAAAATTGTTATTTTTATGATCCCATGTGAGAGTACATCCTTATACTTAATTAATGAACCCATTTTGATGAGATTCAAACAAAAAAAAATGTACTATCGAACCATATTCTTTTAATAATTATATTTATTTAATATGGAATATTGGGTCGTTACATTCAACCCCCTAAATTCTATGAAGCATGCAAAATAGAATGTTTTCTATGAAGTATGCTGAAGAGAATTTACGTTAGGGAAATTTCTGAATTTTATTTATTGTACATAATAATATCGCAACACCTCGATCTCTGGCTAATGTTAATAATATCTAGCTATACACGCAAATATCCGTTCAAAACACGTCACCGAATAACTCATTATCACACCATGCCTTATACAATCATCTTCATCTCATATCACTTATTGTTGTGATCAATATGTAAAACAGCTCTGCAATCTTTCGCTACATTACTTCCATCTCATTTCAAATTTAACAAACCCCAGACCCGAAAGTACCCTCAACTAGACATTTTATTTATTCTACAATTGTTCTGCATCAATTTTTTCCACTAATTCTTGTCAATTGACAATTTAGTTAATTAATCCCATCTTAACACAGTTTTCCTTTGCATCACCCTTCCACAACTTCTTGTCAACCTTATGAAAATTATGTAAAAATTTCACACATTTTAACACATACTTTGTTTTGCATCACTCATTTCCAACCCCCTGTCAATATGACAGCTAAGGCTTTATATCACTCTAAAACGTTTGCATCACACTCACTCACAACCCCCTGTCCATATGACAGCTAAGCAATTTTAATCACTCTAAAACATTAACACCACTCTCCTCTACAACAAACGTCTAAGTCAAAGTGAACTCAAAACCTCTTCAGACTCTTTCCATTTCACGGACAACATATTGTAGGCTTTCGCCTACTTTATAGTTTCTTAATTAAGCCGTTTTGACCACTGTTTTATTAAAACGTGATCATCCTGGTCACGGCACCATATTGTAACTGAACTAACGACCTTATGAAAATCTATACCCTTTAAATTCCTATAGATCTTTCTAAATATTATGTTTTTAAATAATTTCTTTAAAGTGGCACGTGAACGATAGCGGTAGAACCCTTTATAATGTTGTGTCCGTATAAACCCAAGAACTTTTAGAGCGTCAGAAGTAATGAGTTCAATTGACTTAAACGATTTAATCTAGTTCGTGTATTGAAGTGTCGGTTCCTGCTTAGTTTTATTATAAAATATGTTAGCTTCCAAGCTATGGTTAATAGTGACTTTGTTTGTTATTTCGAGACCATACAATCAATAGTGGGATGACACACTTTTAGTTCGAATAAAGATTAACTCCTTTCCCTAAAGAGAAAGAAGTTCATCAAGGCATCATTCATACTTTTAGCAATAAAAAATATGAATGAAGGTTGTTAGCTCCCGTCACGCCAACAACGATGAGCCCCTACCTTTTGTGGTACTCTAGTATCGAATACAGAGTTAGTTATAGTATTAATTTATTATCATTATTTCGTTCATTATATATTTTGTAGTGTGGTTGCATGAAGTACTAGACATACCAGCAAACATTGGGCCCCCCCCCCTCACACCCAGGCATCATCCCAAAGAGTTGTTTTTTAACCGTGGTTGTCTCCACAAGACTTTTTTATAGTGGTGTGCACCACTTAAGACCTTTGTTTAGAGTGTTTAAGTTCCACTATGTTTGTTAAGTCATTAGTGAAGAGCGAGGTTCGCTGCGGTACGTATGATGTAGGTTTGTTATTTTTATGGAAGCAAGCTCGAGGCAAAGCTTACTGAGGTATATCAGTTTTATGTCCATAGTTAAGGAGGATCGGAATCCATTGCAGTAATTATTGGTATTTGTCAGTCAAGGAAGTGCAAGACTCACTGTGGTAAAATAGTAGAACTATTTACACAGGCCTTAGAACTCAACACAACATCCAACCACTTCCTCAAGCAGTCCTATCAACTCACGTCCCAAGCATATAACGCCTTGAACGTGCATCGACCAGACCACTCGCAAATGTAGTTATCATTTGTCATGAAAGAGTAAGGCTCGCTGTGTTCGCCGGCCTGGAACCCAACCCAACTTCCAACAGAATGTCAGAAGTTATGACTGAGCGAGGCTACGCAGCGTTTGTCTCCGGCCTGAAACCCAACCTAACATCTAACTGAATGTCAGACGTCAAGGCCAAGCGAGGGGGCATTTCCGCCAACGACAAAAAATCATGTAACAATTAGCTAGCAGCCAAAATACTCATTATCTTTGTGACTTTTAAATTTAATAATGTTATAAAATCCATTCTCTACATCGTCTGTTAGTATCAGTAGTCTATCTGTTATAGATATTAAACAACAACAAAAATTATACCTTAGTCGACGCAAATTCTAGTGTAACAAACTACGTTTTCTACATTCATTACGAATTTACAAGAAAAAGAGCAAACAAATTGACTTCATACTAACATTCCTAGAATAAACGCCTTTTACTGATATCGAACCATGTCATAACATAATGCTATATGGTGTAGGTATATATTCTTTTGGTTGTAATATATGTGTATCTCGAAAATCGGTCATTACCAAATCACACACAATATTTCAATTTTCAAGTTATTTATTCACCCGCCCCCCACTTCAGTTAGAGAGATGCGAAGCTTTCGCCATCAGCACGCTGATGAATGCTGTGAGTGGCGGATGTGTTGCATAATCCGGTCTCAGGATGCATTCTTTTGCGAAACTATAAAAAATGTCCTTACCTACATAGAGTGAAATGTACTAATAAATAAACATTTTATCCTGTTTATTATTGAATAAGATTGAATGTAATAGTACTATGAATGTCTATCCGGTGATTAGAAACTAGAAATCCTTGATTTAAGTACAAAATTATCAGAAAATGTTCAAAATGTCACTACCGGTACTGTCTTTACCGTGGTTAACCAGAAGCTACGGTAAGGACACGATAGCTACGGAAATGACCAATTGCATCACATACAAAGAGAAGCTGGCGTGAACAAGCAAATGATGTCGTCATCATTGTGAGTAGGTGTCTCCCCTTCACCCCGCCCACCTTCACAAAGCATCATTTCATACAAAAATACCATCCCCTCTTGGAGATGGTACAGCGCTCCATCTCCTCTTGCTCTGTTGCTAATAATAATTAATCTGACTGTCTCGATGGGCTTTTTATTGACGAAGGGAGAAGTAGGTATTTAAAATGCAGTGTTTGTTGCACTTAGAGATTCTATTCTAACTCGTATTATTAATTATTCTTATGATCAAAGCATCATTTAGAGACTTCAAAAACATAAATTATTTATTACGTCGATATTTACACCCAAAAATATTAAAATGTCGAACGTGAATACGGCAGCAAATAAAGAAAGAACGACGAATAAATAAAAAGAATCGATATGAATATATAAATCTTGAAAAATATGCAGAATTACTGGAAAAAGAAAGAGAGCGTTAAAGAAAAAGAAAACAAGCAAAAAAAACTTAAAAGCATTGCAGACATGCCAGAAAGAGAAAGGAGGTTGATAAGAAAGAAATGGAAAATTAATAAAAACTATATATTACTTGTATTATTACTTATGCATATTATGACGATTACAACTTTTGCAACTTTTTGAATCGTTATATCTCAAAAACGGTAGCTCTTACGAAAAAAAGTATTAAGTCATTTTTTATAGATAATTATCTGATCTACAATTTTTGTTTGGACTAATTTTATGATAAAATTATAGTCCATTGAAATGTTACAATTTAAGGACCGAATATTGCATTTTATAGAGGACGCAATTTTATTTTTGGGACATGTGTCAATAGAAGCTTAACCTCAAGTTTATAGGGTCGCCTTTCTTGTCCCCCGGCCGCCATCTTGGAAAAAGGGGTGATAACACTTTTTTCGCGATATCTCGGAAACACAAAAAAATCGTAAAGACATAATTTGTAGCAAATTGTTTTGCCTACAAATATGTTTATATAACTTTTTGCCCTAAATTAAAAATTAAAGAAGTTATAAGCAAAACGTGAGATTTTTTTTTAAATCTTTTTTGCTCTATTACTTTTTTTTATACATTTTACAAAAAAAATTACCTCAGAAAAATCATTTTTTTTTTTAATTTTATTCACTTAAAACGCTGTTACTGCACTCCAAAGTTGACCGGGTTCGTCAATGCTCATGAGAATCCGGAGCAAAAAAGATTTTATAATAATTTTCTTACTTTTTTCCACATAACTTCTTTAATTTTTAATTTAGGGCAAAAAGTTATATAAACATATTTGTAGGCAAAACAATTTGCTACAAATTATGTCTTCACAAATTTTTTGTAAGACGCATAGTTTCCGAGATATCGCGAAAAAAGTGTTTTCACCCCTTTTTCCAAGCTGGTGGCCAGGGGACAAGGGTGGCGACCCCACAAACTTGAGGTTAAGCTTTTATTAACCCCCACACATGTCCCAAAAATAAAATTGCGTCCTCTAAAAAAATGCAAAGCTCATGTAACATTTCATTTCCGTTTTGCTGAAAATCGCGAAAAACCCGTTTTTGCAACCTTTGACCCCGAGTAATTTTTTTCCAGGTGTTGGATCGATGAGGACTTTTCACATTTCATTTATAATAGTGTTTTGAATAATCTTACCAATTTTCAGCCAAATGTGAATTTTTGTAACCTTGGAAGTCTAAATTGACCGGGCTAAAAATAACACCTGGAGATCTGAAGGAAAATTTTAATTTAATTTATATTATTAGCACAATTTTAATTATTATTAACACAAATTGCTTTAAAACTTGAGATAGATTAAGATGTCAATTATCTTCTTCTATTCTATACAATATACATACTTAATAATATAAAGATTTTTGCAAAATAATAACTGGGGGATGTTAGGGATAAGTAATAGAACTTAAAAAAGCAATTTTTGAAATTTTTGTTTATCTGTTTGTCTGTATGTTTGTGCGCACATCACGCAATGACTACTGAATGGTTTGAAATGAAACTTGGCATGATTTAAGTTCATAATATGGAGTAACATATAGGATACTTTTTATTCCGAAATTCAGCACGGTTCTCTTGGGAGAGGGGATGGAAGTCAAAACGTGTACTTACTTAGCTGTAATTCTTAATGCGTGGTCCGATTTCATTAATTCTTTTATTGTTAGACCTTTCTTTTGAGATACTTTATAGATTACCGGCTAATCTCTGAAAGGCTGGGTCGATTTTGATGGGACGTTCACTGGCGGATGTTTACATATTGATGTACCTAAACATACGCCGGTGAACTTTTAACAGTTTTTAGCAAGGTATGAGCTCAAAAGAAAAACCAAGAGTTCCCGCGGGATTTTTAAAAACCTAAATCCACGCGGACGAAATCGCGGGCATCCTCTATTTTTATAATATTTTGATTAGGTACCTACAGTAAAAATGTTGATTATATATATTATTTTGATTTAAAAAAAAAAAAAATAAAAAAAAAAATCTCTTTATTTCAGACCATAGGCCCAAGGTTTTAGTACACAAAATTTTAAAATTACTTATAACTATGTTAGTGTGTAGGTATGTTACTTAAAATTTAATTTAAATATTTACCATACCGTACTGAGGCACTAGCTAAATGAATATGTGTGTGTATCCAGTGCCTCAGTATGGGGCAATCAGGCTTATCAACCACCTTCAGCATGGTGTTGGTGCTCCCCATCACCCTGCGCATCAGCGATGCAATTCGTTTGCGCATGACAGTATAGAAGTCATCCGTATGCGCGTACGCAAACATCGCCGATGCGCTACAGTGCCGGGGGAGCCCCAACATCACCCTGAAGGCGTTATTATACTGTATTCGGAGGGCATTGTACGTCCTCTGCGTATACCTGACCCACAGGCTGCACGTGTATAGGGTTTGGCAGTATGCTTTGAAAAGTGTAACTTTAACGTCTAAGGAACACCGTGCGAACCTGCGAGCCAACATATTACATCGGACCGCAATGGCTCTCCTTTCCCTCTCCATGTCTAGGTCGTCTTTCAAATCCTCCGTTACAATGTGGCCGAGGTATTTGAACTCCGACACTCTTGCCAAAACTACTCCTCCTAGTGAAACTGGCGGAACATGAGCTGGTTTTTGTGAACCCACCCGAAACACTAGAAGTTCACTTTTTTGTACATTGTACAGAAGGCCATGTCTCTTTGCATAGTTTTCACAGACTGTCAGCAACCTCCGAAGCGCACTAACCGATGGGCTCAGCAGCACCATGTCGTCTGCATAGCTAATACTGTTTATGCAGTGACCATCAATTGAGCAGCCGACCCCGGTACTGCTGAGCTCTACAATGAGCTGGTTCATGTATAAATTGAAGAGCGCTGGCGAGGTCAATCCACCCTGTCGCACACCGCACCTCAATCCATACTCATCCGAAAGCGCACCTCTCCACCTGACCTGGTTAGTCTGATGGTCATACCAATATTTGAATAAATTTATCACTTCCTGGGCTACCCCGGCTTCCATTAATTTAGACCATAAGATATCGTACCTAACCAGATCAAATGCTTTCGAGAGGTCGAGAAAGGCAGCATAAACAGGCGTACTCCTATCTGTGTAGTATCTGACGGTATGTTTGAGCGTCAGGATCGCACCTTCCGTTGATACACCCGGACGAAATCCAAACTGTGCATCATGAATTTTGAGATGTTTACTGAGCTGACGCTCCAACAAGCCGTCCAACACTTTTGCAATAACAGTAGCCAATGAGATCGGTCGGTAATTCTGTTTGTCAGTTATATCACCGGTTTTATTTTTAATTATAGGAATAACGACCGTTCTCATTAACTCGTCAGGCAGATAGGAGTGCCTGATACATAGGGTGAAAAGCAAGGCCAATAGCCTAGGGAGATGCGGTCCCGCATATATCAGATGCTCTATACTTAGGCCATCGTGTCCAGGTGGACCGTTTTTAACCATGACATAGAGAGATTAAGTCAGATTTCAGACATCCGTGTTCCGACTGTAAAGCAGTCATTGCCGTACTTTAATGTCCTTACCGTTCCTTACGAGTTTTAATTATTTATGACTAGATAATGCCCACGGCTTCGCCCGTGTGTATTTAGGTTTGTAAAAATCTCGTGGGAACTTTGATTTTCCAGAACAAAATGTAGCCTATCTGTAGTAAGTAGTAACCCGTCCACAAAACGGAAAAATTCCGTGGGATCCTTACGATTTCGGAATGCAATTCCTTACAGCATCAGGGTTGAGGAGTCGGACATGTACCTACTCGAGGTCATTCAACAATAAAGTCTTTAATTGGTATCCCCAATATTAATTTAAATAACCGACAGTGCCTAAATCCCATTAGTTTTGGAAATCAGATCCCCTACAGCATCAGGATTGAGGAGTTGGAATCCAAATTTTTTGTAGGACAGTGTCGCAATGTTTCTCTATCGATAAAAAAAAAATTACGCAAATCGGTTCAGAAATCTCGGAGATATCGGTGTACATAGGTAGAAAAACACAACTCCTCCTTTTTTGAAAGTCGGTTAAAAAAGTAGCCTATGTTACTCCCTGGTTAATTCTCTACTTGTATGTGAAAGTCCCGTCAAAATCGGTTCAGCCGTTCCAAAGATTAGCCCGTTCAAACAGACAGACAGACAGACAGACAGACAGACAGACAGACAGACAGACAGACAGACAGACAGACAGACAAAAATTTTAAAAACGTGTGATTCGGTTATAGTTTCGTTCAAATAACCATATGAGCTTAATATGAGGTAGTTATTTCGATATTACAGACAGACACTTCAATTTTATTTATTAGTATAGATGGCAATAAAAAAAACCCACGATGAAAACATTTCCTTCTTCGATTTTCTATTGACTGCAGTTACTTTAATTGGATAATGTTACAGTTTTTTTTTAGCGTGTCCTTACCGTGTTTTTTGTGTCCATACCATTTTTTCAACATGGAATATTTATTAAACTTCTCAAAATAATTCTTGTACACAGAAGTGAGACCTTTATAATGGTTGTGGAAATATATTAAAGCCATCCAGAATCTGATATCTAAAGATTTTTTTTAATCTTTCAAATTTTGCAATTTGGCGGAAATGCCCGAGGCTTCTCAGCGACAAATGGTCCACAGGTCTAACTCATCCTTATAATAAATAGTTCGAAATATGTTAATAATAATACGAAGTGCTGTCACCACGGAGTGGTGACGAACTCCAATAAATGTATCAGAGCAAGTTCGAATTAGTATATGTGATCGTCTGTCGCTATCTCAAAGAGAGGGTTCACAAGGCATTCCAGACGCCGGGCTCCATTCCTCTGTACAGCAACAAACGATAGTGTATCGCCCCTAGTATTGATATATGAACGCAAGTCGCCATGTTCAGAGAGGTGCACCAGCAGTTATGCGCTAGTCTTCCTCTCATGAATAGCGTCAAAGCGTATAATTAGTTTAACACATAAAATATGATTAATATATCTGATCGTCTGTCGCTATCTCAAGGAAAAGAGTACACAAAGCATCTCAGACACCAAGGCTCCCCTTCTCTAATCAGCAACAAAATGATAGTGTATCGCCCCAGCATTGATATATATGAACGCAAGTCGCCATGTCAAAAAAGGTTCACAAAACACTTCAATGTGTTAAGGCTCCCTTCAATGAATAGCGCCAAAGCGTAAGATTTGTTTAGAACTTTTAATAGATTTTGTATATCGCCCCTATAAGCATTTCAATACTTATTCCACACCAATGTAAATTATATTAATTCACTGAGCATGTGCTTCGTTTCTACTATTACTTACAATTCGTTAGTCTCAAATGCGGTCCGCAAAGCTTTGTTTATACGCGAGCTCGACTACTCGTCACTATTGACGCTCGCAGCCGCGGCCGCTGTGGTCCCTCCATAGCGGACGGCTACAAAACAGCGCTAACGACACGAAAATTAAAGTTTATAAAAATTGTTATTTTTATGATCCCATGTGAGAGTACATCCTTATACTTAATTAATGAACCCATTTTGATGAGATTCAAACAAAAAAAAAATGTACTATCGAACCATATTCTTTTAATAATTATATTTATTTAATATGGAATATTGGGTCGTTACAAGCTGGGCTTACTGTCTTACAGGAGAGTGATTTAGAGCTTAGACCCGTCACGATGGTCCAATAAGGGTTGGTGCCTGGCGGGCTTGTCTTGTGATAATAACCGGGACTGCAGGGCGATTCAGAACACTTCGATTCGGTTTCGGTTTCGACAACTACCCTGTCGATACGGTTATTCTGAATTAAAAATACATCTTATCGTACGGTAAGTAATTCAGAACACTTCGATAACGTAACTATCGATCGATTCGGTAAGTTATCGTACGATAACATATGTATTTTTAATTCAGAATAACCGTATCGACAGGGTAGTTGTCGAAACCGAAACCGAATCGAAGTGTTCTGAATCGCCCTGCTGATGGCTTATCGTGCTCTCCGAGACACGGGAGTGCAACACCGCCAACTATCAATCTCCGGGCTGGCACTGAAAATTTCTTAACAGAAAAACCCAATACACGTAGCTAGCAATTTTTAACCCGGCTCGGGAATCGAACCCAGGACCTTGTGACCCGCGGTCGAACATGCTAACCGCTAGACATACGAGGCAGTTACTTACAAAGTTACAATTGTTGTAACATCGCCTTATCATAGGGCAAAGTAGTAATAATGTTCTAGGGAATCAAATGAAAAAAAAAACCTCATAGAACAAAGTAGTAGGTAACAATGTTCTAGGTCTAGGGATTCAAATTAATCCAACATCATAGAGTGAAGGAGTAACAATGTTCTAGGGAATCAAATTAAAAAAAACATCATAGAGCGAAGGAGTAACAATGTCCTAGGGAATCAAATTAAAAAAATATCATAGAGCCAAGTACTTAGTAACAATGTTCTAGGGAAGGTCACCGTCCGACGCTGCAAGCAATATACTGCACTCGTAAATGCATTTCCGCCGCGCCCTTGCCGTGCAGTGACGTACTATCAACCATCGATAACATTCTTAAATCGATAAGACTACGGAACTAAGATACGAATAATTTTAAAAATATTCTCTGTAGCAATAGACTTGTAACGAGTGATTCCGTTCAGTCCCCCTGCTCTGTCCCTTCAGGGGGACAGATAGGAATACAAAGTTCGATCCGTCCACGTCCCCTCGTCAGTACCAGGAGGACAGATCGATTTTTTTATTCCTATCTGTCACCTTGAGTGGACAGAGCAGGAGGACAAACAGGAATAATTCCTTACTACTTCAATAAACGAACCACAGGGGCCCTCTGGTGGATGCAGGTGACGCAAGACCACGTGCTTATACCGCAAGAGCTTCTAGACTTTTCAATTTACTCAAATCTAGCGATGTGTCTACATCAGAATTAGAATCACTTACGGTTCCAACATGATTCATCAACAAAAACTAAAACAAGCGATCCAAATAGATAACATTTCACGAAAGACCGATTCCGATCGACCTTGGCAGTGAAATCGACTTATGATGCAACCAAAAGTTACTGTTGATTTATGCTGATAGCGTTCTGCTTATCGTTAAATCTATACGGTGAAAGAATTAGCTGATAATCTAAATGATTTCATCAGACGAGATTTTAAACTCGCTGTATTTTCAACATTTATGTATGTCTTTTGAAAATCGGTCCATAATTGTAACGACTCGTTATTGAATTACGGCTAGTGGTTTGTGAAGCCGTTTAAAAGTTGTCAGCAAAGGTTACACTTGGTTCAATAACTTGAAGGTAAGTCAAAATGGTAAATAGATAGGTAATTAATTGATACAAGAATTAGATACATAATTATATATACACATAAGAAGTGCCACTACAGTAATTAATAATAAACAGACGCATTTACATTTGATATTCCATATTTGAAATTTTCTTAATTTATAAAGTTAGCCTTAGCTTAAAAAGTTTTATGAACTTATCGATATCCCGTCGTGTCGGCACGTCCCTAAAGGAAACGGTCGATTGACTCCGTCGATCCGGGTCGGCTAGGCACAGCACTATTGTCTCTCCGGAGGAGGAGGGGATATCGACAATTTACTGCACTCACTTTTCAATAAACAACTCATTGACGGGTTAAGTTCAACTGGACTTCCTTTATATTAAAACTGTACACTCTCAAAACAGATCCTATCACTTTCGAATTAGGATTTAAATTCGTATGTACAACTTTTAAAGTATCTCAAAAAGATTTAAAAAGTAGACCGGCTAAAAGGAATAACTTTATACAAGTTTCTTTGCATTCATTTATGTATAAATAGCGTTCTATATCAAAATTACTTGTTTCATAATATTGATATTGTCTATTAAAACATTTTAAAAAATTATGTGAAAAGTAACTAAATCTTTTTATAAAACTTTCACGAAAATCGAATTTAAAATTTTTTTTATGCCTACGCGAAAACGAGTCATAATAAACGATCGAAAGTGATTATTTTGATTGATTTGAGACTATGACCGACTTGAGAAACTCTTCATTTTTTGAAGTCGGTTATAAATGAATTAAAAATAATACTATTAATATTGGTTGCCTCTATTTCTATTGTATGCCTTTCACTTTTAAACAGTTCAAAATATGTACTCGTAAAACGAAAAAACCCAGTTGGAAGTTTTGGGATATTTAAACCTTTTACGATCTGCAAACACTCGAAAGTCGAAAGAGCGAATCTTTTGTGTCCCTGAATTGGCGAACTGAGTGATATCCTTGTAAATTAGCCAAACAGCCTCTTTTCTTGACCCTCGTCCATTTGGTCTGTCTATCCCCAGGATAAAGTAGAAATATTTTTCGTATCAAGTGTCCTCTGGTAGTGAAATGTTTAGCTCAATTGAAGCAGCAATTGATTTAGAAGTGAGGGTCGTGGAGGGTACTTCACGTCGACGCGTTACGGAGACTCGATTGAGTTTAATGTTCGTGTGGTGAAATTTCTAAAGCATTGTTTATGTTTACGTTACTTTAGGTACTTCTTTAGGGTGCTTGAAATACCTACAGTATTTAGATTTCTAAAGCCATTTACAGAAATTTAAATAAGTATAAAATCACGTTTAATTTATACAAGAATTATTTATTCATGAACTAGCCTGTTGTTGTGTTGCCGGCATGCGTTGCAATGGCACGAAAAATAGGGTTTAGTATAGAGAACAGACATACAAACATTTATTTTTATATAGATTTTTTGGACCAATAACCTTCGCCAGTCATGGCACAAGACGTAGACAACTCGACAAGAAGTGGTCGAGACAACGATTTCTATTTTCTGTCTGTGACGTAGATTTGTATACCTCGTACCCGTTGATGTAAATATTATATGTACCTAACAATATTGTCCACCAACACCACCACCACTAGACCTTTTAATGTCCCACTGCTGGGCACAGGTCTCCTCTCTCATAGGAGAGAGGGATTTAGAGCCTCGCTGCTCCAGTGCGGGTTGGCGAGCTTTAACGATTATTGTCACATGATAGTGATAACAATTGTAACAACAGCGACCAATTGCTTAACGTGCTCTGCTCTCCGAGGCACGGAGTTGATATACCGCCAACTACCAACTCCGAATTTCTTGACAGAAAAACCCAATACCTAAAAATTATATGCCCGACCCGGGAATCGAACCCGGTACCTCGTGATCTGCAGTCAAATATGCTAACCACTAGATACACGAGGCAGTATGTCACGTAACCACAACTAGAAAAAGAACCAGAGTCACCGACATCTAAGCTCAACGGAAAGCCAGCTGATCATTATTTACATAGATTATATTTTTTGCACGCAAGCTTTTTTTTTTTAATCGCCATTAAAAGGGTAAAAACCCCTTCATTGCGAATGTTATTACAGAAATGGATGATAACATCGCGGAGGGGAGGCCGACAAATGCCATTGAAACAACTTTAAAACCGCACATACACCAGGCACATAGGTACATAGCTACCACCTCTTATTCTGTAAAATTCACGACAAATATCGAATTAAATCAGTCATCATAACCACCACTACAGCCTTTAACGTCCCACTCGCACAGGCCTCCTTTCTCATAGGAGAGAGGGATTAAGAGCTTAGACCCACCACGCTGCTCCAATGCGGGTTGGCGGGCTTTAACGACTATTTTCAACTGATAATAACCGGGACCGACTGCTTAACGTGCTCTCCGAGGCACGGGGGTGAAACACCGCCAACTACCAACTCCGGGCTGGCACTGAGAATTTTTTGACAGAAAACCCAATACCTAACAATTTTTGTCCGACCCAGGAATCGAACCCGGGACCTCGTAATCTGCAGTCGAATGTGCTAACCACTAGACCAACGAGGCAGTTTATTTAGTCATCATAACGTCCTTCCGAAATTCGGCCACGGCGGCCAGTCTCAACGGAGGCGGAGACTAGCCAACGCAGGAGATATTATAGTGCACAAATGTATGCTCAAACTGCTTAACTGTGGGTGCACTCTCTATTCCCTCACTCCGACGTCACGAGTCACGACGTGACGTAGTCACATAAGTAGTTCGACGGAACGATAATGCGCCACGAAAGGAGAGAGCAGTATGCTTAGTCTCACTTTGCAGAGCTTCAAAACTTTATAGTATACTATTGATCGAATCACAATGACTTCAGAGTAATATGTTACTAAAATAGCTTATATTACCTAAGGTTTGAGTTCGCCAATACATTCAGCATTCGAAAACAGCCAGCGCTCCAAGTAGAAATGTTGTAAAATAAATATTCGAACTATTGAATTACGACTTTATAATAAGAGTATTTGGGTTCAGTTTGCTCTGAAGTCATTGTGTGTCGATACTCGAATTTCGACCATCATTGCCGCTATGTAAAATGTCGGCACAGGCAAAGGGCCGAGGGCTTTACGCGCTCTCAGAGGCACGGAGGTGTATCTGTCGCGGTGTCGCCACCACCTTCCCAACTCCGGGCTGGCACTGAGAAATCCTAGACAGAAAACCCAATAACTTTTCTTTTATTGGCCCGACCTTGGGACTCGAACCCTTGCACTTAAGATCCGGAGCCGAACGAGGTACACACTAGAACAATGAGGCAGTTAAATAAAAACCATAAGCAAAATAACCTTAAAGCTAAATATTAAACGCTAACGTAAAATAAAATAAAACTTAATGGCTTAGGTATAATTAAGTGAGTCATATACATAAAAACGTAGCTGAATCACAAAAATCGTTACAGCCAGACAGTCGTAGCCCGTAGCCCGTAGCGCGTAGCGTGTAGACGCAGCGTGGCGACTGGCGATCTCCTCGAGTCCCCGGCGGGCGGCGCCCTCAATTATAATATTCCCTATAGTAGGGGAGCCCAAGAGGGGATTTTTGGATTTACTCGTGCGCGTCAGATTAACATACGAGAGGCATCTATGCTGAAAGTATTGGCAAACTCACCCTGACTACTCCCGGGTGGACACTTGGCATAAAATTTATGGTTCATTCAAACAAAATAAAAATTTACAGTACTTCAGACTGACCGAGTAGTTTTGTTGTAAAATATTTATGCCAAAAAACTGTTGCAAATTAAAGTGTGCAATAACAATTTTTTTTATGAGACACAGGTTTCATTCGTACGAAATAATAGATCCACAAATTCGAACACTTAGCAATCGGCCCTGTGGCGCAATGGATAACGCGTCTGACTACGGATCAGAAGATTCCAGGTTCGAATCCTGGCAGGGTCGCAGTTACCTTTTTCTTTTTTTCTTTTTATAAATCATGTTTTTGGGTTGGCAGTTAAAATTCTCGAGATCAACTATTTTTATAATTTATTCAAACTAAAATCTCCATCGAGGAATTTAATGAGAGGGTTCCGTAAATTATCCGCTTTACAGCTGCAGACGTCATTAACATACACACATACGTACAAAGGGGTTATAATAGGGTTATAATCCCCCATTTTGTAACACACACAAGCGTAGCATGTCGTAAAACAGCCCCCGCACACTGGGCCACTTGTGGCCGGCCACAAGTCGCGGAAGAGATTTTTCATACGTTTTATATGGTACCACCGCACACTGAGCGCTCGAGTGACGGCGTTCGAGCCACAAGAAAATTTATGAAAAATCTCTTCCGCGACTTGCGGCGGCCACTAGTCGACGCCACATGTGGCCTAGTAGGTATGCGGGGGCTGTAAACATATTTTCTAAATTCCAAGTAACTTGGGTTCACATCACGAGCGTGTAGCTAATTTATTCGCCATATTATATTTTGTCATCTAGTTCTAGGTTATGAGTTATGACAATGGGACCGCTAATACGAAGCCAACGATACCAAATCATAATCGTATGAACCATGAGTAGTGCCATAAATGCCCCATTTATGAAGGAAGTGATAGACGGTAGACCGACGAACAAACAAACAAGCAAACACACACAAATGCCTGACATTTTATCCGTAGTCGAGTAAAAACTATACCTTTTATCATCGACGATACATCGTTGCCTTTTATAAATAACCCGTCTCAAAGGTATTTACGTACTAAAGAAAACTCGTGTAAAAGATTTCGTTTCTCATGAAAAGCTTGGCTGTGAGTTGTGACGCAAATAAGCTCGCACTTCTTTGAGAGAAATGCTCTCTAGAGTCGGGGCGTTATGAACAATTTTCTTTCACGATTTTCGCTTGAAAAGAAAACTGAAAGAGAAAAGTATTTCGTTTATTTACCTACACTGTAAAAAGATTTTGCGATACACATAACATTTTACTTACTACCTAGTACCTACCTAGGAACCTACAAATATGAGTACACATAGCTTTCAGAGTTATACGCAGCCAAATAATATTTGGTTTGTTATATTAAAGTCTGGTTCGTCTGTGTATTTGTATGGCAAATATTATTACCAAGTACGTAGATTAGGGTGTCCCAAAAAAATCAAAGTCGTTTTTTTTTAACGCATACCCTCTTAATTTTTTACTTTTAGGTCAAAATAATTATAAATAAAATTTTAAGAAGGTAGGACCTCGGTAACCCGTGCCGACTTACATCAATAGATGCCAGTACTTGCTCTCTAAGGCTTACGCGACCTACCGTGTCGATGTGCTTGTGATTACTCGTTATTTAGTTAAGAACTCGCATCATTTCAATCAGTCAACATGTTAGTGCCATGACGCAGTTCTAAAAGGGGTATATTTTTAACTAGCTGATGCTCGTGACTTCGCTCGCGTGGACGTCATACAAATCTCATTCCCTATTTAACCGACTTGAGGGTGGAATTTTCAAAATTCCTGAAACACGTAATTCTTTATTTTTAACCGACACTACAAATACCGATTTTCATTGACATAACTTTAAAAATTACGAACTGCCATTGCATACGCCGCCGATGCGCTTCAATTAATAAAAATAAATGAGGATAAAATCTTTTTACAACGTCAAAGAGAACCAGGCCGACCTGGTCACTTAAACCCAAATGAAACGGTTAATTTTTCGGGATTTTTGCTTTCATTTTTCGAAGCTTCATCGATAATGAACCGTCTAACCACCGACCGTTCATCGTTCACAGGCACTGTGCCACAGCGAATATTATATCGTGCATCGTTCATCGCAAAAATGAACGATGGACGGGGCACCATCTAATTTGGGCTTTAGCAGGAGTGGATAAAAAATTGACTGATAGAGAGGACAGAGCACGCCTCAGAACTATCGAAGAAGAAAAACAACGTGCTAAATATTTGTCTGAGCCGACTCCTTCAACATCATCTTATGTACCGTTACAAGACGAGTCGTCTTCATCATCTTCTAATGAAAACTTAGATTTACAAGGAGGAAGTACCGAAGCTTGTCGAGAACACGCAATAAAGCAAAACACCTCTACGTAGAAGTTTTATTACCCCAAAATTGGTAGCAGCGCTCGACATCACGTGTATTAATTTGTCTTAATTGGTATTTGAAGCAAAAATCAGTCAAGTAACTACAAGCCTTGATATTCCGCTCTTTAAAAAGTTCCGAGAAAACTGGAAAAGTAATTAATGCTGATAAAATACAGAACTATAGAGAAAAACTTACACAGCACCTGACGGACTCCGAAGCTAGACTCCGTTGCTAGAGTTTTACTGAACTGAAAGTCCTTATTCAACCGCCTTAAAATTGAAGACAGTTTTCTACATTAATGTCTTTGTGGTCAAATAATGCTTCGTTTCAAGAAGCCAGAAAAAAAGTTTCGGCACTGAGGGTAGTAAACGATGTAGCCGAAAGAGCGATTAACTTAATGCAAGACTTTCATGGATTAATCACTTTTGAGGAGGAACAAAAACAATTTTTATTATGTTGCGTACAGGAACAACTATCCTGACTCTAAAAACAAACGTTAAAAAGAAAATCTGTACAATAATAATATTTTTTAATGTAAATGAGGAAATAATATACTATTTGGGCGTATTGCAGTTTTAATTAAGTAATAAAAATTAAGTTCTTAATTCTTCCTACACTAAGTCAGTACACATTTTCATGTCAACACTTTGGCATCAAGTCGGCACGGGTTATCGTTGTCCAATCGCAATAATATTTATTATTTGAGTCAATGAGGTCAATTCGAATAAAAATAGAGGGTATGCATATTTGATTTCGCGAAAAAAAATTTTCCCCTTATGTCTTGGGACACCCTAACGTAGATACCTATCGATAGTAGGTATTAAATTCCAAAATCGAATTGGAGGTGTGATTTTTTATTGATTTTAAATAATGGACTTATTTATTAGGGCTATAACTCTAGAATTCATTATAAGTAGTACATAGCAGTAGTTTTGAATCCAATCCACTGATCTCTATTATTTTAAAACGCTGAACTAAGCAGAAGTGAGAGTGAAGTTACCTGGAACTAGTTAGTATGAATTGTATAAAATTATATCGGGAAATATCGTATTAAATTCCCATTAGGTACTTACCTTTTCCATTACCTTTGGTAGGAGGACGCTCTAAATCGGCACAGGAAACAGCTGTCAATTCGTATGGCACATGCCTGTCCAGCTTACGTATATATTAGTACATAGTCTTTAAGTTTTAATAGAGGCTGTGCTTACAAATAACTAGACCAACCAGATGAGACATATCGGAACTGGAAAATCATAGTTGTAATATTGCTCTGTTTTAAAAAATACTAAAAAAATCTCCGTTTTCATGAAAAACCCGCATTTCCATTTTATAATTTTACTATTGTCCTCAAAATGACGAAGGTCCGGCGTAAAAATTCCGTGAAACTTTTTACTTTCAGAAAAATATCTTGTATCCCGACTTCGAGATGCAAGCTATCTCTGTGCCAAATTTACATCAAGTTCGGTTCAGCTGTTGATTCATGAAAAGGTAACCTACAAACCGACACAGAGCTATAGTATATACTTTTACATTTTTACAGGTAACTATATACCTATAAGTTACCTATCGAGGTATGTACATCTATTAACATACCTTTCAGCATGAAAAGCTCACTCAGGCTATCTCGAATCTTCTCAGACACCAACTACATATCACTGCACAGGACGAAAAATTATCAAAACAATTTTCAATAGACAACATAAAACAACGTGGATTCAGTAACCATGGACTATATCAAAGCACTACTAAAGACTGATTAGGTATATATTATGGAACTGTCACACTTAATGTCTTAGAACACCTTAAATTGATACTGTTTGAAGGGCATATTTTGTTATTTTCATTCGCCGGGTCAGCGGTGTAGCGTGGCGCGGGCCAGGGCCACCCTCGGCGCGCGTCAGCTGACTGGGGGAAAATTGCGGATTTCCCCGCACATGCGCCCCGGGGGCTCGGTGACGCGGTGGACGAGTGGACTATACCACAGGACTATACGGTAAAGTCTATGCGGTTGGTGGTTTTGATTTATTAGAGTCATACACGAAACCGCGATGCCGCGAAATAAGGTTGTGTTTTATTTAGAAATAACTGATGCTCTTGTTATATCTATAATAATAGATTACCTACCAACCAACTAACCGTTATAGGCAAAGCTCACCATGTCATTGGTTTCTTTTATGGTATTTTATTTTGGATTTGATGAGTGTCCGATCAATGTATTCCTC
Source organism: Melanargia galathea (assembly GCA_920104075.1). Classification (NCBI taxonomy): domain Eukaryota; kingdom Metazoa; phylum Arthropoda; class Insecta; order Lepidoptera; family Nymphalidae; genus Melanargia; species Melanargia galathea. Next base: position 10,833,652 of record OV049857.1, on the reverse strand, counting down.
AGCATAAATACTCCCTAGATTAGAGATCGAAGAGGAAGGTCTTCTTAATTCTCTTACATTTATTAATTACTATGCCCGGGCTTCGCCCATGGTACATAATATATAGCCTATAGCACTCAAGGATCACGTACATATCCAACGGTGAAAGAATTTTTGAAATCGGTCCAGTAGTTCCTGAGATTAGCGTGTTCAAACAAACAAACTCTTCCGCTTTATTATATTAGTAAGATAAGATAAGATTACATCTTATCCTCTGAGGTTAGGCTAGGACAGACGATCTTTGTGATCGTCTCATTACCTGATAAAAGATGCTACGGCCTGTGCCACCGGAATGAACCCCGATACTCTAATGAACCCCTCACACTTCATTTAACAGCACACTCAATTAAGTCCCGTGAGAAAAGTTCTTTTTTGAGGGATCTTTGCAGTTTAGCCTAATTTTAAGGCTCTCTCAACAAAAGTAATTTACGCTTTTAAGGAATTAAAAGTTCTCTTCTAGGGGGTTATTAATTATTATCTAACTTAGTTCGATATAGTCATAGATACACATAATATTACCTATACTGCTTTACTGTGTGAAAAACAATTCGTGTGTGGTGTACAATTTATGGATTCATGAAATGATTTCATGATTTCTTATGATTTTTACAGTTTTATGTTAGCTTGCTTTGTTAAGGCAGACTTAGATTGAGTCAGTAACTCAAATCAGCAGGGCTATTCTGTAAAGCCATTTTCGATTATAGAGAGTGAATTCGAGGTGAGTTTAATAATTTGTACTCTGTAAAACTCGATAGAACAGGTCTTCTCACTCAAACTCACTTCACTTCGCAAGTGCGTAGCAGATGTTTACAGAATATCAAACCAAGGTGAAGTGAGTTTGCTTTCGAAGCGAGTTATTTCACTTGAGTGAGCTTCGATATCGAGATGGTATTTTAGAGAATAGCCCTACAGTATAGGCCGTCGTTGATGCTATTGCTTCAAATATAGAAATGTACCGCCCGAGTACCATCCTACATAATTATCACGAGTACGTCACAAACGGGTCACCCATACTCGACAGCTATCTTCCACTTCCGGCGCCACACACGACCAACCATCCTGATCACCATGCAATAATTACCCCTAATTTAAATACAAATAGGGGTCAATATCCCGTACGTGGCAGTTCGTGACACTAGAGTCACGAGGAAAACATGTAATGTTTTGTGGTAGACAATAGTTTGTTAATTCGCTATTGTTTTTAAGCGTTTGTTTGTATCGTTTGTTGACACGCATTGCCCGAGCCGAGCCCTTACTCCATGACATTCAAATCGTAACCAGACGAAGCTCAAAAGGGCTAGAACCCAAAGCCTTGAAGCCAGTTAAAAAAAGTAACCAGACGCAGATCATCATCAGTATACTCATTCGTATACCTATTCTGCAAAATAGGTATGATACAAATAACAAAATATTTGGAAAGACTTAGATGTAAAAGTATAAGAGTAGACGCCGAAGTAAAATTTATTGTAATCAGTATTCGGACTTTACTCGGATATTTGGACTTATTACAAACTTTGTCTACTCGACCCTAAACCTGCCGGGCTATTCTCTACCAATAGTAAATGAAAGCCACCGAATTAGTTCGAAATAAGTACAATGCTGTTTTAGTATGTGAAATAAAATCACTGTATATTTCACTCAGTAAAACAGCAATGTATCTGATGTATATCGAACTTATTCGGTGGTCATCATTAACAGCTGTTGATAACTAAGTTAGAGAATAGAACCCCTGATGCTGCTAGTGGTGCGACCCATCTGAACCGCGTGGACTAGCGATCTGCCTATTGGTGAAGTTACCGAGAATGCCAAAACTTTGCCACCATGGTCCATGTACTCCAAGTTCCAACTCCTCAATCTCGTACTGAACATAGGCATCCTGCCTACTGTTTGCTTATTAAACCACTCATATTATTCTCGACAGAAAAAAATCGCTAACAATGGGCCTCATAAGAAGGCTCAGGGTAAGTCAGCGGGCAATGGAGAGAGCTATGCTCGAAGTATCCCTGTGGGATCAAATCAAAAATCAGGAGATCCGCAGTAGAACCAGAGTTACCGACAGCATATCGGGTCGCGAAGCTGAAGTGGCAATGGGCGGGGCACATTGCTCGAAGAACCGATGGACGTTAGGGTCCCAAGGTACAGGGACAAATGAAGCGTGGGAAGACCCCCCACTAGACCGACGATCTCAAGCGAGCCACTGGCAACCGCTGGAAACAAGCCGCGTAAGATCGTGTTCTGTGGCGATCCTTGCAAGAGACCTATGTCCAGCAGTGGACGTCTATTGGTTGAGACGACAAAAAGTTTTCTTGGCCGATGCATATAGATACCATGCTTTCAACGCCTGGCTTGCTTAATTAATTTTCCTAGCCTATACGAAAGCAACTTTTAATTGAGGCTGTATCGCTGCCAAAATCTAGAGTATTTTAATAATAGCGAAGGTGGGCTGGAAGCAGGTAAATAGGTTAGGCACACAGCACACTGCAGCCCTGACCACACCCCGACAGTGTCAACCTCGCGCCGACGCGCGGTCGCGCGATTTAATTAAAAATAACGACCGTTAATGATCGATTGTGAACAATTAACGATGAAAAACCCGCCTGCCTTATCGCCTACATCTCCCCGATTGCATCTCGCGAAATCTTCACTGGCAAAGATGTTTGCTCACCGGATTCGATGCGGCTAATTCTGTTTTACACAATCTCTAAACTAAATTAAATGACAGGTCTAGTCTATTCCTATCTACTTTACATTGCTCACTGCGGAAATGGATAGAACTATTTTCAAAACCTGTAAATTTAGTTTAGTTTATAGATTGTTTATAACAGAATTAGCCACAAATACTCACAGATTCACAATCAGTGCTACCTACGACGTCTCATAGTCCAAAGAACACACAGAATTGCTTCTACTTATACGATAACCACCACCACTACAGTCCTATAAACATCCTACTGCTTGCCTTTTCTCTTATAGGAGAGAAGGATATACAGCGCAGACTCACCACGCTGCACCAACTTCCAACTCCGGGCTGGCACGCAAAATTTATTGACAGAAATCCCAATACTTACTTACCTTATAATTTTTGGTCCGACGCGGGAATCAAACCTAGGACCTCGCGCTAATAACCGCTAGATCAACGAGCATACAACAAATAAAAAAACGAAATTGGATAAACTGGCAATTGGAGTGCCATCCCTTTTTAAAGAGTTTTAGAGGTTTTTAGTTTAAGAGTTGCAAGAGCTGATACGAAAAGCGTTGTGCGAGAACATTCTTTCCGCGCACTCAAAAATTATGGAACCAACTGTCTTCGCTGGTGTTTCCACCATAACTTTAGAAATAGAAATATATTTTTTTATTTGTGTCATGTGTGTTACATGACATGGGGTTATTCAAGGAGCGGATCAACAAATTCCTTAAAAGCGAGCAACGCATTAACGGTTCCTCTAGTGAGGCAAATGTTCATGGGCAACGATATCACTTAACATCAGGTGACCCGCTTGCTCGTTTGCCCGCAATTCATTAAAAAAAAACTACTTCTGTGGGAGCTCAACTTAACTCGAAGTTCGCAAAAATGTCGACGCAGCCCGTTTGTTAGCGCAAGTGTAAAACGCTTTTTGCTCGTTAAATTCGATTGGATCATTGTTTAATTATATTCGCCAAAGTTATTGGAATATGGCCCACGTTTGAGGGCGATTGTAAAAAATGTGATATATGGTGCAAGCCGCCTCATTAATAAAGCCTTCATCAAGCCTCAGTTGGTGCTTATACCTGCGTCGTAACATGTCACAGATGTTTAATTTTTAATTTGCCTCCATTTTATCAGCCGTGATAAATGTGCTTATTGCGAAGGATTATTTATTTTTCAACACACTTGCTCATAAAGTAGCTCTACGTTCACCGCAATTAGGCAGATAATTACACCTGTTATTCAAACTGTGACTTTTGTTTTACTATTATTCACAAGTGAATTATAGAGTTTTATTTTTAATTTATTGGTTGAGTTGGTTCCTTTGTTCTTAAAAAAGTTTCGATACAAAGGTCGTATTCAATAGTACAAATAAATTAATATACCTTTTGCTTGCTCATTTCATGCAACTTCGTATTTAAATAGATAATTTCAACTTGTACGTGTTTAATAAATAAAACTTTCACTCAAATATAACTTTTGTTTTGTCTGTAATAAAGAAAACTTGAAATTCCCCATTTTGTACGTGGCTAAAACGCTATCCGCGAAAAGCCAAATAAAACAAACCTCATTCTATAGTCTATGGCCGATTGCCATTATATGAAGCGCGCGCATAGGAAAACTGATTAATTTTTCCCGCCATTGCAAAATGCCATAGAAAACAAACCTCATTCTATATAGTCTATGGCCGATCGCACTGATATGTGTGCGCGCATAGGAAAACTGATTAATTTTTCCCGCCATTGTGAGAAAATTTTCATAACTCGTTTTCACTGTTGAAATTACAGTTATTTATTAATTAAAATTAAAATATCTACAAGCACTAATTATGAAGAAAATGAGTTATGTTGTACACCGCCCGATATATGTGAAGCCCTTAAAGTTATGGAAAGTTTACTACCTACCTGAAATATCCAAGGAAAAATATCTATTTTAGTGTTATTTTCTTCGCAAGTGTGTTGAAAAACGTCGTATGATACACGTGTGTATTGATGATTACCGTCCTCGGCTATCTTAAGACCCTCACCTAACGGCTCGGGTCTCAATATCGCCTCAGCGGTAATCACCAACATTACACACTTATACCATAATGTACTATTATGTACCTATTTATGTACGGTTTGTAAGATATCGCATTGCAGAATAATTAAAAATGCGAGACAGTCTTTGGAGACTGTCGATAGAAGTGAAAACTGGAAGTACCTACTGTACACTACACTTCTAACTATAGCCGATAGAAGACGTGATCAAAGCTCATGGGAAGCGTGCAGCGACGATGCTATGACGCGAGTTTCACGCTTTTTGTTCACCCAAAAAATACACATAATTATATACTCATGTGTTACTTATATAACATCACTAGCTGACCCCCGCGACTTCGTTCGCGTGTTTTTCTATAAACCTCACGGAGCCCGAGACCTTTCCAACGAATGCAAAACCGTGGAAATCGGTTCGTGCGTTCTGGAGTTATAGCGTCAGGAAGGAAAACCTGACTTATTTTTATATAACATCGCATCGCTTATAGGCGTTCGGTGACGATGACGCGAGTTCCATGACTTTGGTTCACATAAAAGTGCTCAACGCGCCTAAAGAAGTTTTCACTTCAATAAGTATATTATACCCGCCTACGCTCTGTGTATTGCACATGTATTGCAGCACCGCGCCCTCATGGCTGATTTTGGGGATTCAAATCAACTCCTGAATGAGAATGTTTCTAGTGGTTCACTCTGAATTGACCTACCAGTTATGTTCATACAGCCAAACAGAGCTAAAAAATTATTCTGAAATTCTTGGTGTCAGAAAGTTTTGACTAAGGGAAACTTTTGAAAGAAAAAAGCATTGTCTTAGGAAAAAAGTGTAAAATTTTATTTCTATTCGACAATTAACTGATACGGTACAAAGAAACGAGGAGAAAAATTAATTTCCCAAGGTACTGGAGTTGCGACTCGCATCGGAAAGCGCGAAGTGCTGGCCAACCCCCCACCAGGTAGACAGATATCGAGGTGGTCGTATGGAGCCGCTGGTTACAAACGGCGCAAGACCACGACGTGTGAAAGACCTACATCCAACAGGCAAACAGAGATTTGACATCGGAGAGTTGCTCTTTATCCTGCGAATCCACAATCAGCCGTTTCGAAAATTTTTAGTCTCTTTCTTTTTCTGGAGTTAAGAGGGTCACCAAATGAAACAAAGCAATTCACGTTAATAGAAAACTATATTGATTTTCAATAACTTAACCAATAAATAAACCTTACCTACTCCTTAAGGCGAAATATTTCTTAGGTACATATGGTATTGTAATTATTATATACTGTCTAAAATCTATATCTACATGTTTAGTTAAGGTCCAACGGCACGTCTGGCGGTTGAAATAACATTACCATTAAAGGTACCAAAAAACAATCAAAGTAGGTTAAATTAAATTTAACGGTAACTTTACTTCATTGACCTCTGACACAGTACACAGATACAACCAGTAGTGAAACTACCCACAAACGTTCGAAACGGCTCACTCACACAAACATGCGCATCGACGAGACCCCTACCGGGTTTTCGCGTGGATGTCAGTAGCGACTGCTGCTAAATGGTCTCGTCGATGAGCATGTTTGTGTGAGTGAGCCGTTTCGAACGTTTGTGGGTAGTTTCACTACTGGTTGTATCTATGTACTGTGTCTCTGATGTACAACTGGTCCTTATGAAAATATTACTTAAAAGTTTACCGAGTCAATTTATTATTAAAGCCTGATCAGAAAATTTCTTCTGTTTTAGGGGCGCCGATTTTCCGCATTTTCATAATATTTTAAGTGACATTTAATGACGTTTAATAGCCACAGATATTACATGACGTTTCAAAATTAGAACTGCCAGTAGAAATTAGTTCTTTGGTTTTCCGCAACACGGCGTTTTAATTTTTCTGGTCAAGCTTTAAATAACAAATTACTACATTCTCACATTGGCAATGAATCACTGAGATTCTATAAGCTTAAAAAATAAATTTTAGATAGCTTTTTTATTTTAAATATCTGGAAAATGCGTACTTTTGGCCGCCTGGTGAGTTAGAAAATGACAATGATGTTTCAACATTTTTCCTTGAATTTGTCTTTCAGATCTCCCAATTTTTTCCATGTTTCTTTAGTGTTGAATTTATGCAATTCGGAGTGCTAAAAGACTCGTGGAAGTTGGCGTTAACGCCACCTTTGTAATTCAGAATATCTCTTGGTCGCGAACATAAGAGTCAGAGGCGATCTTTAACGCCCAACACATTAACAAGCATTTTATGAATACACACCAAAGACACACGCAACCATTCCACTATTGTAATGGTAGTTGCGAGAAGCAGAACTTCAATGCACGCGTACACACGTCAAGTGCTACTCGGTCGTGCTGTCGATCCACACGTAGCGCTCGTAGCAGCTACAGCAGCACCACGTAGAACTACACGTGTCTAGTGCTGCTGGGTCTTCCTGTCGGGTCACACGTAGCGCTCGTAGCAGTGCAGCAGAGCCACGTAGTGGGACACGCGTCTAGTGCAGCTCGGTCGTCCTGTCGATCCACACGTAGCGCTCGTAGCAGTGCAGCAACACCACGTAGAACTACACGCGTCTAGTGCAGCTCGGTCGTCCTGTCGATCCACACGTAGCGCTCGTAGCAGCTGCAGCTACACCACGTAGTGGGACACGCGTCTAGTGCAGCTCGGTCGTCCTGTCGATCCACACGTAGCGCTCGTAGCAGTGCAGCAACACCACGTAGAACTACACGCGTCTAGTGCAGCTCGGTCGTCCTGTCGATCCACACGTAGCGCTCGTAGCAGCTGCAGCTACACCACGTAGAACTACACGCGTCTAGTGCTGCTGGGTCTTCCTGTCGGGTCACACGTAGCGCTCGTAGCAGTGCAGCAGAGCCACGTAGTGGGACACGCGTCTAGTGCAGCTCGGTCGTCCTGTCGATCCACACGTAGCGCTCGTAGCAGCTGCAGCTACACCACGTAGAACTACACGCGTCTAGTGCTGCTCGGTCGTCCTGTCGATCCACACGTAGCGCTCGTAGCAGCTGCAGCAACACCACGTAGAACTACACGCGTCTAGTGCAGCTCGGTCGTCCTGTCGATCCACACGTAGCGCTCGTAGCAGCTGCAGCTACACCACGTAGAACTACACGCGTCTAGTGCAGCTCGGTCGTCCTGTCGATCCACACGTAGCGCTCGTAGCAGCTGCAGCTACACCACGTAGAACTACACGCGTCTAGTGCAGCTCGGTCGTCCTGTCGATCCACACGTAGCGCTCGTAGCAGCTGCAGCTACACCACGTAGAACTACACGCGTCTAGTGCAGCTCGGTCGTCCTGTCGATCCACACGTAGCGCTCGTAGCAGCTGCAGCTACACCACGTAGAACTACACGCGTCTAGTGCTGCTCGGTCGTCCTGTCGATCCACACGTAGCGCTCGTAGCAGCTGCAGCTACACCACGTAGAACTACACGCGTCTAGTGCAGCTCGGTCGTCCTGTCGATCCACACGTAGCGCTCGTAGCAGCTGCAGCTACACCACGTAGAACTACACGCGTCTAGTGCAGCTCGGTCGTCCTGTCGATCCACACGTAGCGCTCGTAGCAGCTGCAGCTACACCACGTAGAACTACACGCGTCTAGTGCAGCTCGGTCGTCCTGTCGATCCACACGTAGCGCTCGTAGCAGCTGCAGCTACACCACGTAGAACTACACGCGTCTAGTGCAGCTCGGTCGTCCTGTCGATCCACACGTAGCGCTCGTAGCAGCTGCAGCTACACCACGTAGAACTACACGCGTCTAGTGCAGCTCGGTCGTCCTGTCGATCCACACGTAGCGCTCGTAGCAGCTGCAGCTACACCACGTAGAACTACACGCGTCTAGTGCAGCTCGGTCGTCCTGTCGATCCACACGTAGCGCTCGTAGCAGCTGCAGCTACACCACGTAGAACTACACGCGTCTAGTGCAGCTCGGTCGTCCTGTCGATCCACACGTAGCGCTCGTAGCAGCTGCAGCTACACCACGTAGAACTACACGCGTCTAGTGCAGCTCGGTCGTCCTGTCGATCCACACGTAGCGCTCGTAGCAGTGCAGCAGCTCGAACAGCACCTCGGCCAGGATGAGCGCGATCACCATCCACTCCAGCCGCACGTGGTGCCGGTCCGCCGCCCACGACGACAGCAGCTCCAGCAGCTCCACGCAGTGCGACAGACGCTCGTTCAGTACCTGTCGCGTAAGACAAACCAAATCAGACGCCTAAAAGCGAGCCGCTCAATCACCTGATACGCTAAACACTAAGAGACACCAAAGAAGCTGCCGAGATGCAATGCCTTTTTGCATTTGTCTGTGTTCTATCGATAAGAGAATAGTAATTGTATATTATGGCTTTCAAAAAAAGTATATTAACTCACCCTGGTCCGCCTGGGTATGGTGAAGTAAGCCACGGTGCTGGAGTACAGCATTTCCAGCCTCTCGTCCTCCCAGTAGCAGTCGGGAGTGTCCAGTAAATCTGACTCCACGTTGATACGATGCCTGAGAGATAACAGCTGCCCTAGTTTGCGAACCACCTACAAAAATATATAAAAAAAACTAACATTAGCCTGCAAAAATCATTATCTTCTTATCAAAAAATTCATTTGAACTTTGTTTACTGCAGTAAAATACATCCAGGATAAAAGTCAAAATTTCCTCAAAATCGGTTCAGCAGTTGATCCATAAAAGAGTAACAGATACACACAGTATATTAATTAACATATAATAATAGCATGGCGTTGAAGCCCTGATATACAATTTCTTGATTTGATTAAATGCGGAAAAAATATACAACTGCAGTGGTGCAATTTTTAATACCTGAACAAATAAATGTGTTGACAAGTATAAATTAAAAATTTAAAAAACCCCCGACATTCGCCATCTTGCACCGATTTTCATCAAACGTAGCTAACAACACTTCCGACAAATTCACCTTTCAAACAAAAAAAACCGCATTCAAATCGGTTCACCCGTTTGAGCGTTACAGGGGAACAGACAGACACACACAACCCGTCGTTTTTGCGTCGGGGGTTAAAAATGATATTAACTTTTAGTTAATGAGGAGTTTTCCCTACCTCTTTCTTCTCCACATGAACTGCGCCCACTTTCTCCATGAGCTCGGTGTGCGCTCGCACGGAGGCCGCAAGCGCCTCGAGCCGCGCCTCCCACGCGCCCAGCCGCGCCGACTGCGCCATCGCGTGACTGCATACATCAGAAAAAACACGTGTCAAAATACACTTTCTCATGTTATTTTTTAGGGTTTCGTAACCAAAGAGTAAAACGGGATTACTAAGACTCCGCTGTCCGTCTGTATCTGTCTGTCTGTCATCAGGCTGTAACTCATGAACCGTGATAGGTAGACAGTTGAAATTTTCACAAATGATGTATTTTTGTTGCTGCTATAACAAATACTAAAAAACAGAATAAAATACATATTTAAGGCGGCTCCCATACAACAAACGTGATCTTTTTGCCGTTTTTTAGATAATGGTACGGAACCCTTCGTGCACGAGTTCGACTCGCACTTGGCCGGTTTTTATTTATTATCCTGATAGGCTTACGCTTGACGACATTCATGCCCGATGGAAAGCAATGATGAGGTCCAAGTTGAGACGCGCCTGCCAAAAAATTGACTATTCACCCTTGCCTTGTTCGTCTCAAGAAACATAGACTGAAAGTGTTTAGTGCGAGCATCAACCACCCACAGGGATGCCAAGCCTGCCAAGGCTCACGATTTCTCGCTGTTTTGTGGTGGAATGGTAGAGAAACTAGGTTATGAAGTTCGTTACACAGTTTAGGGGTTACACTAGAATCTGAAAAGTTCTAAATTTTTTCCATTCTACATTTTCCTAGATGCTCATATCACAAAATTTTAAAAGCAATAATTTATCAATTCGAACTTTATTTAAAATTGGTACACTGTACACTTTTGGAACATCAATTTAAGAACAGTCTGAGAAGAGCCCACAACAAACTCAGCCAGGTTAATTTTTTTTTATCACCATCTTACAATATGGTATAGCCATAAAACTGATTTGAACGGCTGGCCATGTCTCAGAGCTGATGTTGATGCACTGTTCACTAATGTACATTAAAAGCAAAACCACATTAATTTCCTGAGGATATCATGTATAAAATGAAAATAACGTAATATACCTGAAAGTATATCTCTCCAATGAATTATCACAATTGGGCACCAATATAAAAGACGACTCTTGAAGTGAACACCTTTTGCTGAAAAATAATAAATGAATCCAGTACTTAGATATTTCTATTTTACACAACTTAAGTGTAACAGTAACATGTTGCGCAATTACTTACGAATTTGTGTGATATTGATATGTCATGATTTCTCTCTCCCTTGTAACCACATCTCTAGGATAACTTTCCATTTCAAAACTGCAAAAAGAATTGAAGAATTTCTGTATTATTTTAAACCAGCCAGCTGTCTTGGCTAGCTATTTGTGGCAGTGGGACATTAAAAAATGTCCCACTGCTGGGCTCAGACCTCCTCATTTATAGGAGAGAGGAATTTAGAGCTTAGACCCGCCACGCTACTCCAATGTGGCAGGTTTTTAATGACTATTGTCAATGCTATTGTCACATGATAGTGATAATAACTGGGACCAACTGCTCAACATGCTCTCTGAGTCACGGGGGTGAAACACCGCAAACTACCAACTCCAGGCGGGCACTGAGAATTTCTTGACAGAAAAACCCAATACCTAACAATCGCCTGCCCTACCCGGGAATCGAACCAGTGATATCAAGATCTGCAGTTGAATATGCTAACCACTAGACCAACAAGGCAGTCAAGCAACTTAGTAAGTAGTAACTTACTTAGTAAGCGAACAGGCACTAGCAGTGATAGTACTGTACACTTACGGACGAATAAAATCCAATACATTATTAGCTTCCAACTCAGTGCAATTCCAGAACACCACAGCCCCTTCTTTGAAGAATATGATCTCTCTGGGCTCGTCACCCACTGTGTACACCGCGCTTGCCACCACCACGTCGCCTACCTCTTGAGTTTTTAACCTGTAAATAAAAAAAAATGATTCAATACTTTAATTCGCAAACCAGCAACTCAAGAGTAAAATACACTTAAACTTCATATATATTCATATAATATTTTATCATATAAAAGCAAAATACTGTTGGTATAACATAATTTTGTATGGGATTATTATTTATTTATTATATAAATATAATTTAAATGTTTTGAAACCTTACGTTCCCGGTTCGTAAAGCTTTTGCTGTACCAGAGCCTCTCGCAAAGCTTTCAGATCATAGCAATTTGCCGTTGCATATGCTAAAGTTAGATAATGCCCTTTTTTCATGGTTAAATCCTCCAAAACCGCCTTTTTGTATGTAGTCTTCTTTTTCAACGGTAAACTTGTATTATCCAGTGTCATTGTGGTGGGTTGAATAGCATCAAGCGAATAATTCCTAAAGACATGCTGCCCGATGCGAAATAAGTCACTCTTCTTAAGAAAAAACTGATTTCTTGCCGGTTTAATAACCGAGAGGCAAGTAGACATGAATCTACTGTTTGCAACGGTTCGAAGCGTCGGTATTACAAATCTTGATAAATACACAGACATACTGAAAATTTATTGGTATTCAAAGAAAGGAAAATGTTCTTTTAATTGATTTTTTACGTTTTTGCAATCTCGTAAACAACATTTAAGGTTATTTTAAGATTGACATTTGACTTTGACAATTTGATGAATTTGACTCAGTGTGACCATCTCATAAATGGTGAATCTGCTCAACAAGTCAACACTGGCAAAAAAATCTGCCAACACGATTCCAAAAAATGCCAAAAATATACCATCATAATATTACTTAATACTTCATATGGGGACTGGAATGAATCCTACTTATATATAAATGTGAAAGTGTGGATGTTTGGATGTTTGGATGTTTAGATGTTTGGACTTTGGATGTTTGTTACTCAATCACGCTGTAACTACTGAACCGATTTGGCTGAAATTTTGAGTGGAGATAGATTATGCCCTGACTTAAAACATAGGCTACTTTTTATCCTGGAAAAATGCACAGTTCCCACAGGATTTTGAAATAACCGAAATCTATAGCTACAGCTATAGGAAGATTAGGTACTATAGCGAACTTCCTTGATAGTAGGTATAAAGGTTGGAAAAGGGAGCGGGAACGGGGACCGGAAATCTACGATTCCCTGGGGATTTGTTTAAAACCGAAATTCACGCGGACGAAGCCGCGGGCAGATACTAGTAAATAAAATAAGTACTAAAAAATTCTTAAACCAACCTAAAATATATATTTTTTTTTTGTATTGTTTTGCTTACTATTTTAATATTGCGTCAACGTTTGTTTAAAATTCTTCATTTTGTTTATTTTCATTAGCTATACAATGATTTTAACAACATCTTTTTAATCATTTCTTTCATTGGAAGAAATACAGTCTCAGTGTTCTATAATTAATACCTTCAGCAGTACATAGTTTGTACATAGTACCTACATGTTTATTTGGGAATCTGTTTATTATTTTTAATTTAAGTGCTTGGGAGAATATTTTCTCACATTAGGCTTTTGACATTGGTACCTACTACCTAAACATAAGAGAGCTAAATTGCAAAGTTTGCAACATTATGTAATTTTGGAGCTCCATTTGCATGACACATTTTCCCAATTGCTCTCCAGAATTTGTCCACACTTAAACTTGTACTGGTCCCACTTCCGCAAGATTCTAACAAATCGCTTACCTTCATAACTACTTTTATCGAATTTCATTTGTCGAAATTCGTCGTGGACTTTTGAAGATTATTTTCATCTCCTCTATTGAGAAATTCATTTGCAATGTTTATAATTGACACAAATTCTTTGTAAACATGTTGTGGATCTGAAAACTGTAAATCTATAAAAACATTGCTCAGTGACAAACGTGCAATTGATTGCAAAGTTTAGTCAAAAATGTTTGCGTTCTTTGAGGGAAAGATTGAATTCGAGGTTTGAGATTCACATCTGCAGATTTCTTACAATTAAAGGTAAAAAATTTACATTATAAAAGTAAAATTTTCTACTAACTAAGTACTTAAATCATACAAAATTTAGTAAATAAACATAAAATTATGGGTTTTTTCTTTTTATTTCAAAAATAATAAAGATTTTCTTGAAATCTGCCACAATCTGCCACTTTCTTAAATCGTCAGTTTATTCTGAAAGAGTTAAAATTTAAGAGCCAAATCTGCCCAAATGACAGAAATCTGCCACAAATGGTCACACTGCTTGTGCTGTGATATTGCACCCATGAAATTGCACCATGCATTAATTTCTCAATGTTGCACCACTATTGCACCGTGACGTTTGTTCACCTACCGTTTCAGGCATAGACCAATTATTATCTCTATGGTTTCAGGGCTATAATACCGTTAATAATTTGGTAACGTTATTAGTAATAACAACGCTTTACCGTTAAATCTTTTTAACGTTAATTGCCCTAATATTTTTTCATTTTGAAATTAACGTTATTTATTTTGTTTACAAACCCCGCAACGCAGATCACAGCTGAACAGTTATTTGAAAAATAATCATAATCTTCATAACATAAAACTTCGGAGTTCATACTCATAGCTCTAATCCAAGGTATTCTATAATCTTCTGTAAAGTGATATTAGTTTATAAAAAACCAACAGTACCTATTTACAAAACGAATTCATAATTTTATTATCACCATAATTATTTAAATATCATCATTTATTTTTAAAACACTTCAAAGCCAGGGTCTGGGTTCATACATTTTATTTTCCTAGGTTTAATCTTATTTAATCAGTCTATGAGAGTGCTGCCATCTGTGGCCGTGAACAGCAGCTCCAGCTTGCGCGCGAACTCGGGCCCGATGCGGCGCGTCCTGGCGCCGGGCAGCGCGGCGCGCGACACGCCCACGTCGGCCACTCCACTCGCACCGCCGGGGCTTTGCAGAGCCTGTGGGAAGAATTACTTCGTAAAGCTATAACTAAAATAACTAGCTCGTGTCAATTCACTTCATGGATTACCTAATAATTCTCTGCATTGTGAACGATATGATTCAAATAACACCCACCTCGTACATGGCGAGAGGGGAGGGGTAGTGCGCACACAGAGCGCGCGAGGACTCCAGACTGGCCATCGGCAGCACCGCGAGCATCTGCTGCCACAGACGACCCACGCCGTTACCTGCAATTATATTGCCTGCTTATGAGCACGAAGAATTATTATGTATTAGAAATTTAGAATATTATGTGTTCCATTAAAAAACTTTGTTAAAATATATAAATAAAATATTAAGTGCCTGTTTCACCACCTTCTGATATGTATTAGATAGCTATCTACAACTTTTGTCTTTGCCACTTGACATAAAACAAGAAAGTGACAAAACTTACGTTTAGGCTATCCAACACTTATCAGAAGGTGGTGAAACAGGCCGTAAATGGTGGTATAAATATTAAATGGGTAAAGAATAACCCTTTTTAGACAAAAACCTGACACAAGTGGACTAAAATAAATTCAGTTTTCAACTCGAAAAACAGTTCTCAAGTGGCTTTTTGAATGGCATTCCTTCAGATTTGCAGATTGTGCAGATTTAACGCTCCGAGCGTACCGAAAGCTTTGTGACATTACCGAATACCACATCAAAATTCACATAAGTTCCAAATATGGACCTTCACTTTCACTTCTCTTAGCGACCAGCGCCAAAATGGCGATTGTCAAATTGTTTCATTATCATCGTCGTTTATAGCCAGTCTAGCGTACTTACAGTTACTTACGTACTTAGTGTTATTAAGAGCGTAGACTAGCGTAGCGTAGCGTAGACATCTTCTTCACACGTTTTTTAGCCGTGAAAAATTACGGTTAACACGTTTTATACGGCACGACGCCGCCGTGCGTGTCAATAAGCTTCCATTGTGCTCCATACAACACTGTCGACCGTGTCTAAACACGGCAAATTAACCGTAATTTTTCACGGCAAAAAACGTGTGTGTACTTACGAGTACCTACTTAATAGAGTTTAGTAATCTAGGTAAATTAGAAAGGTTACCATCTTTGTCGACGGCCACACACTTCTTGTTGTCGCCGCGCATGTAGAAATCCGCCAGTTCGTCCACGTCGCGCTTTCTCTTCCTGACGAAAATAATGGGATTTCAGAAAAAAAACTTTTTTAACCCCCAACGCAAAAACGACGAGGTGTTACAAGTCTGACGTGTCTGTCTGTAGCACCGTAGCGCTCAAACGGGTAAACCGATTTGAATGCGGTTTTTTGTTTGAAAGGTGAATTAGTCGGGAGTTTGATGGGGAAATCAAAAGGGCTTGGCTAATAGAATACTTACTATGATAAATTTCAAATCCACGTTGGCCGTCATCACATAATGGCGTACGTCGGAGGTTTTTTAAATTTTAAATTTATATTTATATTAAACTCATATTGTCATGTAGTAAGCGGTGATAGCCTATTATAGTGGTTAGGACTTCAGTCTTCCTTTCGGGAGGTCTAAGCCTGGCGCGCACCTCAACTTTTCGGAGTTATGTGCGTTTTAAGCAATTAAATATCACTCGCTTTAAGGTGAAGAAAAACATTGTGAAGATACCCGAGTTCTCCATAATGTTCCCAAAGGCGTGTGAAGTCTACCAATCCGCACTCAATCAGCGTGGTGGACTACGGCCTAAACCCTTCTCACTCTGAGAGGAGACCCATGTCCTGTAGTGGGCCGGTAATGGGTTGATGATGATAATGAGGATGATGTCACGTTTCGGGCTAATCCTCACGGAACGGCTGGACAGATTTTCGTCAAACATACCTAAAAACGACTAATTCGCATTTCAAACAAAAAAAAAACCAAAATCGAAATCGGTTCATCCGTTCGGGAGCTACGATGCCACAGACACACACAGAGACACATCAAACTTATAACACACCGTCGTTTTTGCGTCGGGGGTTAAAAACTAGACCATAGAGATAATAATAATAAATAGAGTTGGCATAACTACCTTAAAAACGTGCCAAAAATACACTCAGACACGCACAATCCTGTAACATAAAATGGCGCGTGTTCATTGTGATGTCTCAAGTTGTGCGTGTGTGAGTGTTCATGTATACATTTTAGGGAGGCCATCTTAAGTCACGAGTGTGCCGCAAACTGTTTTATTATTATGTCAAAAATGTAATGTTGTCTCTTTCACACTTATGAAAATTTTGATAAGCTTGAGCTATTTTCCGATCCACTAATTTCTATAGGACATTATGCCAGCTCTATTTATTATTATTATCTCTATGAACTAGACCCACACACAGACACGTCAAACTTGTCATTTTTGCGTTGGGGGTTAAAAATACTTCAATGATATTATATATTGTACTGACTTGTGCGGCTGCTCGGCGATCGCTTTGGTGAAGTGCATGACGGTTAGTGCCAGTTCATTCGGCGTATTGACCACCACAGTGTCACACTCCGCACTCACCAGCAGATCTGTAATATTATATAACTTGCATATTAATAACAAAATTGGTTGTCCGTAAAGTCGGTTTACGGACGATAATTTTACGTGATAACGTCACAAGAAAACGTTGCCTCTCTATCGCTTGTTCCGCGCTCTCGCTTGCACGCGGTACGTTTTTTTTTAATTCAACTACAAGTTAGCCCTTGACTGCAATCTCACCTGATGGTAAGAGATGATGCAGTCCAAGATGGAACCGGGCTAACTTGGAAAAGGTATGCATACCCCTTGATCGGTTTCTAGACGGCATCGTACCGGAACGATAAATCGCTTGGCGGCACGGCTTTGCCGGTAGGGTGGTAACCAGCCACAGCTTATGCCTCCCACCAGACCAGGCCAGAGACAATTTAGAAATTATAAAATCCCAAATTGCCCCTGCCGGGAATCGAACCCGGGACCTCCCACTTATAAGACCACAGCGCTCACCACTGCGCCAGGGAGGTCGTCAAAACACGTGACGATGAGTCATGCTTTTTCGTGCCTGCGGCCAACGTTCATCAATTTATATAAGACGTTACCACGTCAAAAATCAACAAGATTGTACCTGCAATAGCTTTTTCTAAATCCATTTCTGTAATAAGTTTCTTACTGCTATTCGCTGTCTTCCGACCTGAGGTTCTGTAAAAAACAAAATATACTATTTCTTTTGTCACTTTAAAGTAAATTCTGAGCTAACCGCAAGTACGCTCTACATGTAGGTCTCGGCTTTAGAGAAATAGCAAAGTTTCAAAAGAAATAGCAAACAGCATTAAAGAGTGGAGTGTAAGTGGCCCAAAGTCCACTTATGTGGCCAAAGTCACCCTCACCTGCGCGCGGTGCACCCTGCCAATATGCTAACGAGGCCCTGACGCTGTCAGTCCCCTCCACGGGTCGTTGTGCCTGATACCACACAACTTAATCTAGATGGTATCACCGCTTTGTGGTAGGATTCTACTAGCTAATGACCACACTTCAGCCGTAATCTGCCGCAAAGCATCCGTGTGTTCCAGCAGCGAGCTGAAGAGCCAGTCCCCTTCCACAAAAGCCGGCAACGCATTAGTGGTTCCTCAGATGCTGCTAATGTTCATGGGCGGCGGTAATCACTTAACATCAGGTGACCCGCTTGCTTGATTGCCCGCTATTCCTATAAAAAAAAAGAGTCCTCTATACCCTATCCACCAAGACAAGTTAGTATAGCGCTCTCCTTGTTCCGCAATTCCATAAAAATGACAGGGACAAAAAAAAAGTTAGTAGGTGTTAACCATTTTGAGTGCGCGTACAAGTCACGACAAATAAGTCGACCGGTGACCTTCAATGCGCAGAAGTCGAAAATAAGGTATCTCGGGGTGTGAGGGGGTCGCGGGGAAGGCGTGGGGATCGTTCGTAAGCACTGATTAGCCTTCGCGGATCCCTCGTAAGCGCTGATTGGCTCTCCCGCTATATTGTGTCCCGCTCACTCGTACGACGCTGCGCGCACTTGAAGGTCACCGCTCGACTTACGTGCCGGGGATTACACTATGCTACTATAGTATAGTCCCCTTTAACATGGTTCACCCACTTGAAATAATCCTTAACGCCGTACAGCACGAGTGTGAGCGTGCAGCCGGCCAGCTGTCGCGCTCGCCGTGCGGTCTCCGCGAGCGCGCGCGCCGCGACCAGCTGCGCCGCGTCCGCCAAGCAGCAAACGTACAGCCCGCGCTCGCACTGCACTTTGCACGGCATCAGTTCCATCTGACAACGCAACAACCTATGTTTTAAACAGCCATTGTGGCTAATTCTGTTGTACACAATTCTCTAAACTAAACTAAAATGACAGGTCTAAATCTATTGCTATCCTTTTCTGCAGTGAGCACTGTGAAAGAGACAGGAATATATTTAGACCTGTCATTTTAGTTTAGATTTAGAGATTGTGTACAACAGAATCGGCCACAATATGTATTTATTTATTCTTTCCTAGCTTCTGCCCGCGGCTTCGGCCACGTGAATTTCGGCATTTTCACTCGTGGATTTCCGGTTCCGGTTCCCGCTCCCTTTTCCAACCTTTATACCTATTTTCAAGGAAGTTTGCTATAGCTGCAGCTGTTAGCAAATTTGAATTCCCTGGGAACTGTGGAATTTTCCAGGATAAAAAGTAGCCTATGTGTTAAATTAGGGCATAAGCTATGTCCATTCAAAATTTCAGCCTAACCGGTTCAGTAATTGCAGCGTTAAAGACTAACAAACATACACACACACACACACACAAACATTATAAGTATAATAAAATAATAAGGCCACATACATCATCATCATCATCATGATCAACCCATTACCGGCTCACTACAGAGCACGGGTCTCCTCTCAGAGTGAGAAGGGTTTTGGCCATAGTCTACCAAGCGGATTGGCAGACTTCACACACCTTTGAGAACGTTATGGAGAACTCTCAGGCTCCTCAGGCAGGTTTCCTCACGATGTTTTCCTTCACCGTTAAAGCAAGTGATATTTAAATACTTAAAACGCACATAACTCCGAAAAGTTAGAGGTGCGGCCCGGGATCGAACCCACGACCTCCGATTAGAAGTAGGTCGTCCTAACCACTAGGCTATCACAGCTTGGCCACATACATAACATAGTAAAAATAATTGATAGTATAACAGAGAAGTGGTATGCTATACTACAACGTGCGTGTGTGTGTGCATGCGTGCATGCGTGCGTGCGTGCGTGTATGTGATAAACAAATCAAACCTACAAAATATAAACTTCGCTTAAAATTAAGCTGTTTGGTCAAAAATCAAGCAAAGCGATGTATCTGTCAACTTGTGTGAATTTGTGACTTGTCCATCTGTCAGTCAGTCTGTCAATACCATCTTTGCTGTTTTTAGGCTCTCTTTTGTCTCAAGATCTATTTAAAAAAATAACATCAAAGGCTGAACATGACATAATTTTAGTCCTACGTATGTCCTAGGTACGATGTCGTGTAGAAACCGATCAGGAGTATGCATACCTCTTTCAAGTTAGCCCGCTTCCATCTTAGACTGCATCATCACTTACCATCAGGTGAGATTGCAGTCAAGTGCTAACTTGTAGTAGAAAAAAAAAGGACACTGACCATTCCTCGATTGGTGGTAATGGTGGAAGGCACAGCTCTGGTCCACAGCACAAGAGCGGGGTCACAAATAGCTGACGTATCTCGCACCTTCACTCCACTTGCAGCAGCCTCTCGAACTACGTCCGCACAGTACCACGACTCCAGGAGTACTGGGTGCATTTCTATTGTCATGTGCTGAAAAATATGAATTAAGATAATGTATGTAAATGTATGTATACAATATAATGTAAATTGTAAACTATATTTTAAGAAAAATTAAAGTGACTTCAGTCCAGCAATCTCAAAGAAATCTATGCACCAATCAAATATATCAGTAACATGTACGCATGTAACTTTGAAAAACTTAAAAAATAAATTAAATTATTAATGTTATATGATTATAATTAAAAAGCTGTGATAGCCTAGTGGTTAGGACGACTGACTTCTAATCGGAGGTCGTGGGTTCGATCCCGGACCTCTAAGTTTTCGGAGTTATGTGCGTTTTAAGTACTTAAATATCACTTGCTTTAACGGTGAAGGAAAACATCGTGAGGAAACTTGCATGCCTGAGAGTTCTCCATAACGTTCTCAAAGGTGTGTGAAGTCTGCCAATCCGCTTGGCCAGCGTGGTAGACTATGGCCAAAACCCTTCTCACTCTGAGAGGAGACCCGTGCTCTGTAGTGAGCCGGTAATGGGTTGATCATGATGATGATGATGATGATGATTAAAAATAATAACTAGTTGTGTTATATAGTAAAACCTTCCTGAAAGTAGGTAAATTGCGATAGCGAAAATATCATTATAGATTTTTGAAATACATAATTACGAACATACATAAATACAATATACATACAGGTTGAATACAGAACAACATCCTTTTTTGAAGTCGGTTAAAAAATTCATTTAATTGGGAAAATTAAAGTTAAAGCAAAGACATCTATACTAATAAATAAAATTGAAGTGTCTGTCTGTAATATCGAAATAACTACCTCATATTAAGCTCATATGGTTATTTGAACGCTACCATAACCGAATCACACGTTTTTAAAATTTTTGTCTGTCTGTCTGTCTGTCTGTCTGTTTGAACGGGCTAATCTTCGGAACGGCTGAACCGATTTTGACGGGACCTTCACATACAAGTAGAGAATTAACCAGGGAGTGACATAGGCTACTTTTTTAACCGACTTTCAAAAAAGGAGGAGTTGTGTTTTTCTACCTATGTACACCGATATCTCCGAGATTTCTGAACCGATTTGCGTAATTTTTTTTTTAATCGATAGAGAAACATTGCGACCCTGTTCTATAAAAAATTTGGATTCCAACTCCTCAATCCTGATGCTGTAGGGAACCTGATCCCCAAAACTAATGGGTTTTAGAAACTTTCGGTTATTTAAATTGATATTGGGGGTACTAATTAAAGACTTTATCGTTGAATGAATTCGAGTAGGTACATATCCAAGTCCTCCACCCTGATGCTGTAAGGAATTGTTTTCCGAAATCGTGGGGATCCCACGGGATTTTTCCGTTTTGGGGACGGGTTTCTACAGATAAGCTACTTTTTGTTCTGGAAAATCAAAAGTTCCCACGGGATTTTTAAAAACCTAAATCCACACGGGCGAAGCCGTGGGCATCATCTAGTCAAAAATAACATCCAAACCACTGAAACAACCTTTCTGGTACCAACCTTTCAGGTAGTTACTGATTATAATATTAAGTATGCATGTTTAATGCATATTACACTGTTGGATGTGGCCTACATAAAAATATAGCGTATGTGTCATTCTGCATTAAAAGCATAAATACCCATTTCCCACAATGTAGATGAAAGAACAACAGAACAGCTAAACAACCTCACAAATTAAATCAGTATTGACTACTAGCCACTTTACAGTTACTACACTATTCTAAACCTCACACACATGACAACCTCTCTGGCACAGTGGCGAGCGCAGTGGTTTTATAAGCGGGAGGTCTCAGGTTCGATTCCCGGCAGAGGCAATTTAGGATGTTATAATTTCTAAATTACCTCTGATCTAGTCTGGTGGGACGCCTTTAGCCAGTGGCTAGTTACCACCCTACCGACAAAACCGTGCCACCAAGCGATTTAACATTCCGGTACGATGTCGCATAGAAACTGGTCAGTGGTATGGGTTTAATAAAAACTGCCATACCTCTTCCAAGTTAGCCCGCTTCCACCTTAGACTGCATCGTCACTTACCATCAGGTGAGATCGCAGTCAAGGGCTCACTTTTAGATGAATAAAAAATAATTAAAAAATAAAATCATAAGCAATAAGAATGGCAGCATCTATCTTGTTATGTCAAGTATACTTAAGTATAAAAATATCAACCTTCATGCACTCTCCAGGTTTATATATTTTGTTGGCGTCTTTAGCAGCCATTTTCTCTTCTGCTAACTTCTTTTTTAACGCCTGCCTCTCTGCTGCAGTGACCCTCTGCTTTGTTTCACTTCCTGCAGCAAATCAAATAAACAATTTTTCTCTCTTCAAATACTAAGTAGCTGTGGTCCATGGCCACCACAGAACACGTCTTATAAGTTATACTGTTGGCCACTGCTCATTAATGCAAAACATAACTTAACATTCTCAATTGTTTATCTAACAATGATATCAAGTCTACATTAAAGAGTACTACTACTTACCTTTACCTTACCTTGTAAAAGTTTATTTGAATAAAAAACTTTTCTATTCTATTCTATTCTATTCTATTTTTAACCTCATTGCAAATGTCAGTTATTTTACTAGTAGCGACTACAACTTCTAATTAGAAGAACCCAATAAAAAAACTTGGTATAGGTATTACCAAACAAATATTCCCCTCTGAATATAACCGCAAGGTGCGTCGTAATAGCATATTTAAGGTAGCAGTGGGCGGACAGGAAGGGACGGAGCTAGCGCGAACCTGCGCGAGTTCGCTGTCGCACGAAGCTCAGACACGAATATTTGTTTGGCGATACCTATTGCCTACTTAGTTGTTTATAATCACATTTACTTCTCATGCAGTAAAATATCTGTAAATTCATACCTACAAGTAAGTATACTTATTACTTATATGTTTTGTAATTTATTTTAGCAACTCACCAGCTCTCTTTCTTCTGTTATTTTTCTTTGCACTGTCATTCTCTTGAGACTGAGAACTTTTAGTAGTCCCACTTGTAGATGCAGAAACACTGTCTTCAGAGTCTTCTAAATTTACATATTGTTCTGAAAATGTAAGTAGGTATTTATTTTGTTGGCATATCAAAAACTAACATTGAACTGTGTCATACAAAAACTAAACAATGTTCAACAATTTTAATTTTCTAAGATTTCGATACTTGCTAGTTGCTTGTCTGTTTTGTGATATATTTATTTTGCTTGAAATAAAAGCTAGTCTACAAAATAGCAAGTAGTTTATACTTACCCTTCAAGTCTTCTAAGAAATTTGCTTCATTGTTCGGTACATCATTACGTTTATCACTACAGAATCTATCGTCTGAATCGTCAGAGCTTATCTCTATCATGTTCGCGGGCATGTTTAACCTATTTTAATGATTTTCCATTTATAATAATTTAAGTTTAAAGAAAAGTGAAAACAAAAAGTGACAAAACAAACAATTCAATAGTGATGTGCGGAATCGATTATCAATAATCGATTAATCGATTATTAAAATGATCGATTGCAATCGATTATGATTTTGAATAATCGATCATGATCGATTATAAAGATATACGTTAATTACCAATCTTTACTACCAGCTTTCTCTTATTAATTTGCTTGCTAAAGTATAATATGGTTTGGCAACCCTATCATTGCAAAAAGGGGATTCCCTCAAAGTTAGTTTTAGGCTTTGTTCACACCAAACGGATAGTCAGCCGCCGACTGTGGGCGAGCGTTATGCAGCTTACAGCTTTTTCATACATACTCAACTTTTCAAACACACCGAACCGACGATACGCCTTTACCAACTGTAGTGAAATTACCCCCGCTAGCTATGAGTATCTATATATGTACAAGCTGTGCCCCGCGATGTTACCCGTGATTAATAAGTTTGTACACATAAAAAATATTTGAACAAAATCATCTAAGAGTAACTTAGCAACGAGAACGACAGCAAATTCATGCAAAAGCATACAAATGCATCATGCAACGACAGCAAACTATTGCAATAATTTGTTATGTGAGCGTGATGTACCTAAGAACAATCAGCGTTTAACAGCACCTATCTCGTTTTTGAAAGTCTATATCTATTTAAGTCCCTCAGGAACACTTTTCTGGGATAAAAAGTAGCCTATGTGTTATTCCAGGACATAACCTATCTCCAATCCAAATGTCAGCCAAATCGGTCCAGTAGTTGTGGCGTTAAAAAGTAGGTAATAAACATACACACATACATACACACACACACAAACTTTCGCCTTAGTGTGATAAATAGGTACCTAATAGGTATGTATATTTAATTTTGATCAATTACATTATTTTTTAATTAATCTATTTAATTTTCTAATTTCAATTTCAAAAAATTTAAAAAATAGTGTTTGTTTTTCTTTTTTCAGAACAGTCTAAAAGGTTATAATATAGATGTTGCTACTAAATGCAAGGGTTCAGAATTTTTTCCAGAAAGTAGAATTGTTTTTTCAGTTCTTTCTAAGAATTATTTCATAATCGATCAATAATCGATTAATAATCGATTATTATTTTATAATCGATTAATCTATTATCAAAATAATCGAATCGGCACATCACTACAATTAAAGGTACTTTCGGTCGTGCTGTCGCCTGTCAGCACCTGTCAGTTCAGTGAAGAGTGAAGGGTTGCCAACTTAGGGGTTATTCTCATAGAAATATAGATCAATGGTTTTTCTGAGAGAGATTTGAGATTTTTATAATAATTTTATAATATATTTTATCTACTCTCATATCTTAAAATCCCGAATATGAAATCAAAATGTGTCATATATTGGACTACTTTATTCACATACATCTATAATATTTAAAAAAAAATTTAAAAAATTCATTATAACACTACTTTGTTAGGAAATTATTGCAAAGTAATGTTATAAAATAATTTTTTCTACATTATAGTACAGGCGAACTGGGTTCTGGTATTTTTGAGCCATGGCGGGAAATTCGTGCGACCTCCTTACAGTAGATGTGTGTAACTGTACAAACGCGTTAAACATTGTGAATTGTGTTAAATTGCAGAAGAGTAAGTACTAAAAATTAAGTTTACTTAAAATTAAATTTTTGATAAGCTTGAGCTATTTTCCGATCCACTAATTTCTATAGGACATTAGGACTCCTCTACTACTATTAATTTCTCTATGGTAACCCAGGCTGTATGGTCAACGATCTTGGCCTGTCCCGAAAGGGACAAACCGAAAAAGAAGAAGAATCTCTATGGTAACAACTGAATTTTGGCGCCATACGCTAGTTATAATATTTAAATTTTTTATTTGTTACTCAAAACTTTACAAGACATGGTTTTTATTGTGCGGAAAAATGTCTAGCAGTGATACTGAAGAGAATTTAACTCCACCTGACCACCGACCAACAATCTTTTGCCAGCAAAATCAAAGAAAACTCACGACAAATATTACCAAGATTTTATGGTTTGGATTTTAAGATATGAGTTTAGATAAAGTAGTGTATGAAACTCTACATAATTAGTTATTAAAACACTCGTGTAATACTATTAAAAAACTCGCCTGCGGCTCGTTTTTTAAACTAACACTCGTGTTTTAATAACCTCTATTATGCAACCGTTTCATAAACTACTATTATATTATATTTTTTATAATATAGTTATCTGTACTAATAAATAAAATTGAAGTGTCTGTCTGTAATTTCGAAATAACTACCTCATATTAAGCTCATACTGTTATTTGAACTGTACATAACCGAATGCAACGTTTTTAAAATTTTTGTCTGTCTGTCTGTCTGTCTGTTTGAACGGGCTAATCTTCGGAACGGCTGAACCGATTTTGACGGTAGAGAATTAACCAGGGAGTAACATAGGCTACTTTTTTAACCGACTTTCAAAAAAGGAGGAGTTGTGTTTTTCTACCTATGTACACCGATATCTCCGAAATTTCTGAACCGATTTGCGTAATTTTTTTTAATCGATAGAGAAACATTGCGACCATGTTTTATAAAAAATTTGGGTTCCAACTCCTCAATCCTAATGCTGTAGAGGACCTGATCCCCAAAACTAATGGGATTTAGAAACTTTCGGTTATTTACATTGATATTGGGGGTTAATCTACTCGAGATTGGATTCCAACTCCTCAACCCTGATGCTGTAAGGAATTGCATTCCGAAATCGTGGGGATCCCGCGGGGAAATCCACACGGGCGAAGCCGTGGGCATCATCTAGTTTATTTATAATAATTGAAAGCCCGTTTTAACCAATATCTGACGATGCCTGATGGCTTCAATGGGTATGGAAATTTTTCACATGAAACTGACAACACTTACCAGTCATACAAACTGCCAGAAGCCGCCAACAGTTTTACGTGCGTAACTAAATATATTTCTAGCGCGCGCCTATTGATTTCGCATAAATCCGTCACATAAATCACGCGGTTCATGCCCTTTTCACGATATAGTACCTATTTATTATATTTCTTACCCTAAAAAATAAAATCTTCCTAAAATGTGGCGAAATAACGTCCAAAAACCTTACGTGAGTTGTGTACAATTCGACCTCTGACGCAGTGGTGTTCGCTGGCCTTATTTAAATGGGAGGTTCTAGTTTCGATTTCTGGCTGGATAAATATAGGCTCCGAGACATATTATAGTCGCTACAGCCTACAGATAGGTATCTTCTTACAGATCTTATAAGTAAGCTCAGATTCACTGAGCAGGCGATTGGTAGGTTAAACTAATTGCGGACGAAGTCGCGAGCATCAGCTTTTAATAAAGTAAAATTGATTTTCTATCGGTTGGTATATTTAAATATTGTATTTACTATTACTATATTTATATTTATAAACTTAGCATTCTTTCCTCTTTCATTTGACATCTCTCCACAAAAATTTTTTGGAGAACTCGTTTTTTTGGATGTAACATCCGGTCAGGTTGATTTTTTTCGTACAAAGTGTAGCCTATAATATGTCACCCGGACCATAACAACGAATCAATTGACACCTCATTCATCAAAATCAGCCCAGTAGTTTAGGACCGTAGCGGTCGAACACACAGAATCCGATACAAACATTGGATACAAACATACATAGGGTAGGAACACCGGTTTCCGGACACGCACCTGTTATCGTCCACCGAGCGGATCACTCTTAAGGAATGCTTAAAAATAGAAATATTACCTATAAGACTCACATAAAAATAATGCATCTCTATGCCAACTTGAATGTCTTATCAAGACACAGAGAAAGAAAAAAGTCTATTTCACTTAAGTTTCTTCGAAAACAAAGCGATCGAATTTTGAGTATGCAATTAAGGAATGAAAACGAGCCGTGTGGAGCAAAAAAATTAGTGGCATGCTTCAACTATCGCGGAAAGTTATTAAACATTTTACTATAATATTTAGTTTGATTCTTCTTTGTAGCACTTACTTATGTTTCATAAAATACTGTGAACGTGTTTTTTTACTTTTGATTATATTGGAACAAGAAAAAAAGGGGTGGACGGCAACTAGTTCACTATTTTCTTAAGAAAACCTGTTATCGTCCGGGCGGTCAAACACAGGTTTAGCGTCTTAATTTTAGGTAGTCCTGTTATCAATCGAGGTGTGCACAAAATTGGAATTAAGTTTATTAATTCGAATCCTATACACATACACTAGTTAGTGACTAGTCTTCGTCCACTTTTTTCTCATTGTATATAAAACTATGGGTCTTCAAAATCACGCGTGGACGATATCTAAATTTGCACTGAATAAATATTCTAAGTTTCGACCGCCAAGCAATTATTTGAAAATAAATAGATTTAGTAAAAATATAAATAATTAAACTTGTTTGACAAAAGATTTACCTTATATTTTATGTTTCTCCTTGGAACTTCGATATATTTATAAGTTAAGATAGTATTGTCGATCATTATAATTTGTGGACGAAATTTAAAATAGAGAATCTGAAGTGCACCAGTTATCCGTCCACCTATATTTTAAACTGTATGAAAAACATATATTTTTTAATATTATGTTATTATTTAGGCGAATTTTGATTATTACTCAAATATCTATAATTTATTTTTTATTCATCTACAAGTTAGTCCTTGACTGCGATCTCATCTGATGTTAAGTGACGATGCAGTATAGGATGGATGCGGGATAACCTGAAAAAGGTACGGCAGAATCCATACCCTTAAACGCTAAATGACTTGGAAGTAAGGTATATTAGACTAGAGACAATTTTGAAATTATTAAATTGAATTTACCAAATTGCTCTGCCGAGAATCAAGTAGAGGACCTTCTACTAATAAGACTTACCCCTGCGCCAGGGAGGCTGCCAAATTATATGTACCTACTTATAGTTTTTTTACCTGTTTTATTTTAAAACAAGCAGTTGACCGCTATTGCGTATGCGTAGAAAGACCACATCACTTTGTATAAAGTTCTCTATCACCCTGTGAAAGTTCTGTCAAAATAGGTTCAGCTGTTTTGAAAAGTAAGTATTACGAATAGACGAAAAACAGAAAAACAATTTTTTTATAAATGGTTATGTGGATTTTAATAATGTATAAGTAAACATAAGTTCACTAATAAAAACCCATATATTTCAAAAACACGGACAGGAAGTTAATTTTAATTGGTATAGATATTAAATACATATTAAAGTCGTGTTAATATTACATATTCAATTACTTACTCATTACATGCATACTTTTTCATACTAAATTTCTCATAGAAATCAGTGGACGGATAACAGGTACAAGGGTGGACGATAACTAGATTTAGTGGACGATAACCGGTGAAATCGGCATTTTCAGCTTTTTATTAGGATTAAAAAAAAAATAGTTATCTGACTAAAAAAATACTAACATGCAATGAAAATAGACTATACTAGAAGTATATTCCAACAAGTTTTTGTTTAATTTTTTTATAGAACATATATTTTCACCCTCTCAAACTCAGTAACTCCACTAAATGGACGATAACCGGTAAGAATACCCTATACATAGACTGCTTAGCGTTGCCGTAGTTGGACAGAAAAAGAAATGAGAAGATCCGTAGAAGAACCACAGTTAACCGACTTAGCTGGGTGAGGTGGGACACATACTTAGTTCAAAGAAACGATAAACGTTGGGGTTTCATGGTGTTGGAATGATGTAATAGCACCGAAATAGTGTAAAACGAACCATTGACAGACCCTCACTGGGTGGACAAACGACATCAAACTAGCTGATGCCCGCGACTTAGTCCGCGTGGCTTAAGGTTTTTAAAAAATCCCTTGGGAAGTCTTCGATTATCCGGGATGTCCTTCTCCAAGGTCTGTACCAAATTTCGTCAAAATCGATTCAGCGGTTTAGGCGTGAAAGCGTACTTAACAAATAAACAAACTCACTTTCGCATTTATAATATTAGTTAGGATAAGATTTTGGTACTCTAAAAACATTCAAACTCCCATATACTTAACTACTTACGTTTCAAAGAGTTCATTTCACCAGTCAATGATGGGTCTTTGGCTAGTCTGTATGGGGTCGGTCTGTATGATTGCCTCGTTGGTCTAGTGGTTAGCATATTCGACTGCAGACGAGGTCCCGGGTTCGATTCCCGGGTCGGGCATTGGATTTTTCTGTCAAGAATCTCTCAGTGCCGAGCCGGAGCTTTCACCCCCGTGCCTCGGAGAGCACGTTAGGCAGTCGGTTCCGGTTATTATCACTATCATGTGAAAATAGTCGTTAAAGCACAGGTTAAAGTCCACACCGCATTGAAGCAGCGTGGCGGGTCTATTTAATCCCTCTCTCCAATAAGAGGGGAAGCCTGTGCCCAGCAGTGGGACGTTAAAAAGGCTGTAGTGGTGGTGGTATGGGGTCAGAGTGGTATTTAAACTTTAGGCATCTATGATCTAACAGAAGCCTAGGTAACGGTTGCCCTTGTGTCGCCCTCGGCGAGGGATTGTCTCCAACCTGCCTGAACTCATTCTAGCCGAGCAATTTCTACTCTACGTGAGATATGAGAGGCCGGACACAGAATAAATACTTCAGAAGCGAACAGTTTTGTTTGTCTGCCTACCCATCGAAAACCTCTGGCAATTTATATTACAGAATAGTTAAATAACTACTTTGTTTTATATTCATTTATCATTAGTCTCTTAGTCTGAACGATTAGGTATAAGGTAGGCATTGGTAAAGTACCTACCCATGTATGGAAAATTATTCGATAAAATGTTCAAGTAAGTAAAACAGCTCTCACCAATATTTTTTTCAGACTTCATGATAATTTATACACATTTTATACATAACATAAATAACATACATAAATTAAAATATATACATAACATAACGTAAGTATTTACTTGTTTGTCAATCGATGTAAGGAACCGATTATTTGATAATCAACTTGTAATCCGATGGAATTCGTCTAACCTTTGGTTGGTTGTACCCTTTGGTTGTACCTCTACCTGTCAGTTTATTTTTTCCTTTATATTAGGTAAGTAGGTACCTACCAAATTTGTAAAATAATCATTAAATATCTTTTATAATTTGCACATCTGCGTTCAAATATTTTATTCTGTGTGAGAGGGTTCCCTCATTTTCCCTCCACCTCCAGTCTGTCTTTGTTTACGAGGGCGTCCGGCCGTTGCACCGCGCACCGCTCCGCGTAAGCTATTCGAATTTTAAAAATAATTCCTATTTGCTGTATCGTGTTCATAATAAATCGCGTCCGTAAGCCCTTAACAGACAAAGCCGATGATTCATCGCTGTGATTCTTAATCGAACTATATTATTAAAGTGCCGATGTAATTCAGATTGTGTATTTTAGACACGTTTTAGTGTTAAACTGAACAAAATAAACACTTAGACCGAAACCAGTCGCGCGGCATCAAAAAGCAAACAAACTCAAACCGAACTCTACCGTTGCCGAACGTAAATAAAAAAAATGTAAGCCGTTTATGGATTTAAAAAAAATAACAAGTAAAATGGATTGGCGCGAAAAACTTTTCGGCCGTGTGCTCGTCAAATGCGACTCGCCCGGGACTCAGAATGGTAAATTTGAGAATATACCGACCTTGGAGGCTTTGGCCGACTGCGTCGAGGATGGAGAGGGTGCTGTGTGTGGGATATATTTCTCGTTTGCAAACATAAGCGATACAAGTGATGATTTCGGGGTTCGTTTGGAGGAGGTGTACAAGCGAGTGCACCCGCGGCTGAAGGTGGTGGAAGTGGTGCTGTGGGCTCACGTCGGCACCCCTGAGGGTCCGGTGGAGAGAGAAGCAGGCTTCCGGCGCAGTCTCACCGGGAAGCCGTGGTTCGCTGTGCCCTTTCATGATGTAGATACGAAGGTAGGCACAAATACATACCTAGTCTAGTGGATAGCATATTCGACCGCAGATCCCGAGGTCCCGGGTTCGACTCCCGGGTCGGACAAATAATTGTTAGGTATTGGGTTTTTCTGTCAAGAAATTCTCAGTGCCAGCCCGGAGTTGGAAGCTGGTGGTGTTTCACCCCCGTGACTTGGAGAGCAGTCGGTCTTGGTTAGTATAACTATCGAAATATATCGCAGTCGGTCTTGGTTAGTATCATGTGACAATAGTCGTTAAAGCCCGCCAACCCGCATTGGAGCAGCGTGGCGGGTCTAAGATCTAAATCCCTCATTCCTATGAGAGAGGAGGCCTGTGCCCAGCTGTGGGACGTTAAAAGGCTGTCGTGGTGGTGGTGGTGGTGGAAGAGCAGAATATCATGCTGCAGATATTTACGAGTAGGTAGCGGTACATACCAACAGCTGGGAAATTAGAGAGAACAATTTAGTGCACAGAATTATTACTTCTTTCCAAGAGCGTATTCTCAAATAAAAAAGTCTGGCTGGTTCGTCGTCAAGAGCGAGAAGTACACGAAGGTACACTGCTGGACATAGGTCTCATGATTACATTCCCAACGATGCTCTTGAGATCGTCTTTCCACTTAGTGGGGGGTCTTACAACGGTACGTTTCCCGGAGAGGGATTGCCACTCGAGCACCTTGGGAGTTGGGACCCCAACGTCAATTGGTTTTTGAGCTATGTACTCCACCCATTGCCACTTCAGCTTTGGGACTCGAGATATATGTCAGTAACTCTGATTCTCTTCTTCATAATTTCTGATCTACACAGAGGTACTCTCTATCGTGCGCTGAATGAATCTCAGCCTTGAGGTCCATAGTAGTCTTGCGCATAGTAGGTATAATAGTTATTAGTAGCGCATAGACCGGGAGCGGTCAGTTTAGTTCCCATTTCCTTAGAGAACTAGGTCGAACTTTTAGTTCACTAGTTCCCGTTTTGAACCAGAGAAAGGTACTCCATAGTTGGCTACCATGTTTCGGACCCATAAGTCACTACTAGTAAACCGCACTGTTCAAAGACTTTTCGACTTCAGACACTGAGGGATGTTGGGCGAGAAAATATCTCGAAGCCTCCCGAACGCTGCCCAGCCTAGTTGGATTGTTCGATTGGACACGATTTTCGTCTTACTCATGTTCAATTTTAGACCTACGCGTGGAGAAACTGCTGATGAGTGTTACACAGCATAAAGTATCTGCAAATATTATTACAATGCTCCTATAGAAACTTGGGACGATTCGAACTCGCGACGAAAAGTGCATATTAGAATATCACTGCACTGAACGCGCCCGTAAGCGTGTATGATTAGTATCTACAAGGAACTGGAATCCAAAGCACGTCAAAATTCAGCACGCGGCGGCGATGATGTGCAAGATTTGCCATAGCGCGTTCAATCCGAATACGTTTCATTATCATTTATCATGATCATCAGCGGTACAGCCCTTTGTAGTCCCGGGCCTGTTCCAAAAGGTTCGACCATCGATCTCTATCCTTAACCCTCGTTTTCTAATTGCTTAAACCAATTCGCTTGACGTCTTGGTTTACTCCATCTAATCATCGAAGTTTTGACCGACCAATGCTTCTGCATATGACATCGCATCGGCGTAGTTTTTATGCGGATGATGCTCATCGGTACGCTCCATGTGCCAAGCTTATTACAATCTTTCAAGTTTTAACGTATTGGACGATGTTTAGCTTACTATACAGCTCCTGCACACTGGACCACTACTGGCAACGACTAGCATACATTTTCTTGTGGCTCGAACGCGGCCACTCGAGCGCTCAGTGAACGGTGGTACCATACTTATAAAATGTATGAAAAATCTCTCCCGCGGACTTGTGGTCGGCCACTAGTCGCCGCCACTTGTGGCCCAGTGTGCGGGGGCTGATAGAGCTTAACTTATATCTGAAGCGCGACAACCCACTTAATCTGTAGACTGTACTGCACCGTTTCATACAGTTCCATATTACAACTTCTAGGCACGTTGGGCTTTCCGTTGCGACGGCATCGTTGTGCGTGTTTCAGGCCTAAACATAAACAGATGTTTTCATGAAAAGTTGATTATGGCAGCGTAAATTTAATCACATTAAATTTGCAGCATCCCGGATAATGGTATTGAAATCATAAAATGAACAGAGCGCGAAGCCGGCTGCGAACTGCGTGTTTTGTGTGTTTATTAAAATATCAACGCGATTCTATTTTATTTAATTTTTATTTCATGTTTAGCGACCGTAAACAGATAGGTAGGCGCTATTGAAAATGCTTTTTAAAATTTATGTGGCAAAATTATGAAAGTGGAGCTTACATATAATAAAATAAAATTATCACAAAATGCAGGATTGAGGACATTCATCATTTTTGATGTTCAGCGAATTATAAAGTACTTAGTTAGCGCATTCTCGGATATAAAAAAAGGATTTGTTTGTAATATTTTGTTTGCCATAACTTCTCAAAATCTCGATAGAACTCCACAGCTTTTAGGAATGGGTACCTACCTACTAGCAGCACAGATTTGAAGCATGACCAACGACTCAAAAATGTTGTCAAACCGAAAAAATCCTCAACAAACATAGTAAACTATATTATGCGAGATTGTGTTTGTTTGTCTTTCAACGGATCGACTTTGCATGGGTACTCCATGGGTACACTTTCAACTCTACACTAACTAGTAGTCGCAAGCAAAAGCTAGTAGTTAAATAACAAATATGTTAACAGCTAGATGTAGAGTTTTTCAAATCCATATTTTCAAAGCTTGATATCGCTCCAATCTACGGACGTGTCCCTGAAGAATACGCTATCATTCATAACTCGAAGAAGAGAACAGAAAATATTATGATTGCACAGATCATGCGAACGCTCGAGTATAAACCGGCAAAATCCACCTGCACTTAGTTTCCTTTACACTAACTCGTTTTCTTTCACTACAACCCCCTATAATAACGGCTGAGAGGGAGGGTAGCGCCCTAAATTACTTTTCACCCGGGGTAGGGTTACCAGGCGACAGTGATTTTCCCGACAAGTCCGGAATTTTAATTTACATAAATACATTTTTCTTCTCGTCGGCATTTTTATGTGATAGAAACATGCCGCCACATCACCGCAAAACACGATTTGTTTTCAATTTCATCACTATGTCGTTGATATTCCAACTACGCGAACGATCGTTTGTTCTTTATACACATGACTAGGGTTTAGAATACCCTTCCGAGATGTGTTTCCTGATACTTATAACCTGGGTATCTTTAACAAAGAAATTTGTTGTCTGTAAAGTCGGTTGACGTGTACGTCGTGACGTGACTGTAAAGTCGAATAATTTTACGTGATAACGTCATAAGAAAACATTGCCTCTCTATCGCTTGTTCCGCGCTCTCACTTGTACGCTCGGCTAGGCAGTACGTGACAATGAGTCATGCTTTTTCGTGCGTGCGGCCGGCGTTCATCGATTTATAAGACGTTATCACGTCAAAAGAGAGTGAATAGGCATCTTCTAGGCTAACGCGAACCATCATAGGCCACATCATCACGCTCCATGATGTGTGATTGTAATCAAGTGCGTCGCCAAGGGGGTGCAGTGTGGTGCAGTGATTTGAAAAATATAGCTAAATGCAAACAAAGTTCTAAATTCATTCACTTGATTTAGAATAATTAATAACTATGTGTACAAGTTTTCAGTCAAGTCAACTCAAGAGCTCATAACCTACTTATTTTACAGCTTCATAACTTCTAATTTGTACCTAAAATTGATATTTTCCCCGTCCTCTTGCCATTTTTTTTTTTTTTAATTTTCTTATAACTCTTTTTATAACTCTGCAATTTTTTTTCCTTTTTTACCTCCACCACCGCTACCATTACAGCTCTTTAACGTCCCACAGCTGGGCACAGGGCTCCTTTCTTATAGGACAGAGCGATTATAAGCAACGCAGGTAGCAAATTGCTTCTACATCCTCAAAATCTTCGAGATTTTTTCTTTAAAAAATGAGCTATTCGAGAGGCATTCTCATTATTTTACTAGGGTCTGGTAACCCTACCCAAGGGTGGTTTACAGCTACTTTAGAACGCAGCCATAAAATTGTCATAATCCCGCCAGTTGCCCACATTTCCGTCGTTATGTTCGGCATGCAGCGCCTCTCATAAAGGCTGTGTTATGTTTGTTTTGGATATTAACGTTAATGCATGTGAATTAATTAATTAAATTATGATATTGTTTTACAATACGATATTGATAAGAATTCAGCAAAAACTCAAATTGAATGAAATGAATTTCCTAATAGGTATCAGATGACACTATTATTAACCACTAGCCGACCCCCGCGACTTCGTTCGCATGGATATAGGTTTTTATATAGAATCGGGTCGGACCCCATAATTCTTTTTTGTACCTAAACTAAATGTATCCTAAGTTACTCCTTAACATCACCTATCTGCCATTGAAAGTTCCATCAAAATCGATCCAGCCGTTTCGGAGATTAGCTGGAACAAATAGACAGGCCGACAAACATATATTTAAACGCACGCCAGTTTAAAATAAGCCGTACGTTCAAAGATCCGGGTCCCAAGTTATTTGAACCCAATACTGAGGGTTGTAATGTCTGTCATTTCTGAACTAAAAAACCTATGACCTTGAAATATTTACGGGACAATATATAAAGTAGTACCTTTCTAACAAAAAAAGAATGAGTGAAATTGAACAACGCGTTAATGAATTACAGCTAAATACACGTTTTAACTTTCATCCCCTCTCCCAAGGGAACCGTGCTGAATTTCGGGATAAAAAGTATCCTATGTCCTACCTCGGAGTATACACTCAAATCTTACCAAGTTTCATTCGAATCCGTTCAGTAGTTTCGGCGTGATGCGCGGCCAAGATACAGACAGACAGACAGACAGACAGACAGACAGACAGACAGAAAGACAGACAGACAGACAAAAATGAAACAAATTGCAGTTTTGGCTTCAGTATCGATTATAGAGTGCCCTCCAATAAAAATTTTCAAAATATCTTCAATGTACAGAATTGGATCTGTTACAGTTTTATTATATTATTACTAGCTGTTGCCCGCGGCTTCGCCCGCGTGAATTTCGGTTTTTCACAAATCTTGAGGCAATCGTGGATTTCTGGTTCCTGTTCCCGCTCCCTTTTCCAATCTTTATACTTACTTTCAAGGTAGTTTGCTATATTGATCTACCTATAGCTGTAGATTTGGGTTTTTTCAAAATCCCGTGGGAACTGTAGATTTTTTCAGGATAAAAAGTTGCCTATGTTTTAAGTCAGGGCATTATCTCCATTCAAAATTTCAGCCAAATCTGTTCAGTAGTTGCGACGTTATAGAGTAACAAACATCCAAACATCTAAACATCCAAACATCCAAATATCTGCACTTTCACATTTAGATAATTATTTAATAACTAAATAGCTTTACATTATTAATTACACTGGTCTGCAAAAAAATTTTTTTTTGCACTCCTTCATATTATTGTGCAAGATTATTATAGATGTGATACTTCTCTACAGAAACTTGGTTTAAAAAAATATGTATCACGTATATATTTTTTGTGAGGGAATTTTTAAAGAAAACAATTTTTTGTTTGAAAATAAATCATCGTTTTAATATAATTAGGACAAAATATTACATATAATCACGCTAAAACATTAAAAACCATAAGACAATGTAATTACATATTGCTTATATCATTTCACTTGGTAGTTTTTTTCTTTTTATATTTTCTAATGAAGTTTCGCGACAAAAAGACCAACAAAAATAGGCAAACATTGCTTTCGACCATTTTCCATTGTAACGCCTCTCAATGTACAATATGTCCTGATGAAATCTTTCACCGTGTTCATCAGATACCACTCTTAGATTTTCGGGATAGAAATCTAAGTGAGAATCTAAAAAATTAATTTTAAGTACCATATTGCATTTTAAAGCTTTATAAGAAGACAAGGTCTTGGATGCTTTCCTTGTAGTTTTCACTTTTTTTTTTGTTTCCAAGAAAATTGTCGAAGTCATACAAAAGTAACAATAGTTTTGATGGTTTTGAGGTTCCATCCAAATCATGGGCGTTGAGAATGGCATAGTTTTATGACTTTTTTTGAGCCAACCTCTAAAAGCTCTTGAACAACTCTTGCAGCATATTTTCGAAAGTCAATTTTTGTCTCTATCATCGACCGGAATCCCAAAATAACGCACATAAGTGATATTAACCAGACTAGTCAATGTGTTCCGTTGAGATTTTATGGTAAATTTACCGCAAATGTAGCAAAACACGTCAGGAGAGTTTTTGCAAATCCTTGGCATTTTGTACCTACAACAAAATTAAATTTGCCATAAAATTAAAATTATATTTTAATCACGTTCTAATCTTTTTTGCTATATAGTTGAAACTACACATAAATTTTAATTACATGTATCAATATAATATAAAACTTACCGATATACTAGGTTAAAATCAGCAACAATCACTTTACAACTTTATATCAAACTGAGCGCAACGGAGTCACAGCAAGAACTGCAGAAACGTATGCATTAGTGTAAAATCATCATCAGTTGATATCGTTCTCTCTCTTTCTATCAACCCAAGTCATTTTTGTGTGGAAAAATACGATACAGAATGAATAAACTAGCGTTAATGCAAGAATGACTCACAAAAAATACAGAATTTAGAGGTATTTAAAAAAATAAAATAAAAAATAAAATATACGTGATAGCAAAGAATAAGAAGCAGATCTAGATTCAGCATGTTAAGCTCTTCATATTTATCATATTTTAATTTAAAGGAGGATTTCGTTGCAGACCAGTGTATTTATTTAGTTATTTATTTATTGATTTAGTATTTATTTAATTGCCTTCGGCCACCAGAGGGCGCAGCTGTCGTATCGAGATTCCGCCTGCGGCCGTCAGAGGTTATTGCAATTGCTTCGAGTTTCCAGCTCCGGCCGCAAGAGTTTTGACTATAAGAGGGCACTGCAATCGCTTCGAGGTTCCGGCTTAGGCCGCTAGAGGGCACTGCGATCATTTTTAGTTACCAGTTTTGACCGCACGAGGGCGCTGCAATCACTTCAAGTTTCTGGCCTAGGCCGCCAGAGGGCGCTGCGATCGTTTTTTAGTTTCCAGTTTTTGCCGCAAGAGGGCACTGTGATCGTTTTAATTTCCAGTTTTGGCCGCAAGAGGGCGCTGCAATCGTTTTTTAGTTTCCAGTTTTAGCTGCTAGAGGGCGCTGCTATTGCTTCAAGTTTCCGGCTTAGGCCGCCAGAGGGCGCTGTGATCGTTTTTAGTTTCCAGTTTTGGCCGCCAGAGGGCGTTGCGATCGTTTTTAGCTTCCAGTTTTGCCGCTAGAGGGCGTTGCAATCGTTTTTTTAGTTTCCAGTTTTGGCTGCTAGGGGGTGCTGCTATTGCTTCAAGTTTCCGGCTTAGGCCACCAGAGGGCGCTGTAATCGTTTTTTAGTTTCCAGTTTTGGCCGCCATAGGGCGCTATGATGGCTTCAAGTTAGACCGCCAGAGGGCGCTGCAATCGTTTTTAGTTCCCATTAAAACTTTCATCCCCTATTTTACCACCCTTAAAAGCAGATTTTTCAAAATAAAATTTACAGAGTTTTATTATTTAAAACTCATAATCTAAATACCGATTTTCAGGTCTGTAACTTTAAAAACATAGGACTTTCATAAAAATTTTCATCCCCTATTTTACCACCCTTAAGGGGAGATTTCCCAGAATTACTTATACAGGCTTTTATCATTTAAAAATTATAAATTTCATATCCTATTTTCATATCTGTAACTTCAAAAACATAACCTTCCAACCCCCATTTTACCCCCTTAGGGGAGGATTTTCGTGAAATATTTTTCAGGCTGATATCTAAGCCCTAGAATTAACCTACCTTCCAAATTTCAAGTTGATAATAGCAAAATTATAATTAAAACTTCCCATTAACACTTTCATCTCCTATTTTACCACCCTTAAGGGAAGATTTTTCAAAATAAAATATACAGAGTTTTATTATTTAAAACTAATAATCTAAATGCCGATTTTCAGGTCTGTAACTTTAAAAACATAGGACTTTCATACAAACTTTCTACCCCCATTTTACCCCCTTAGGGAAGGATTTTAGGGATATTAAATAGCCTATAACCTGCCCCAAAAGTTGGACAACCAAATGCAAAAAGAATTTTTCAAATCCGATCGGTACTTCCAGAGATTAGCGCGTTCAAACAAACAAACAAACAAACTCTTCCGCTTTATTATATTAGTATAGAAGATAGATTGAAACTTTGTCTATTATTATTATTTTTATGCTCTCTTTATACCTATTGTGCACAGAACCATACCATACACACCAACATTTCCACTTTAATTTTAAGAACCATGACAAACTCTAATAACACGACAAAAGCACTTTCTTCGTATGTTATAGCTCATTGTCTCACACAATGGACACTTACTAAGAATTCTAAGAAAAAATCGTCTCTAGTTTCTCAGACAGTTTACAATGAGCAAATACGAATTCAGCAATGCATTAAAACTACATTTATAAATATTTGATTCAAAAGAAACTCTAAAAAATCTTTTAGACAAAACTTTTTAACACTGTAAGTAATATAAAACGCCGCCGCTTTCACGCAATGGTTTCGCCGATACCTACAATAGGTAATTGTATGGGCCGATGTGCCACGTCGTATAGTCGCCAGTCACCTACAGTCACCGGTCATCGGTCGCTGGTCATCGGTCGCTGGTCGTCGGTCGCCACTCGCCAGTCGTTAGTCGCCGGTCGCCACTCGCCACTCGTGATGCTAATTACTTATTCTAATAAAAAAAGTACACTCCATTAATTATGATAGCCCCTAAATTTTATGTTCGTGATGGGTCTGAATATAAAAGGAAGATTTTTTACATCACAGCTGCCACCTTTTCAGGCGAACGATGGCGATGTAAATGAAATTTCTCAGATAATTTTAATGGCAAGAGGCATAATATCTTGAAGAGCCTTTTTTTTTTTTTTTTACGCTGGAAAATGCATTTACGCACACCTTTCGGAAGCAGCGCAGCGGACTGCGACGCTTCCGGAAGGTTGTGTGGGACTCAAGCAGGCCAAGAAGTGGCCAGAATACCCACTAAAACCCAGCGATGTTCCTCCGTGTCGCCTGGTGGCTGGGTTACGGGTACACTTGCGCAATCATCCGCGACCCAGCCGGCGCCGTCCGCCGAGGCAGACCCTCCACCGGGGGACCTAAAGGCCCCCTAACACCGTCTGAGGCGCACCAGGAACATAATGGTGCGCCTCCCGATCCGAGGCGTCTCAACGGGCGACGGATACACCATTCCATCACCCGGAGTTCCTCGCTAGAGGCAACCCTCAAGAGGGCCACACCCGCAGGCGACCCTCAAGAGGTTCACCCCTCGTGTAATTTTTTATAGAGGTTTTCTTCCTCGCGGCCCCTCGCTCAGTGCGTGGGGCCCCCGGTTCCGCTCAGTGCGGATTACGGGTTGCCCGACGGTGGCCGAAGCCAGCGCCCACCGGCCAAAAAGACCAGCGGACCCGCCGCGCAGGGCGTTTCCACCCCCTCCTGTAATTTTTTAACGAGGTTTCCTTCCTCACGGCCCGAAAGCCTCCCCCCCAATTGTCGCCGCCCGGAGTCTCCACAGTCCACTCTGATGAACAGAGAAGTACCAGGATCCTCCAAGCGGCAACCCCCTGCTGGTTTTGGTCCGCGCCGGGTTTCCCCGGTACCTCCCATATCTGGGAGGCGTTCCCCCATCCGCCACCGGGGGGACGCGCCCGATGGGGGACCAGCAACCCCACACGGGGTCTTGAAGAGCCTTGAATGTCTCCAGCTAACGTCGGGGATCAAATTAGATATGTAGGTACATATGTATTTGGATTCCTCTTTATGATTTGAATATTTCTATCATTATTCCGAAAAATTATGCAAAACAGACACAGAAAATGAGATTCCATAACTAAGACTGGATAATTCAAAATATTCCCGCTATTTTGAGGCCTTTGTTGAGTGACCGGGACACGTTGCAATACCAAACCAGTAGTGATAGGTACTTACAATTTAATTTTTTCATATAAAGAAGCAGAAATAGGTATATTGTCTTTACCATATACTTACGTCAAAGAGATTTATTCCAGATCGGTATTCCATACCATTTCCGGGTCAACCCGGCTTCCGTGTTAGACTGCATCTTTACTACCAAGTGAGATCGCAGTTATGGGCTTATAATCGAGTAAAAAAGATACAACAATCAATTAATTGTATCTTTGTTAATAAATCTCTCATCCTCATCCACTATTGAATAAACAGTCGTCAATCAAAATCGTTCAAGTCGTACATGAGTCGTACCTACAACATTATCTGATATTGTACCTACCCTCCATTGTGTTGCCACATTGTTTAGAGTCATCATTCTCGAGCGCTCGACATCTGCATGTTTTCTAGCCTTCGTTTTTCCCTACTCGTTTAACGTCGCAGACTACAGAAATACAATAGACGCCTACAAAAAATAGTCCCGAGAAACTGACATCCAAAAAAGAAGTCGATTCTTGCGTGGCATGCACTGTCCTTTGTTTGACGCACAGACCATTAAGCCTTTAACGTAAGTATCTACATCTTAAATTATGTCTTTAGTAGAAAAAATTAAAAAGTATGCCCTAATGATAAATACATGCGGCATTCTGCATGACGCAACCCTGTCAATGCATGCATGTTACTCTCTTTACTAATGCCTCTAACACAGATGAAATGCGTTGAATTTATCTTTTTACATAGAAAACTGCTTATTATAGAGTCATTGCAAAATGTATGTGTGTATAATATTACGTTGATTTGATAAAACACGACATTCGGATCGGACCTCGTCAAGCAGATAACGTTCAATCAAGCTCTGGTTTTAATTTTTTGAACACATTTATTGTTCGCGATTCCGTTCTCGTTTTTCCATTAGTCAACGTTTAGTGCTGAGTCAGGTCATTCGCTTAATGCACTAGATGAATGGGAATGATGGCATGCTTCAACTGAAACTGGAGCAGTTTTAAATGCTCGTTACTTACTGCAGAACATATTTCATCTGAGATTTTTTTTTTTGCTTTTTGCGGATAAGGAGGTACATTTTTGTCTTAGGGCTTGAAGCTTATAAATCCTTGCAAGAGACAATAACAACCATTCTAATGTCATAAATCATAATCACAACTTTGATGACTCCGAGACAATGACTGATGGAGCAAAAACTAGGCTCGAGTTTCTCTACTCAATGAAGTCATAAATGAGAAGAACCAGAGTAACCTTTGATATGCGATGATAGATGCGATGTGGTAATGGGCAGGGCACATAGTTCAAGAAACCGATAGATGTTGGGGTCCCAACTTCCCAAGGTACTGCACAAGGTATTTAAAGCTGACTTCGCACCAGAAAGCGCAGTGCTGGCAGACCACCTCCTAGGAGGACAGATGTCAAACGTGTCACAGGGACCTCCTAAATTCAATTGCCTCTACAAGAGACCTATGTATATCCAGCCGTGGACGTCTATTGCTTGATGAAGAAGAATCACAACTTTAGCATTAAATGAAAGTTATTCCATTAGATGCATAAATAGCAACTGAAATGACTTTGCTTTCCTGTTAGTGGGTGTTTCGTGCAGCAAATAGTTGCATTAAACAGACCGTGATAGCTGTGAGCCTGCACGCGGGCGCCGCGGCCCGAGCGAACACTGGAATTATTTAGCGCAAGTGGATTAATTTGTTGCACTACCGTCTACCACACCTACCGCCCGCGCTTGGCGTTTACCTAAACTACGGTAAATGTTTGAATTTGCATTTCCATTTACCTGTCGACATAAAGAAGTGATGTTTCATGTACAAATATCAAAGTACGTAACTAGGATACTACGGAAAGCTTCTAATGCCAGATATCTTTTTTATAAAACTTACCTACTTACTATAATAAAAAAACCGGCCAAGTGCGTGGCGGGCCACGCGCAGTGTAGGGTTCCGTAGTCACAATCCTCGAAAAACAGATATAACTCCTTAACCTGTGAACCCTACTTAGCCATGATAGTTTTCCTTTAATTAAAATTGATTATATATACTACTGCTGTGAATTTTTTCAAGTTCCTATACACTGCCATTTGGCTGATAGAGGGGGGGGGGGGACACTTGACTCTAATAAAAATTAGCACTTTAAAACATCATATTTTACAAACGGATCTAGAAATAGAAATCGAAAAATGATGTTCCGACACCCATAGTATTTTTGAAAGACCTATTCAACGATACCCCACACTATGGGGTAGACGAGAAAAAAATATTCATCCCCACTTTACATGTAGGGGAGCTATCCTAAAAAATATTTATCAAAATTTTATTTCACCACTTTGTCGGCGTGATTAATATTTATACCCATGCCAAATTACAGATTTCTATTACTAATAGTCTCTGAGATTAACCGAGGACGGATAGACAGACAGACAAACAGACGGACGGACATGGCGCAACTATAAGGGTTCCTTGTTTACTACGGAACCCTAAAAACGTCAAAACATTTGCTTTCCCAAATAATATTACTTTAGATGTATGAAAGTTTTAATACACGGAAGTGTAGCTTTGTCACCCATGAGTAATACATATGGGTACATTACAATAAGTGTGTTTTAAGTTACATTTCATGCCTTTAATGTAACGCTATGCATTTCACACTTGTACAAACAAAAGTTTCCTATTAAAAGCTTTTAGGAACATCTGTCGCCTCGCATACGTTA
This sequence comes from Melanargia galathea, assembly GCA_920104075.1. NCBI lineage: Eukaryota > Metazoa > Arthropoda > Insecta > Lepidoptera > Nymphalidae > Melanargia > Melanargia galathea. The sequence continues at coordinate 10,789,079 of OV049857.1, read as the reverse complement.
GGTTCATTATTTTTTATACATATTATAGTCTACCTAGATGTAACAGTAGGTGTCTATTATGGGTTGATTAAACTTTTAGAGGTCTGAATTTGGACATGTATCTTGTTGTCATTATTATTCTTAAACCATGTAGTTCAGGTGGATTTTAATTAATGAATTATCAGTTCGTCTATATATACTATATAGGCTAGGTTTTGTTTGTATAAAACCAAAATGGTGGCCGAAAAGATGAAAAAAAAATCGCATACCATGTTGAGTGGCTTTAAAACTGAGTAGGTCTTTCAAAAGCAAGATGAATAATTTACAGTATATTTTAAACCAGTTTAGATTTTGTTAAGTTAATCTTCGTTGGCTTGAAACGAGACTGTTCTTTTTTCTCTTTTACAAACAATACTTTTACATTTACACATGTTCCATCAGCTCGGAATTAAAAGTGAACAAAGACATCCACATTCTATAGCAGACAGTAGCACCTACGCGTAGGCCATACGTATCGGGTATGGATTTTTCCCAGCGACTATGGCCAGAACAGACATTGTCCGTCAGCAGTCAATAGAGTGCACCGGCTGGAACAATAACTTCCTGTGTGCAGTGACCATAGTCGTCTCTGTCGACGGGACTATTTGTGTACTTAAATCCTACTATCCTACTTCCTACTAATATTATAAACTAGCTTTTGCCCGCGGCTTCGCCCGCGTGAATTTCGGTTTTTCACAAATCCTGAGGGATAAGTAGATTTCTGGTCCACCCGCCCCCCGCCGCGCGGCGGCGTACCGCGGTACCGCGTACGGCGGGCGCAGGGCGCAGGGGCGTGCGGCGCGGCGCGGGGAGTTCCATGCAGCGCGAGCGTGCGTCGGCCGCCGCGAGCAGCGAAAATACCTATCAGGGCGTTTTTTACCGATTTCAACACAACTCCTTTTTTGAAAGTCGGTTAAAAAAGTAGCCTATGTTACTCCTTGGTTAATCCTCTACTTGTCTGTGAAAGTCCCGTCAAAATCGGTTCAGGCGTTTCGAAGATTAGCCCGTTCAAACAGACAGACAGACAGACAAAAAATTTAAAAACGTGTGATTCGGTTATGGTATCGTCCAAATAACCATATGAGCTTAATATGTGGTAGTTATTTCGAAATTACAGACAGACACTTCAATTTTATTTATTAGTATATAGAGTAAGTATAGATGTGAAAGTGTGGATGTTTAGATGTTTGGATGTTTGTTACTCAAGCACGCCGCAACTACTAAACCGATTTGGCTGAAATTTTGAATGGAGATAGATTATGCCCTGACTTAAAACATAGGCTTTTTCTCCTGGAAAAATGCACAGTTCCCACGGGATTTTGAAAAACCCGAAATCTATAGCTACAGCTATAGGTAGATTACTATAGCGAACTTCCTTGATAGTAGGTATAAAGGTTGGAAAAGGGAGCGGAAACGGGAACCGGAAATCCACGATTCCCTCGGGATTTGTTTAAAACCGAAATTCACGCGGGCGAAGCCGCGGGCAGATCCTAGTAACGGGTTATAAGGGGAATAAACTAACTTCGCCGTTCACTTGCAGCTACAGAACTACGTCCGATCAGTTTCTCGCTTTTGAGACATTCAGTTTCAATTCGTTGCAGTTACTCGTGTCTTCTTTTCAACCGATAAATGTCCTCCACAGGTCTTGCGTAAAGGAACGCCCTAGAACACGATCTTGTAACGCTTGTAACCACCATCACCACCACCACTACAGTCTTTTGACGTCCCATTGCTAGGCACAGGCCTCCTCTCTCATAGGAGAGAGGGATTTAGAACTTAGACCCGCCACGCCGCGCTGCTCCAATGCGGGTTGGCGGGCTTTAACGACTATTGTCACATGAAGTGATAATAACCGGGACCGATGCTTTAACGTGCAGAGATTTTTTTGGCAGAAAAGCTCAATATTTAACAATTGTTTGCTCGACCCGGGAATCGAACCCGGGATCTGCAGTCGAATATACTAACCACTAGACCAACGAAGCATTGTAACCAACGCTTGTAACCAACGACTCGCTAATGATCGTCCGCCCACCCTCTGGAAGGTCTTCGAACTCTGCGTTTGCCGGTACAGGATCGCCATTCAGACAGGGCCAGATTAAACCCTATCAGGGCCCCTAGGCAATGCAATTCTCGAGGCCCCTTTCCTTTACCCTTTTCTTACTTTTTAAAATATATTTTTTCTATCACAAAAGTCGAGTCGATCAGATCGACTCCTTTGGTATACTGTTATTTCAATCTCTTCTACATTTACACTACGGCACCCCCGTGGGCCCCTTTTCGGCGTGGGGCCCCTAGGCAGTTGCCTCATTCACCTTATGTATAATCCGGCCTTGCATTCAGACCATTCCTTGGCACCCCAACGTCTGTCGGTACTCGATCTATGTATCCCGTCACCGTTTCGAGTACCGAGTTCTCAAAGATTGAAAGGTGGAGCCCGTGGAGCGGGACATGAGCATTAAACATTAGACATTCCATGTTCAATCATCTATCAATTTGTTTGAATGGACGAAATTCATGTACCTAAGTATTTGTCAAGAACAATCTTCTGTTAACTAATTCTACAGGCTACAGAAAAGGCCTTTCTCATAGTGTCCCGTTTTGCGACGGAATAACCTGGTCACGTTATGTATACGCTTCATGAACTGATAGCACACGGCTCGATAACTCGCATTTTTGCCTACCCCCCAGGCCCCAAGCTGCATTAATATCAACCCCTGAATTGATTCTCCGTATTACATAATTACAATTAATGAATTTTATGGTTAACTTGATCAACTGTTTTGGCCGTAGCATTTGTTTTAGTGAAATGTACTTCTTTATTTAAATTGGTACACCAAGTGAAGAGGCCAAAGTTCCTGTCTAAAGTGTGCGTATTATAGCGTAAATCATTTTATTTTGCCACTCTATTGCTACTTATGTATTTCTATTAAATAAATGTAGATTCATACTAAGTATGGATTATTACTCCTAAAAAGATTATCATATCTAATCCTTTTAGGAGATTCTATAGGTTTTCAGAAAACCCCATGGGATTCACGCCAACAAAGTCGCACCCATCAGCTAGTAACTATAATAACGAAAATATTGTTAAATAGGTAGGTTTTGTATCAGATTGTACAAAATAAATTACTAAAACCCTTTCCTTTGAATCGGACTTGCATCGGCGAGGCGATGCGCGGTGCAAGCGTCAGCATTCACGAAGGCGAAGCTAAATTAAGCACAGCAATAAGTAAAAATAAGTTGTACCTTAATTTTAATCCAAGGGTAAAGTGCTGGCTAAGTGTCGGGGGCAAAGACCTCTGATGAAAGCGTTTACTCGTAATGAACTGCTCACTGCTCGGTGCTGGGTGCCTCTGACCCCGGCGAACTTATTAATTTCTTACGCTAGGATTAGGGCTTAACATGGAGGAAGATTCCAAATTGGAGATCATTAATTGCAGCCTTCGCGGTGTTAGCAATTGACAAAGACGTCTACATTGGATGTTCCACTTTCCTCTCGATATTTATCGGCGCGGAATCGGCTTGAGGCGTAAAAGCTTTGTGTCCGATGACTGATTGCCGAACAGCGGCTTACTTCACCAATGGTAACCGAACAGCGTCGGCAACGACGGCTGAACGGACAGATGGGCTATTCTATAACTTAGTTACCAACTGAAAATTATAGACACCGAATAAGTTCGATATACATTGCTGCTTTACTGTGTGAAATATAAACAGTGATTTCATTTCACACATTAAAACAGGCAGTGTATATCGAACTAATTCGTTGGCAACCATTTTCTATTGGTAACTAAGTTAGAGAATAGCCCCACAGGTCAAGATAAGGATTGCGACAGCCGATCGGTGTAAATGAGAGCAGTGTGTTGCTAAGCATTTGGCTAAAGCCGATTCCGCGTCGAAAAATGTCGGGTGACTAATTGGATTGTTCTTCGTTTGACGATGATAGATTAATATAATATTTTTTTCTCTTTCGCACGTCTCTTTTGACGTCTGTTTTCAGACGATACGTTCTGCATCAATCAGGGGGCATTGGTTAATCAGGGGGCAGATCTGCCCCCTGAAAATGATTCCATATCTAAGCAAAACCTAATTATAATAAACTCTTATAATTCCTTGGATGATCCGAATTTTTTAAGCTATATTATGTATTTCAATGGTTGCGGGTCTCACCCGCGACTTCGTCCGCCTGGATTTAGATGTTTTAAGAATCACACGGGTACTTTGCTTACCCGGGATAAAAAGTAGCCTATGTCCGTCCCCGGGATGTAAGCTAACTCTGTAAGTACCAAACATCCAAATCAGTCAAACTGTTGAATCGTGAAAAGCTAGCAGACAGACAGACAGACTTTCGCATTCATAATATTAGTATGGATGACATAATACACCACTCATGTACTTACCTAGATATTATTATATGTCTGTAAGCTCTTAGCTCGGCCAACATTGTCATGTCCACAATGGTCTAATATCGGCTGCAGACAGCGTGCGTGGATTAATTAACTTCGTCCTGCTCACTATGTCAATGACATGCCCACTCATTAAACATTCACCAACTGACGTACATAATAATTATATCCGCGCACATTTTATTTTTAGGCTCACTTAAATTAAAGAAATACACAAGTGATAATAATCTAAAATATTAAAAGTTTATATGGACTTTATATCTCGGAAACTACCGAACCGATTTTAATGAAACTTGTATTGTTCCCTAAGTTGAATTAAATGTAAGCCAATGTAAGAATGGTCACAATCCAATTAATAGTTTTGGAGAAATCATACATACATAGGTACATCTATTCAGTTACACAAGTTCAGTTCAGTACTGTTCACGTGTTCATGAATACACCCGGTATCTCCATCGGGGCCATGAGTCATGAACTCATGAAGCGAGCTTATCAGAATGTGTGAGCAGCCGAGGCCCGAGGCCCGAGGCCCGAGATCGCAGATACCGTCACGGCAACGCGAAACGACCGACATGAATAGGCCCCAGAAATAAATCCTTATATAAGTAGCACCTCTTCAGAAATAGGCATATTATACTTATACTAGATTCTGTCTGCGGCTTCGTCCGCCTGAATTTCGGTTTTTCACAAATCCCGAGGGAATCGTGGATTTCCGGTTCCCGTTCCCGCTCACTTTTCCAAACTTTATACCTACTTTCAAGGAAGTTTGCTATAGTAATCTACCTATAGCTGTAGCTATAGATTTCGGTTTTCCAGGATAAAAAGGTTCAGGTCAGTTCTTGCGGCGTTAAAGAGTAACAAACATACACACACACACAAACTTTCGCCTTTATAATATTAGTGTGATTAAAATACTGCTTCATTGCGACTTATTTATAAGAGACTCGAAGACTGAGCGAAGATATGCAAAAAACCTCATTTCTCGGCAATGTTTTATGCAGCAGCACTCCAGCGGCGGCGGCGGCGGCGGGGCGGGTAGACGCCTGCAGGAGAGTCCTCACGCCGCGACCTCTCGCCGGCTCGCTTACACCGCCCTCCGTTGCTAAACACGCTTTTTATGCGCCCATAATTAAACCTGCAATCTCCGAGATCTACTGAAACACACCCGCTAAAATGAGGTTCACCTGGGTTCAGCTTAGGGCTAGATACACGTCGGGCGGTTTTGAGATTAAGAGGGGACTCTAGTGAACCTTTCGCCATACAAACGTATTCTGCTGTTTCCTTCGTACCTCGATACCTCTAGACTTAGAGCAATGATTTTTTCCCAAAAAATCGAGGTCTAAAATGTGTGCCTCTATCATTTCCTTTTTTCAAAAGCATAATCACTACAAGGAACATGACCTATATGGCCTAGCCCGCACTGAGTTTATTAGCGCGATTTTTGTTCGCGCGGTCTATTTTCCGTATTTTAATATATAATTTTTTACGAATTTTCGCAAATGCGTGCAGCTTCATACATTTCTATAGTACCTAATTATGTCACAGAATTCTGCAAAAAAAATCGCGCTCTAAAAGAAAAGCTAAGTGGGTTCCAAAAGTCAGCAGTATTTAATTGTGCCTTCATGTTAAAATTCAATAAATCCTAACTTCTGCAACTCAAAGTGACTTTATTTTCGGTGGTCTAATTTAACTTTAACCGTAACCTTATCCTAACCGACTCACATGCAACTAGGACGTATTTTACGTAAAACTTGGTACAGCAAGAAACCTAATTATGTTGTGTTGTAAGTATACGCCTCTGTCTCTGTCTACATTCTACATTTACCTTCTTGCTTTTTAGGGTTCCGTAGTAAACAAGGAACCCTTATAGTTTCGCCATGTCCGTCCGTCTGTCCGTCTGTCCGTCTGTCCGTCTGTCCGTCTGTCCGTCTGTCCGTCCGTCCTCGGTTAATCTCAGAGACTATTAGTGCTAGAAATCCGTGATTTGGCATGAGTATAAATATTAATCACGCCGACAAAGTGGTGAAATAAAATTTTGATAAATATTTTTTTTTAGGGTAGCTCCCCTACATGTAAAGTGGGGATGAATATTTTTTTTCTCGTCTACCCCATAGTGTGGGGTACCGTTGAATAGGTCTTTTAAAAATACTGTGGATGTGGGAACATCATTTTTCGATTTCTAGATCCGTTTGTAAAATATGATGTTTTAAAGTGCAAATTTTTATTAGAGTCAAGTGTCCCCCCCCTCTATCAGCCAAATGGCAATATATAGGAACTTGAAAAAATTCACAACAGTAGGGTATATAATCAATTTTAAAGGAAAACTATCACGGCTAAGTAGGGTTCACAGGTTAAGGAGTTATATCTGTTTTTCGAGGATTGTGACTACGGAACCCTACACTGCGCGTGGCCCGCCACGCACTTGGCCGGTTTTTTTAATTAGAAGTTTGCAGACATATTGCTTCTTAATTAAAACTTGAAGCCTGCGTAGGTACTTACGAGCGATTTCTCTCACAATATTTTTTCATAAGCTTCTACTAAACCTTCGTAAGAAGATACTTCCGATAACTAAGTAAGTATACCTACTACTCTTCGGAAAAAGACTGAGCAATACAAAAATTCCTTACGGTAATTATTGTAAGGTACCGTAACTAAGGTACCGTACTTTAATATAAATATTTATTTATTGGATTCAACAAATCCGTTTGAAAGAATCGTCCATTTCTTCTTAACCGATAGACGTCCACTGCTGGTAATAGGTAACTCCATTGTAAGGATCGCCTTTAGAAATAGAAATAGAAAAGTTTTTTATTCAAATAAACGTTTACAAGTAGGTACTTTTGAATAGTCAACTGAATCTACCACTGGTTCGGAATGCCATTCCAACCGAGAAGAACCAGCAAGAAACTCGGCGGTTGCTCTTTTCCAAATTTACAATATCAATATAACAATTTTATGTTAAGTAAGTACATGATTGAATTGCCGTCTCGCGCATTGCTGGAACGAGTCAAATCCACGCCTTTTTATCATTTATATAATCTTCAATTTTATATTCAGATAAACTTTCACAAGCGCTTACGAATCGACAAATGAATCTACCACTGGTTCCGAATGGTGCTTACAATTCTACACATGTGAAGTTTGTAGTTTATATCATAGGTGCACCTTTTTTCTTTCTTCGGAGGAGGAAAATTCTCATGGATACCGTCTGGCATGCCCGACTCCACTGCAGGTATTGCGCAGTGACCTACGCAGTAAAAACCTCCTCCCCACTTCGATGTCTCCGCTCACGGCTTCCCGCTATTGCACGAGGCAATGCGCCAGGAAGTCAGCTGTTTCGCATCATCATTGGTGCACCTAGTGAAGAGTCTTCTAATGCTGCGTGCGGGGTCGCCATTTGAGCACCTTGGGACCCCAACGTTTGTAGTTTGTAGTGTCTTTGAGCTTTGTGCCCCGCCCATTGCCGCTTCAATTTCGCGACTCAATGTATTATGTACTGTCATGGTAACGCCTGCAAATCTCCTCAATTGCTGTGTTCATCGCTTTGATTATCCACATGCCCATCGCTTGTTCAAAGAAAACTAGTAGGTCGATCTACGAAACGTAGCTTCGTTAAATTTTGACCCAAATAAAATCTTTTTACTTTATAATTATTTTATTCGAAATAAACAGCTTTTAGTTTCTAAATAACCTTTTCAAACGTCCATAAAGAACTTCTGAAAAGAACTGCTTCTAAATAATGAGGAACTGCTCTTAAAGAAGTATTTTGAATGGAGCCTGATGAAACTTAAGATATAAAATGGCATGAACAAAATATTTTTTCTCCAGAATATTCTTCCCCCTTGCCTCTTAACGAGAAGTTTGCTGACTCATTCATCCCTGAGGTCGCAAACAAGCTGCATCCTTTGCAACTATAAGTACAGGAGTTGAATTTTCTTGCATTTATTGTCCTCACCTACACTGAATAAAAAGTGATTATTTTTAAATTGGTTTGCGGTTGGCTACAATTTCTTTCACTTGGAAATAAATTCATAGAAGAGACATTCTACTTAGTTTGAAGATAATACAGTTATCTTCTCTGCCGTAAATACCTAGTTATGTATCTACATAAGTAAAAGCAGTTATTTAACTACTTAGTGAAAATCATAACCGAATCTACGTGAATCTACGTGATTTCAGTTCACTAGACTTTTAGAGAAAACACAAGTAATAAAGTTCGTAAATTAAAACCCGACTACGCTTAACAATTTAATTTAATATAAAATAATAATTTAGTGTGCAGAATGCGCGAGGCAAACAGATAGTGGCGCCATCTGTTATGTCTATCCGAAGCAAATTTAATAATCTAAAAAGCTGCGCGAAGGTCACTTCTCGATTTTTTTCGTAAATAAAATGTAGCCTATGTCACCCGGACCATAACAACAAATCAATAGACACCTCATTCATCAAAATCGGTCCAGAAGTTTAGGCGCTACGGTGGTACACACAGAATCTCATACAAAAGTCAGATACAAACAAATTACATAAGTACAATAACACATACATACATGCATAGACTGCTAAAATCATAATCTTTCCTTTTGGCTTTGCCGTAGTAGGGTAAAAACACCCCAATTGGTCCATTGTGTTGTACTAGGTCAGTTGAACTGTTAAACATCAAACGGTTGAACTGGTCCAAACATGTCCAAACATAAATAGCACGGGAGCTTCCGGTGTTGCACCCCCGGGGTTATTTATAACGGCTATACCGCTAATTGCTACAAGCTGTAGTAGCTGCCACGTCGCGTCGTTGTAGTCTGTGGACTTTGTGGTGCCGAGTTATTTATTTGCTTGTCAGCCACTGATTAGTAGAGGTCTTTGTTTTACAATATGGATACCAGCTTCTTTCTTGATTTAGTGATTGAGGGAAGTACCTCCGTCCACACAGTCTTCCTTAGATATCCCTTCCTTTTATATATATTTTTTTACATTATTCCCTTTATAGGGAGTTTTCCAATGCAGCGTTTGCCAGTGCGCAGCGTCGCCATTCGAACACCTAAGGACCCCAAAGTATATCGGTTCTTTGACCTATGCGTTTTCGAATTGTTTAAAATTATCACCCAATGAAAATGCAACCCATATGCGGGCATAGCATGAGTTTTGGAAATTTCAAGCATCTCGTATGTATTCCTTATTGACCAATGAAAAGTGAAAATGAGCTCGGTGAGCTGATGGCTCTAAATGTTAATATACTTACTTACTATTAAAACAGAATCGCAGAATGTTTACTTTTACCTACGTTTTAACTTCGCTAAAATCATTAATTTCCAAATACCTTGCATTTTATCCATAAATCGTGAATGGGATAGTGGTTCACATTGTATAAATTGTAGGGACAGCAATTTAGCGGGGCGCGCAGGCGAGCGGAACGGATACCTACCAAGGGCCCTTTGGTTCCCATTCCATCTAAGCCCTTCCGTTCCAATCGCCACTGTCCAAATATCCCTCTTATGAAATATCGCGCTTGTGAAAGTTTATCTGAATAAAATTGAAGATTACTTATATAAATGATAAAAAGGCGTGGATTTGACTCGTTTCAGCAATGCGCGAGACGGCAATTAAATCATGTACTTAACATAAAATTGTTATATTGATATTGTAAATTTGGAAAAGAGCAACCGCCGAGTTTCTTGCTGGTTCTTCTCGGTTGGAATGGCATTCCGAACCAGTGGTAGATTCATTTGACTATTCAAAAGTACTTGTAAAAGTTTATTTGAATAAAAAACTTTTCTATTCTATTCTATTCTATTCTATTCTATTCTATTCTATTCTTCTTTGTTGTAGGTATTAAATACGCATTTCAATGGATTTGACTCGCACCAGTCGAGATCTCGCTCCGTCCAAAATGCCAGACGGTAATTTAATTATGTACAATACTTGACGATAAAAATGACGATTCAAAAGCACTTGTAAAAGTTTATTTGAATAAAAACTTTTCGATTCTAACATTGGATCTACATAGAATTTTGTTCAGATGCGGAATAATTTTGATTTTAGCAGTATATTTATATGTTTGTAAGTATTTACGTTCGGCTGTTTCCTTGTATCTCATAGTTGTTTGTAGAATTTTGTTCAGATGCGGAATAATTTTGATTTTAGCAGTATATTTATATGTTTGTAAGTATGTACGTTCGGCTGTTTCCTTGTATCTCATAGTTGTTTGTAGGGACAGCGATAAAGTGGAGGGCAGGCGAGCGGAACGGAGACAAAGGGAGGCTCTGAGTCCTTCCGCTAGCTCGCTCCCAACCTCATTTTGATTGTTAGATAGGTATGTATTTGATAGGTATACCTATTTAAATGTGCAACTAAACATTGTTTCTTGTGTCGTGGAAATCGTGAGCCATGGAGTATTTGAAGCTAAAAAAAATTTGTGAAATAAAAAAACTTAACACTGAGTCCCTACATATTTTATTGTTTTGTGATACCTCGGTAGTTTTTGACTGCGCCCCAGATCCGAAAAGAACCAACCTGTGCGACAAATTTTTGAAGTTCATCTCATAAGTAACATTCTTCCAAAAAATCAATCGCATCAAAATCAATCTTCGCTCAATAGGAATTATACGTTATCCAAAAAGCTAACTCTACCCACAAAATCCTATATAATATTTTATGACGCGTTAATAGAATGTCAAGTAAGTTTTTTGCTCGGTAACCGTGCTCCCAGCTGGAAGATGAATGGCGACATCGGCGGAGGCTTTTAGATGATTACCCGAGAGTCAAGGCGTATCACTTGCCAGTTGCCACTTGCCTGTCGGAAAACACCCGTGTCATTTCTACAAACTCGAAACTTATAAGTACGTGCTACGACGGACTTTACGTAGACATTTTTACAAAAGAATTTTTGCGATGAAATGTAACTCGAATAGGTTAGAACTAGAATAATCTATATCTATACTAATAAATAAAATTGAAGTGTCTGTCTGTAATATCGAAATAACTACCTCATATTAAGATCATATGGTTATTTGAACGCTACCATAACAGAATCACACGTTTTTAAAATTTTTGTCTGTCTGTCTGTCTGTCTGTCTGTCTGTCTGTCTGTCTGTCTGTCTGTCTGTCTGTTTGAACGGGCTAATCTTCGGAACGGCTGAACCGATTTTGACGGGACCTTCACATACAAGTAGAGAATCAACCAGGGAGTAACATAGGCTACTTTTTAACCGACTTTCAAAAAAGGAGGAGTTGTGTTTTTCTACCTATGTACACCGATATCTCCGAGATTTCTGAACCGATTTGCGTAATTTTTTTTTTAATCGATAGAAAAACATTGCGACCCTGTTCTATAAAAAATTTGGATTCCAACTCCTCAATCCTGATGCTGCAGGGGACCTAATCCCCAAAACTAATGGGTTTTAGAAACTTTCGGTTATTTAAATTGATATTGGGGGTACCAATTAAAGACTTTATCGTTGAATGAACTCGAGTAGGTAGGTACATATCTAACTCCTCAACCCTGATGCTGTAAGGAATTGTATTCCGAAATCGTGGGGATCCCACGGGATTTTTCCGTTTTGGGGACGGGTTTCTACAGATAAGCTACTTTTTGTTCTGGAAAATCAAAAGTTCTCACGGGATTTTTAAAAACCTAAATCCACACGGGCGAAGCCGTGGGCATCATCTAGTTAGTAATAATATCTGCTGTAACCAAACGATTGAAAATACTAGGTAAATTGCACAATGAACAAGATGTGTAAATTAAAATTTTTCACCCACAATATGTGGAATCTATGGATCTATAAGATATACCCAACGTCCTGTTATATACCCACCCACCTTCCTGCTTCACTTTATTTGTTTGAGCGTTACAATGACACACTGGCAAACAAACACACAGACAAACAAAGTACGTAGTACGTAGTAAATTCTAAGTTTGAGTACTTTGTCTGTACGCAAAAAGAGCTGTGTTCTAACACAGCTCTTTTTGCGTTTATATTTCTTCTATTCTTTTTGCGTGGTTTAATAAAGACGACGGACGATGTCGAATTCATTATCTTTTTCAGGCCATAAGCCTGAATTCATACTCCTCATTTTCATTAGGGCTGTCTGAGTAAATATTATATTGTCGGGTGCAGGAATTTACGGCTACGAAACCGAAATCTGTCTTCGAAGTCACATCATTATTCCTCTACACAAGTCTTCAGAATAGCATTACCGATAAGCTAAATTGACAAACAGCTTAGCCTGAGTTCTGATAATTCGCACTGAATTTGAATAATATCTGCAACATGCAACTCGATACAGCAAATGATACATACAGAACCGTAGTGTGCGGAATTCAGATTATCGACAAATCTGCCACGTGTGACGTGAATACAGGCTACACATAAATCAATCTGGCGTACTAAGCAGGCGTTTTATTCTCACGCGCGCTGTTTTCATCGTCGAAACCATCGTTCCAACCACACCTTTATTGTCTATTTTAGTTGACCTTTTTAAAAAATTGGATTAACTCTCCTGTTACTAAGTAACTCGAGTTATGGAATTATGGTGGTTTTGGAGATTTTTTTGTCAAATACATCTCTAAGTCAGCCATCAGCGTTGAATTGGACACAGGTGCTTAGAGAATAGCACCAAGCATTATAGTGATGCAGTTTTGATGGGCTTTGCAATGTTTGTGTCATCTCAATACGGGTGAAAGCCTGTATGTATCGACATAATATTGAAGCACATTTATTGATTTAGTCACAGACATGTCAGATCGAATGGATGTCTGTATGAGATCGTTATAGCAAGTGAAGAGTGTAGTACCAAAGCCATCTTGTATAATGTCAAAGCTGGAGCTTTGAAATGTCTTCTCATTTTCTCGTCCAAGTTCTCTCAATGCCTAAAGATATGTCTTCGTACAGTGTGTGTTACCATACCAGTGATAATTTATGGTTCCGGAACATAGTCACTCATAATGGGCCTCACTTACATGGGCTTCACTTGTCTTGAAGGCTCACTCGGCGGGCGATGGAGCTAAAAAAGAGAAAGCTATGCTCGGCATATCCTTGCTGAATCAAAACCGAAATGAGGAAATCCGTAGGAGAACCAAAGTTATTGAATAGCTCATCGATTCACGAAACTGAAAAGGCAATGCACTATATAGGCACATTGTGTAGGTACAGCCACACAGCTATGCCAATATGCACAATATGTACAGCTCTAAGAATCGATATAATCGGGAATTCGGAGGACATAATTAATTAATTTTTAGTAGGAGTTACATTGTAGAGCGCATATTAGCAAAACATGGCAAGGCATAATGAGTAATGACAAAGGAAAGGATATATATTACAGAATTTTAATCACCCAATTAAGCTTGCACGTCAGGGCTTAACGAAGGAGACGCTTAAGTTGTGTTTAAAATTCAACTTGCGCGAATTAGCGGAGTGAATTTTTTACGTTCACCCCTCGAAGGGCGTCGCCGAGGGCCTTGGGCCGTCACCCTTCGTGTGTGTTCCGTCTGGTGCCTCGCTGTTGTGAGGTGAATGGGCAGGATATTACAGGAAGTGCTAGTCAAGCGTGCAACTCAAAATTTACACAAGGGACGAAGACGTGTGAAAATTTTAACTTTAACTATTCTAACTTAATCCTTGTAAGTGTTTTAACTTTTACGTAAGACAGTTCTAAGTAAGACTGTAATTTTGTCGCAGCACATAACAATGGATTTTGAACGAAGCGTATATTAATTAGTACGACAATACACAACATCTAAGTAAATAAAAATTTTCGCCGAATCGCCCTCCAATCTTATCCGGGTAGCAAACCCAGTCAGCGGCAACTCAGAATGTCTTTATGGACTCAGTTGTTTTTGACTTCAACAAAAACAAAGTGCACATAAGCGCAAGCAAAAGTGATGTATACGATCAGGGAACCCAGCAGTAATTTTCAGTCGTAGGTATTTCAAGTATCTGAAAACATTTCCGAAATGAGAAATCTCGGTGAAAATGCACTGTAATCAGTAGGTCGATGGGAACCAGCGCACAATGGCCCTCTACCGGCAATCAGCTAAAAGCCCTCTGTTCAGCATCGCATTCTCCTGCCGCAGTGGCAGCGTGATTACTGCTAAAGAGCTTCGTCGATGAGGAAAAATGCGGTCACGACGTAGCTTTAACCCTGCAGCTGGCGGCGGAATTCAAAATCGGGATATGCTATCCAGATAGACTCTACAACTATTTATTTCATGCTTGTCTCTCAGACGTCTTCCATCGAACAGTCTTCACACATTCTCGTATTAGATTCAGAGCTACATTTTTAATAACCGATTTAACCGATTTTTCTATGTACTTATATTAAAGAGACTCGCTTGAACACTATCATACCTGATTAAAAGTGATGATGTGGTCTAAGATGGAACGAAGATGTTAATTCATTCGATATCCAAATTCCGACTCTATACACACTTAGACGCAATAAGGTTGAGCCAAAAATTAAAAAAAAAATAGTACACATTCAAAAATCATGTAGTAGAAGCCGAAGGTTTTGCCTTTGACTAAGGGCACTAGACATTCCTGAAGATTGCCTTGGCCAGGTCAATCGTAGTTCGCCTATGTTTCGGCTTTGAACTATAACATACTAGATGATGCCCGCGACTTCGTCCGCGTGGATTTAGGTTTTTTTTAATCCTGTGGGAACTATTTGCTTTTCCGGGATAAAAGTTGCCTATATCAATTTCTGGTACCGAACGCAATCTACTTCTGTACCTAATTTCGTATAAATCGGATTAACGGATGGACCTTTAAGAATCCCGAGAGAACTTTTTAATTTTCCGGAATAAAAAGTAGTCTATGTCTGTCTCCGGTAAGTAAGCTAACTCACCGTATTGGGTAAAAAGGTATTGGGCACACATCGTTAACCAATTTCCCTTTTTTTGTTTCAGCGGCGTCTCACGCAAAAATACAGCATTGCAGTGGGTGTCCCGACCCTGGTGATCAGGGGTCGGGCGGTCAGGGACGCGTTACTCAAAGACCCTAAAGGGGAACGGTTCCCTTGGCCAGCGCCTCCGCTGGACGAGGTGTTGCGAGGAGTGGAGCTGGAGGGAGAAGAGAAGAGGAAGTACGAGGAGTTGCCGCCTGATGCTGTCAGGGTCTTCTACTTCGCTGCTCATTGGGTAAGATTTGGTTCGTTTTAGGACACGTCTGCCCCAGTGGCCATCGACAGTTCCTATTACCTCATATTGAAAATTTTATTGAAAGCAATGTAGCAACCGCTTTAATATGACGGCACAAAGACAGTTAGGTACTGAAATCGAAGTTGTGTCAAAAACGCTCGTTGTGAAATATTGCCATCTTTTTGCAATGTTTCAGGGACGTCATTGGACACTATAAAACGGCCGCATTATGACGGCACCGCTAGAAACTAGAAAGACTTTGTAATGTTCTTTGACATTAATTTTGGAGTCAAAGACACTCTCTGGGAAATCACGCCATCTTGTTTCAATGGACAATATTTTAGAGGCGCCATTTATGTTGCCACAAAGCGTTCGCTAAGTATGTGCCGGCGGCGCTATCGTAGGAAACTAAGAGTTTAGAGCGTAATAATATTTCCTTTAAAAAAGTAGTCAGTATAGGTTCGACATCGACAACATACTGGGGCTGACAACTGGTAGGTTTTTAGGGTTCCGTACCTCAAAAGTTAAAAAAGGAACCCTTATAAGATCACTTTCTTGTCCGTCTGTCCGTCTGTCTGTCCGTGTAGTTAGATTAGGCGGTGTTATACCAGATGCTAAGGTCGATGGTCCCTATTAGGTGTATAAAAATTAAGGTCCTGAGTCCACACAATAAAAAGATATGGGCAAATTTAGATTTTCACGAAAACTTGTAAGTACCAAAATTTACCCTAATTTTCAACTTTTTTTATTTTACGGAATTTTTCCTTTACTTGATCTGTAAGACCTTGCTTTTGACCAAAATTGACAAATCTAGGTCAACCGGAAGTACCCTATAGGTTTTGGGTCGAAAACCTAAATGGTAGTTCCAGTTGACCTAGAATTACGAAATTTGGCAAAAAGCCAGGTCTTATAGCACAATATAAAGGAAAAATTCCAAAAACTAAAAAAAGTTGGAAATTAAAGGGTGTCCCCATACATGTACATAGTTGAGCCAATTAAGATAGACCTCTGAGTTGTATGAGTGCTCATACAATTTAGAGGCCTAGCTTAATTAGCACCATACCTTTTAAGACAAACTAATGAAAAACAGATTACTTATACTTCTGGAGTACGGAACCCTCGGTGCGCGAGCCTGACTCGCACTTGACCGGTTTTTTATTTGATCTTTCGAGTAAGTATGTCTCCCCATGCAAAATCGAGCTATTATGATTATAAAAATGAGACAGGAGATGAAAATGTCCTTCATTTCCATAAAGTTAAAATAATTACTTGTCTCCAAGGCTTACCTTAAGAAGTTAAAAGCCCTCTTTTAGTAAATCCTCCGTTTTGCAGTCTTTTAAAATGAAGTCTTTATCTTCGAACCTACTTTTTCTGTTGAGAACCTTGTTTAATAAATGGACTTTATTCCGGACTTAACTTAATTAGTCTAGTTTTAGGTCAGCCAGGGTTGACTTTAATACGTGACTCGAGCATTTTTTGCGTTGGTTTTTAAAGCATTAAAAAGTTTAAATAAATATGTAGTTAGGTATCTATAAGGAAGCAAGGGCGTCGCCAGGTAGGGGCAGGGGGAGGCAGCTGCCCCCCCCTAGAGATTTGAGAAAATATAAATATGATAAGTATATAGTTTGAAAAGAAAATTGTGATTTTTTTAATATGTTGTTAGGACCACATACCAGTAGTCTCCAATTTTGCAGTTTCGGAAGTCGGAACACATCATGTGCTAACTTTGCTGCACTTGAAAAATATGACTGGCCTATTTACACTTTTCGCATACTATAATATCATCAGCTTGCCCCCCCCCCCCCCTTGGCCAGCGGCTGGCGACGCCCTTGTAAGGAAGCCACAAATACTGGTAAGAAGGTCGAGGGTTCAAACCCCACCTGTTACATTATTGTCCTAACTCCTAACTTAAGCTTTACGCTTAGTTCGAGGAGAATATACTTAAAAAAATACACAATCACGTCATAAAAGTTTAAATTACACAAGAAGTCGATATTTTAAGCTTACCGCATAGTGCCCAATAAAAACGGTAAACGTTAGTCTAAACCCTTTTTATTGGGCACCTGTTTAAAGGGCAACGAACGTGTTCCGCATTGCTTTGGCGCGTCGGATGCGGTTGACTCGTGTAGTTGCCACGGTGAGCATGAGCAATGTTAAAAACAAACCAACCCTACACGGTAAAGGTGCTCCTCCACCCGGTCGATTGGCCTCGATCGGCATGTCCAATCGATACAATAATACATAAGTATATCTCTGGTGAAGCACTCTAATTTTCAAACTTTTGTGACATGATATACAATTTGACGATTGAAAAGTACTTGTAAAAGTTTATTTGAATAAAAAACTTTTCTATTCTATTCTATATAATAATATATGGTGGTATAAGTTAGTTTCTGTCCGCAGTGTCCCCCGTGCCGGTCGTTCTCGCCCAGCCTGTGCGCAGCGTTAGCCGCGGTCCGCAAGAGGAGGGCCAAGTACGCCAACACGCAGCTCATCCTCGTGTCCAGCGATAGGTGAGTCTCTTAACTCCACCCCTCCCCCCCCCCTCCCCCCACCTGATATATACCACTAGATGATGCCCGCGACTTTGTCTGCGTGGATTTAGGTTTTTCAAAATCCTGTGCGAACTATTTGCTTTTCCGGTATAAAAGTTGCCTGTGTCAATTTCCGGGACGCAAGCTACTTCTGTACCGAATTTCGTATAAATCGGTTAAACGAATGGAACTTTTTGGAAGTCTTCTCTGTGGAACCAACTCCCTTTGGAACTTCTCTTTACAAACTCGCAAATTTGTAACACAAACTTGCATGTGTTAGTACCTACTTAAGTCGGATTACATAACCTATACCCGAATTACTAATTCCGTGGAATTCTGACAGCTGTCATTGTCATTTACAGATGTGTTATTTGTATGGAGAACAGTACAACAACAAAGTAACAAAATACGTACTTCGTTTTATTCGATTTTACCCCAAACTACTTTAATTCCCTGTCATCATAAAAAGCCATAATATGCCGCGTAATAATACTTATTACTCGTTTCGCCTTAAAATAGAAAACACCATGAGTGGACACTAGAAAGTGCACACTAACAGCAATAGAAAACAAAAGAAGCACATTGAAAAAATTATTCAATAATGGATGTCGAATGACATTATCACCATGAAGTGTCTGTCAGGCATTTGTCATATCTAGGTACATGCGGCAGTTGATTTGTATTTGCATAACTTTTGAATTTTTTATCTTTTTTGTAGGAATTGTTTTATCTCTGGTAACATTACGAAACGTCAGAATTCCACGGAATTAGTAATTCGGGTATACTAAAGTATTTATTTAGACGCCCACCTGTAGCCTGTAGCCTCGGCAGTCAACAAGCCTGTCTGGACGCTATGGACACGGTGCTATGGATTAGATCACCCTCGGGCGCGCCGCGCGTGGTGAGGTCACCTCGCATGTTTAGGTACATTCTTTTATAACGACTAGTCGAGCGCGTGCTTCACAGTGATCACACGCACATATTGATGCTAATTCATAAAAAAACTGGCCAAACGCGAGTCGGACTCGCATACGAAGGGTCCCGTACCATTATCTATAAAAACGGCAAAAAAATCACGTTTGTTGTATGGGAGCCCTTTTAAATATTTATTTTATTCTAATAGTAATAGTTAATTTTTCAGTGTTCTCAGAAAATGCTCTGCTCTGCGCTGCTCTTGGTGTGCGCTTGGCCTTAGTAGCATCGATTTTATGAAAATAATTTTTATTCATAATATAATATACCTACAGACATACAAAAGAAACACCTGCTTCACTTAATCTTAATATACTATTGTGTAAGGATTAAAATGATAGTTACATCCAAAAATATTTACATTTTAGGTAGGCAGGTAGTAAAACTCTCCGTGGGTCCATCAAACGAAAGTCTTGCATATTAAAGTGAAAACAAATTTAAACAAGGTTAGGGTGCGGTTGAGGTCGTCAAAACAGTTTTTCACGGGTTTTCCTCCAGTGGAGGAATTGGGGAGGAAGCGTCCTAACTTCGTCAGCTGTTGCTCAAACAATTCAACGGAATTCGATTTGGCAAAACTTGCTCGTCACAACACATCGAGCATCACGCCTGAGAGTTGAGTGACTAGCTATGGGCATGACTCTGCGAGAAACCTTTTAAAGTAGCAGCTATTTTTATCAGAAACAAATTAAGTTTTCCGTTGCTCAAAAAACAGGTTGGAAAAACGTATGCTACTGACGAACAAACTGGTTTTATAAATGCAGCTATGCCATTGACAAACGAACTGGATTCAAAAAACCTTTATTGCCATTGACGAAAAAAACATTTTTCAAATAACTCTTACGCAGTGTAATTCATTGACAAATAATGAGCGGACTGAGAAAACAATTTTTAAAATCTGTTGAAAAAAGCAGATTCGCTAACCTGTTATTTATAAAATTATGGAATATCCAATCAAATGCCAATCGACAATGACCTTTATCCCCCACTCGAATATAATCGTTCAGAATGGGATGGGACCTTTTGGAACTAAAGCACCACCTAACAGGCAAGCTGGCGACATAGCTCGCGAGACGACAGTTTAGAGATTTGATTTGTCTCTACAGAGTAACACAGAAATAAAGCAGCTTAATCATCACTAGATTGATGGTTGCCCCAGTGGTCCGATACCTTCCCAAAATGGAACTTTGCCCATTGCCTCATCCCCACCCATCGAAAATACTCGCTTTTTATTATAAACTCAATTCGGCGAATAAAATCCGAAATAAATCGTTGCTCATTGGATTGGTACGTTCAATTGGGCCCGCATTGTGTGCTGAATATAAATAGATACTTAACAGATGGGCGTGCTGCCTGCTGCCTGCGCCGGGCTCGGGATATCGTGACTTGAGTGACACGCGATTTGCGGTTTTGTGGTTTTGTTTTGTTTTTAACCCCCGACGCAAAAACGACGGGGTGTTATAAGTTTGACGTGTCTGTGTGTGTGTGTGTGTGTGTGTGTGTGTGTGTGTGTGTGTGTGTGCGTGCGTGCGTGCGTGCGTGCGTGCGTGCGTGCGTGCGTGCGTGCGTGCGTGCGTGCGTGCGTGCGTGCGTGCGTGCGTGCGTGCGTGCGTGCGTGCGTGCGTGCGTGCGTGCGTGCGTGCGTGCGTGCGTGCGTGCGTGCGTGCGTGCGTGCGTGCGTGCGTGCGTGCGTGCGTGCGTGCGTGCGTGCGTGCGTGCGTGCGTGCGTGCGTGCGTGCGTGCGTGCGTGCGTGCGTGCGTGCGTGCGTGCGTGCGTGCGTGCGTGCGTGCGTGCGTGCGTGCGTGCGTGCGTGCGTGCGTGCGTGCGTGCGTGCGTGCGTGCGTGCGTGCGTGCGTGCGTGCGTGCGTGCGTGCGTGCGTGCGTGCGTGCGTGCGTGCGTGCGTGCGTGCGTGCGTGCGTGCGTGCGTGCGTGCGTGCGTGCGTGCGTGCGTGCGTGCGTGCGTGCGTGCGTGCGTGCGTGCGTGCGTGCGTGTGTGTGTGTGTGTGTGTGTCTGTTCCCCTGTGGCGCTCAAACGGGTGGACCGATTTGAATGCGGTTTTTTTGGTTTGAAAGGTGAATTAGTCGAGAGTGTTGTTAGCTATGTTTGATGAAAATCGATCCAAGATGGCCGCCGCTACAAAATGGCAGATTATATTTTCCTTCATAACTCCCTTAATATGGGTATCAAATGAAAGGGCTTGATCAAATGAATGGGTATCAAATCCAAGATGGCCGCGACAACAAAATGGCGAATGTCGGGGGTTTTTTAAATTTTCAATTTATATAAAATAATACTCCTCATTCTCCCCCTTTTTTAGGGTTTCGCACCCAATACCTTCCGTCCGCCTGACAGGCATACAATTTTAGCTTTAATACATACCTATTAAAGCTAAAGGTGTATATATGTATGTATGCTATACAACTGGCTGTATGGCCACGTATTCCGTGAAAATTTCAACTGGCTACCTAACCACCAAGTGACCTCTATCACCAAAAATAATAAAATAAATACAAAGTAGGCGGTAAATATTAAAAAAAAAGATTTTAAAAAAACTGACATCCAAGAGCTTCCCGATAGTAAAACCTCGAAAATATAGCACTTTTAACGTCATTTCTTTCATCTCTATCATAAGTATCTGAAGATAGAGGTCTCTATCTTCAGATACTTACGTACAATTTTGGTAGGTACGCTTTAGCAGATAACAGGGAGAGTTTGGATACGGACCCCTATAACCAACGTACTGGTATGATGGTTGAGCTCTTAAAGAGAAAATAACAGCACTTACCTACTTCGCATAGAATAATGAAAAACCAGTTAATTTTTTCCACGCATCTAATATTAAGCGCTATTCTTGCATTGCATTGTTGGATATAACGCCATTGTGTGCATTGTTGTATGGAATACTCCACGTGTGCAAACTGAATGCTCGCTAAAACTAACTTATTACCCAGGGACTATAATAATGAGTTCTTTCCGGACTTGAGTGAAATATAAAACTGCCTTGGGAGTTTTGATTAATACGACAAAGTTCATATGTTTGCCTTATCACAATAAAAAGTCGGTAGACCGTATAGTTCACGAAGACAGGTGTGTGAACGACGTATAAGATGCGGGGGGGTAGAGTTCCTCGCATGCGTTGATTAGTTCCAGTCCAGTGTGTAGGTATAGCATGCGGGGAACGCGGTAGGTACCTATGTGCCCCACCCATTTCCACTCGATGTTTCACGACTCGATGAGCTATGTCGGTGGAGCTATATCAAGGGTGCGCTTCCTCATCCACCCGCTTCCCGCCGCCTTCTTGAAGTCATCGGTCCAGCAGGCTGGAGGTCGTCCCACACTGCACTTACGAGTACGTGGTCTCCACTCCAGAACGCGTCTGCCCTATCGGCCGTCAGTTCTGCGACAGACATGACCTGCCCGCTGTCACTTCAGCTTGCTTATCCTCTGAGCTATGTCGGACACTTTGGTTCTCTACGAATTTCTTCGTTTCGGATTTTATCCCTGAGAGAAACACTCAACATAGCAGGGATTCTCCTAGTATATAATACCTAATTTTCTCCATCGCCTGCTGAGTGGCCCTGAACGTTCATATCAAGTCAATACGCGACCATGTTTCGGATCCATAAGTCATCACTAACGACACGCACAGTTCGAACACTTTCATCTTTAGGCACAGGATATTATTGGTCAAATCAAATGGATCATGGAGCTATAATAGATTCAGAGTCAATGAATATTCAAAGCAAGTAAAATGTGCGTAAAAATATGACGCGGATCGTTCAGATGTAACGTTCGAGACGACCCCCTTCAAAATAATTACAAGCTACCCTTACCTGCCCCCCGCTAAACACTATGGCGGGCCAGGGGGGTAATCTGAAACGCACAGGGGCTATCAAGTGATACTCGGAGTAGAACGAGAACTCGATAACTGACAAATTTTTCTCTCCCTAGTGAAAAAATCTTGTGCAATGTTAGAATTCTAAGATTTGTAACAATCTCTGAAATGCTGATTCTGGGTTGTCAGAATAAATAGCAAGTCTCCGATACCAAATATGCCAGTCTGCCTGCGCTAAGATGCGTTTCTTCTTATGACGCCTGACAAACGAGTTGTGTTGGCGATAGGTTTGTCAGGTTTGCGACTTACGTTCACCAATGTTTTTTATTTAAAATAGTAGACTGAAAACATTTTTTTTTAATGCATCAGACTTACGCACCGACATGATCACAAAATTGAAGTTTTGTAAATTGTTTATTTATTAGTGTGTTTATGTAGTACCTAGTGACACATAATTGAAATCTATTAGCGTTAATTGCGATGAGGGGACCTCAATTAGCGGAAAATATCCTTCGCGCAATTTATACGTCTAGCGCGTCATTTTAAAGCTTGAAGATTAATAAAATAGGTAAAGAAAAATATTTTTCTTTAGATCACTAAGAATGTATTGTAGCAGTTATCTAGTTCTCCTTCTGCCCTGTCGTCTTATTCCGGGAAATTATCCTCTATGGCTCAGCAATAAGATCTATAACTGTGGGTATTGTCTGAGGGTTCGGAGCGTGGTGGAGAGACCAGTGTCAAGTGTAGCCTGTTGATGATAGGTACGAGGCGCGTGAGTGGCGACCTGAAAAGGTTTACGAAGAAATACAGCCTTTGCAATTAATACTGTTTATTATTTTTACACGCGACGGTATACTATAGATAGAGTATGAGAGGTTATTAACCCCCGACGCAAAAACGACGGGGTGTTATAAGTGTGTGTGTGTGTGTGTGTGTGTGTGTGTGTGTGTGTGTGTGTGTGTGTGTGTGTGTGTGTGTGTGAGTGTGTGTGTGTGTGTGTGTGTGTGTGTGTGTGTGTGTGTGTGTGTGTGTGTGTGTGTGTGTCTGTCTGTCTGTCTGTCTGTTCCCCTGTAGCGCTCAAACGGCGCATTACATATTTTTTCACAATTCCCTTAATATGGGTATCAAATGAAAGGGCTTGACTAGTTGAATAGCATTATGCAAATCCAAGATGGCTACCGCCACAAAATGGCGAATGTGTGTGTGTGTGTGTGTGTCTGTCTGTCTGTTCCCTTGTAGCACTCAAACGGCGCATTACATATTTTCTCACAACTCCCTTAATATGGGTATCAAATGAAAGGGCTTGACTAGTTGAATAGCATTATGCAAATCCAAGATGGCTGCCGCCACAAAATGGCGAATGTCGGGGGTTTTTAAAATTTTTAATTCATACTTCTTTTACCGGCAGTCCCCAAAAGCTGGCATTTTTTTCAGAAAACATCACGATTTGACATCTTGCTAACTACAATTTTCTAACACTAGAAACGAGTATAGCGTACCTATATGTGCTATATGGTACCTATAGTCTATACCTATACTTAACAGAATTACGCACAGATAACGTTAACTTGAAATGTTTTCTCTAAGTTTAGGGGACCTGCATTTTTTTGGAAAGCATAAACAGGTAAGTATACTTGCAATCATCGACGTACTTGCAACCGAGCCGCGGTACCACCGACTTGGGTGGTCACTGGTCATGTTTTTGTGGAGCCGTCTGAATGCGCGAGGATTGTTGTCCAGAATGCCAGCTCGGTTTAACGAGGGGCACACTTTTTTGGTGGTCAATCATTTTTTCGTGAATTACCGGAGTATTTATCGGTTAACTTACCGGTAAATTAAAAAATCAGCCAAGTGCGAGTCGGGCCTCGCTCTTTCAGGGTTCCGTACATAATTATGAACAATATAATATTTTGGGTCTAAGAAATATTTAATTTCCGAGCTAGACATCGCAACAAACCGTGAAAGAAAAACCCAAAAAAATGTTCGTTTATTTTGGTCACAGCTTATAAACTATTTAATAAATCATTGTTTTCAGTATTTGTTGTTTAAATAGAGCATATAGTACATAATATACTGAAATATCATATTCCCAACTAGTTTAGTTTTTGAGATAGCCCCCGTCACAAAAATGGTCTAAAACTGACAACTTTGATGGCCTCCCATTCCCTTATTTTTTGAGATAAAAATTAAAAAAATATATATTTGTACTCTACTCAATGAGCTCTAAACAATGATACCCCACAAGCTAGGGTAAGAAAAAAATTTTTTTTTCCGGCTCCTTTCTCATGTACGGGAGCCCCCCTGAAAAATAATTTAATTCAATTTTTAATTCAATATTTGATTTTGGGTCAACGTTTTACACCAAATACCAAAATTTCAGGTTTGTAACTCATTTCGTCTGCGAGCTAGAGACCTGTGACCGGCGGACAGACGGACAGACAGCCGAGTGACATTAATAGGGCTCCGTTTTTTACCCTTCGGGTACGGAACCCTACAAACCGGCCAAGTGCGTGGCGGGCCACGCGCAGTGTAGGGTTCCGTAGTCACAATCCTAGAAAAACAGATATAACTCCTTAACCTGTGAACCCTGTGTGAATTTTTTCAAGTTCCTATATACTGTCATTTGGCTGATAGAGGGGGGGGGGGGACACTTGACTCTAATAAAAATTTGCAGTTTAAAACATCATATTTTACAAACGGATCTAGAAATCGAAAAATGATGTTCCCACACCCACAGTATTTTTAAAAGACCTATTCAACGATACCCCACACTATAGGGTAGACGAGAAAAAAAATATTCATCCCCACTTTACATGTAGGGGAGCTACCCTAAAAAAAAATATTTATCAACATTTTATTTCACCACTTTGTCGGTGTGATTAATATTTATACTCATGCCAAATTACGGATTTCTAGCACTAATAGTCTCTGAGATTAACCGAGGACGGACGGACAGACGGACGGACATGGCGAAACTATAAGGGTTCCTTGTTTACTACGGAACCCTAAAAAATACTACCTACTTATAAGAGTACCTAATGCAAATTCATTTGGACTTTACATTTTTAACTCCCGATGCAAAAAGAGGGGTGTTGTAAGTTTGACAGCTTTGTCCGTCTGCAATTTAAGTCGTCAGATAGAGACTATAGGATCGATTCGGAACCTCTTTGTAGGTAGGTATAGATTTCTAAGCTCTCTTTCTTGTAATCCTTGTTTTCTTGAGTGCAATAAATATTTATCCTCCATTATCATATAGACTAGAATACGTAGATTTACCAAAATTACTAAGTAGGTAGGTACTTACTCAATTAAAAACTTATTCACAAGCCCTAACAAGTATAAATTAAAAAAACCCCGACATTCGCCATTTTGTGGTGGTGGCGGCCATCTTGGATTTGCATAGTGCTATTCTATTAGTCAAGCCCTTTCATTTGATACCCATATTTAGGGAGTTGTGAAATTTTGTAGCGGCGGCCATCTTGGACCTATTTTCATCAAACATAGTTGAACTCTCGACTAATTCACCTTTTAAACAAAAAAACCGCATTCAAATCGGGTCACCTGTTTGAGTGCTACGGGGGAAAAACACACACACACGTCAAACTTATAACACCCGGTCGTTTTTGCATCGGGTCAACGATAGCATTCCTCACTTCTAATGGCTTAACTCCAATTAGTTACGTGCATACCCATTACCCGACGTTATCGGCTAACTTTAATTGCACGCTCTACAATTTAAAACAAACTGAGCTTCTATTGTTTGCCCAGTAGGTATATTGATTTTTTAAACTAAAAAAATAAATTGGTACGAAATCTGATTGCAGATCTATTGTTTTCCAATAGAGCGTTCGGCTTTTATAAAAGCTTTTCATATCACACTAATAATATTATTAAGGCGAAAGTTTGTATGTGTGTGTGTGTGTGTGTGTATGTTTGTTACTCTTTAACGCCGCAACTACTGAACCGATTATGCCCTGACTTAACCACAGGCTATTTTTATCCCGGAAAAGTATTCCTGTGAGACTAAAATAGATATAGACTTCCAAAGACGCGGTAGAATAGAATAGAATAGAATAGAAAAGTTTTTTAATCAAATAAACTTTTACAAGTACTTTTGAATAGTCAAATGAATCTACCACTGGTTCGGAATGCCATTCCAACCGAGAAGAACCAGCAAGAAACTCGGCGGTTGCTCTTTTCCAAATTTGCGCTTAATTTAGATGGCGCTGACTGTACTTAGGTAAATCACGCTCACATTATTACAATAGTTGCATGCATCTGTATGCGCTTGCACTTTTTATACTGGAAAAATCCACAGTTCCCACGGGATTTTGAAAAAACCGAAATCTATAGCTTCAGCTATAGGTAGATTACTATAGCAAACTTCCTTGATAGTAGGTATAAAGGTTGGAAAAAGGAGCGAGAACGGGAACCGGAAATCCACGATACCCTCGGGATTTGTGAAAAACCGATTTTCATGCGGACGAAGCCGCGGTCTGAAGCTAGTAATATTATAGTACCTGCAAGTTTTGAAGCTGCAATTCGAGAGATACCCTCACTGTCATAGTCCGATGGAACGGCACTACGACACGGCCGGAGAGAGAATAGGTACAGGAGCAACGGCATACGGATAGAAAAAAGCCAGCCACTTCTCTGTTGCAGCAAGATTGCAGGATAAACAAACATACCTACTCTTTACATAAAAATAGGGACATAAGTATAGGGATGGCCAGTGTTTTTGAATGCAGTGAACGCATAGTTAGTTCTGTAACTCCCCTCAGCGCCAGTCAACAGCACTTTGGAGCGGAATCCTCGTTTGCGAGTGGCAACATTGTTTGACTAATTGGCTCCCTGGCCGCCCTCGCGAGAAGCGAGCACCACTTTCACAGGTCCTACGCCTCGCCCAGAGTTGCCAGCTCCGGTTACCGGTATGGCTTTCGGGGTAGAAGGTAAAAAAAATCGGGACTTTGATTTTCGATTCGGGCCAACTAAAAAATTTAGGTTTTCATATTCAACGTTTTTATAATTATCAATTTTACATTATTATTAGCACGTTTGCAAGAGATCACATTATACAACTAAGGAACCACCACCACAAAAAATCTAACCTAAATAACCAACAAGTAACGTAAAGCTAATAGTCAGTTGAGTAGTTTTACTACAAAATAATTAGGTAAGTAATTGTTATTATTTTTAACATGGATTACTTAATATTTTTATTGGATTTCACTTTTAGAACTTTTTTTTATTAATTGAAATCGGGACATGTAGGTATCATGGGTAGATCGGGACGTGTCCACGGACTCCCAAAAATCGGGATGTCCTGATTCACCTCAATTTCACCTCAACTCGCCTGTCGTCTGGAATAATACTTTTAAGAGCAGTCATCCTCGAGCGCTCCCGAGCGCGCCCCATACAAATTGAATTTGATATCTATTATGATATAAGCTGAAGCCAGCGACTTCGTTCGCATGTTTGACCATAACACAATTATTATGTTGCATGGAAGCAATCGGCTTTGCACAAGATAGTGTGAATTATCATTTGTTTAAATATGGAGCTATATTATGTAAGTAGGTATATTGAAACTTTTTGTGTTTTGAAAAGAGGAACTTCTGACTTCTGAGTTTCTCGCTGGCTCTTCTCATCAGAATCCGCTTTTTGAACCGGCGCGGTGGCAGAGTTATAACTCATAATTTATCATAAGAGCCACAAGTTGGCATATAGGTGTAAAATTTTAGAGATTTCAAAAGTTTCAGTTCTCGTCTCATTGAAAGCACTCAGCATCTCACCCTGTGTACCTACATCAGAGTCATAGAATAAAGATGAAAAACAAATACGGCGGGTAGATAGGTGGATGGGGGCACGCGATAGGTGCGACGACGTGAGCGGTTTCGCGGGGTATTGCACCGACGGGCGGTATGACCAGACTGCAATCAATATTTGACGACTCATTCTGAAGGTGCCGCCACAGACATAATATAGGCAAGATCGGCGATCACCACTGTTTACTAACAATTCAAGCGTACCAATATAAACACTTACATGTGATAGGAAACGCCTCCTTTTTTGCGATTTATTACTGAACTTCTGTTTTTTACCGTGTTTTTACCGTTCGAAATAACGCAAAATGGCACTTTCACGGTTATTTTTATGCGTTAAAACAAATATTTTACGTCGAAATCTCAGTGTGTACTGTGGTTTTGAAAACTTGTGTACAAGTGTACACAAGTTTGGCACGCGTTTTGGGAGGATCACATGGTAATTCTACCATGATAATATATTTCTATGGCAGTGCCTCCGCCTAGTCTGTACATCGCGTCTGTCTCGCCTCTGAGTCTACACTCGATAGCGATGTGTGGTGTGACCAGCTTTGGTTATTTAGAATGAACTTGAGTTTTTGGAAGGAGAAAGTAAAACTGGCCATGCGCGAGTCGGATTCGCACACGAAGGGTTCTTTACTACCACACATACAAATTGGATGCCAAACAACATCGAGGTTGCAAATGACTGTTTAACACGTTATATTGCTGTATGGAGAAAATGTCAAAAACACTTCACCGAAAAAATTGGTTGTCTGTAAAGTCGGCTTACAGACGATAATTTTACGTGATAATGTCATAAGAAAACATTCACTCTCTATCGGTTGTTCCGCGCTTTCGCTTGCACGCTCGGCTAGGCGGTACGTGACAATTCATGTTTTTCGTGCGTGCGGCCGGCGTTCATCGATTTATAAGACGTTATAACGTCAAAAACATGAGATCCTCTTATATCTTTGAGTATGCTTTCCAGCATTCGAGGTTAAGATCTAAAAGTACCCAACCAGGTTAAAGCTAGTAATTTCATACAACAAACACGAATGAACAAACAACTGTATCAAGTAGGTAGTAGGTAGCAGAACAGACAGCGGTGCACGTAACACAAAGCATCAAAAAACTGCTCTACGTTTTTGTATTCAAAGCGAAACACCAAAAGAACTCGTCTGCGGCGCGGCGCCGCCGCCGACGCCGTTTGGCAGCGAACTGAAATTTCGCCTTTTGTGAACTTTGGCTGCGAATAAAGGGCTTGGTCAGACGTGCCACAACCACTCTCACATCATAATAGCAAATATAACAACCAGCAAGAAAAAGTAGAAGAGTTTAGATCTATTCAGTGATTTGTCAACCCATGAACCTGAGCAACCCATGAACTTTAAATATTTATTACTTTTTAAAGAATGAATGAATCAGCTTTCGAATACTTTTTTTAAATGAAGTGAAACTCTTAATTGAGAAGGAAAACATATTATCTACTTACTTAATCTATACATATAATAAAATCGTAGAATTGCCGTATCTGTACATTGAAGATTTTTGCAAAATAATAACTGGGAGATGTTAGGGATAAGTAATAGAACGTAAAAAAGCTATTTTTGAAATTTTTGTCTGTTTGTCTGTTTGTCTGTTTATCTGTTTGTCTGTTTGTCTGTTTATCTGTTTGTCTGTTTGTCTGTATGTTTGTGCGCGCATCACGTAAAAACTACTGAATGGATTGAAATGAAACTCGTCATAATTTAAGTTAATACTATGGAGTAATATATAGGATACTTTTTATCCCGAAATTCAGCACGGTTCCCTTGGGAGAGGGGATAAAAGGCAAAATGTGTACTTAGCTGTAATTCGTTAACGGGTGGTCCGATTTCATTCATTCTTTTTTTGTTAGAAAGTAGATAAGTACTTTAAAGACTACTGGCTAATCTCCTAAAGGCTGGATCGATTTTGATGGGACTTTCACTGGCGGATGTTTACATTTTGATGTACCTAAACATCCGCCAGTGAACTTTTAACAGTTTTTAGCAAGGTTTAAGCTCAAAGGAGCATAGGAAAAACAAAATGATTCCCACGGGATTATTAAAATCAATATCCACGCGAACGAAGTCGCGGGTATCCGCTCGTAATGAATAAGAAGCTGTGAATGTAAGCCTCAGTAGCGCAACAGTCGTCGGGCATAGACTGAGAACCGAAAGGTCGACGGTTCAAATCCCACCCGTTGCACTATTGTCGTACCTACTCCTAACTGCTACCGCCATACTGAACATGAATAATATTCTTAAAAAAAAAGCGATCTGTAAGCGGTAAGTATCGGCAGGTATACCTATCTGTGTCTGTATCTTACCATACATCATCAGATCGTCCCAGAGGCGCGTTTTCACTCAAATCTGTGCGTGACGAAAATCAACTACTTAAAGGCAAGCCAGACATTTTTACCACTGCACTGTGGTGTAGTTATGGTGTGGTCCGTCTAAATGAACACTTAGCCGGGAATAAGACTCCAGTTTGACACTGGTACCCACTGGGATCTTTTATCATGCCTCTTCAAAGAAGCTTTTAATTACCAAAATCAAACTCCTCTTGCGAAACTTTAGTGTGAACAATCGGCGGTTTTTCCGGTTACGCTTTTGCGTTAATATTGGCTAAAATAATAGAATATTATGTAGAATAGGTTAAAATACATTTTCACCTCAGTAGCTCAAAAAGGGCGTGTTTGCTGGCCAAAACCAGTGAGCAAAAGTGTTTTGAATATAGAACGCTTTGGATTGTCATTTCTTCAATTCACTGTCTCAAGAAAAGTTCGAAAAAGTTTTGTATCAAATAGTTTGTATAGTAGCCCCAACATTTTATTTCATCAAAATTTTCTATTATATAATATTTAAACTATTGAGTTTTTCTTAAAATGTGTTTTAGAATTTATAATTCTGTAAAACAACATGAAACGTAAACGATTTAACCCTTAAATTCATAATGTAGGATGCAGACTACATAATGTTCTGATGCCTGAATGTCTTGGGCCTTTGTCTTAAAAAAAAATATATATGTCACCCGTTCATCGAGAATAGACTTATTTTTAAATTCGTGTGTCGGCTTTACTAGTTTTTTTTTGTATATTCGAATTTGACAGCTGAAACTTTTCGGCGGAAGGCGGTTTGAAAAAGTTGTTGGTGAATTGATTTTGTGAACAAATTTTTTGGAATTTTTCAAGGTAAGTTATGCTGTTTTATTAGTATTTCGTTTTCATAAATGATAAATATTGAGTAGAGTTAGTAGAAATTACTATTCTATTCGGAATGACCACAAAATTTTCGAATTCATTTGTGTAGGCCTTATCCTACACTATGCATTCATAGTACTGTATATAAATTATATGAGATATTTGTTATAGATGTATATTTCAAATGGCTTATCGAAGATGAACAGGTTCTGATGATCAAATAAGCTATACTTAGCTAGCTTAGATGGCAATGATTCAGAAGATGGGACTGAAGAAGACGAATGGGAGGAAAATAATGAAGAGGTGCAGTCTTATAGGGACCGATCAGAACTTCTTCATTTTGTGGCAAATGAAAGTGAAGAAGTTGAAGAAGACCCTCCTTTGGAAGGCGAACCTCTCGGTGGTACTGTAGACTCCAGTGAAAAGGATCCTTCAATAATAGAAAACCCAGAAATTGAACAGGAACATGCTTTACGTAACGAGCAGGCTCGGCGTCAAGTGATGAGAAGGTTATTGTAGAAAAAGCAAAAAGTAAAAAACTTCTGAAGATGATATAGCTTTTTTGGGCAACTTAGATTATGGTGAGCTGGGCTATATAGGCACAAAATATGGTTTTTTCTCGCTTTTCCTATGTGATGACATCTTAGAGAAAATTGCTCAAGACTAATTTGTATGTCATCCATTGGTATATATGCAATTGTTCCATAATTTTTTGGACCTAGCCATGATAAATTCATTGTTAGCTACAAGAAAGTTATGCAACAAAAACCTGGATTTAGTGGAGAGCTGTGTAACTTGCGTATCTTTTGTCTAGAAGAAGCTGAAACCCTTTGCCGTTTGGGGAAAAAATAACTTATGAATGAGAAGACCAAGTTCTTCTTTAGAGCATGAAATTCAGGCGATAAAGGGTTCCCAGGTTCCACCAGTAAAAGATGTTCGACTAGACCAAATAGCCCACTGGCCAGTTTTTTGCGACAAATGTAACAGGTGTTTGATTCCTAAATATAATGTTTTTACCCAACCCATACGTGAAAAATGTAATGTATCACTTTGTTACTATAGGAGAAATAATTGTTTTAAAGAACATCACAATAAATAAATAAAACACAAAATCTGATTATTCTTAATTTTGAGTAAAACCGTACTAAATAAATACCTACTTACATACATGTACTTTTTACTTGGAGTGCATAGTGTAGGCTGCATACTACAGAAACAAAATGAAGAATATAACAGACTGAACCTTCTCAAATATTATTTTTATTATTTTTCCATTAATCCCCATACCATGAGACATCCCATGCATATTTTTTTATAAAAAATAAAAAAATCATGCATTTAAGGGTTAAGGAGAATTAAAATAATTAGTTAATTTTTTTCTTGAATTACGCAATTCCGAACGCAGACAAAAGAGGAATAAAAAAAAATGGCGGGAAAAAAATTGTCTATACTCTATATCTTAATTAGGTACCTAACTAATTTCTTTGTAGTTATATTTTGTTGTAAAAAAATTAAAACAAAATGAGTGACTCCATTGATGATTTAACACCTTCAGAATTAAAAGAATTAGTGACTAACGCTGAATTAAACTTTCTGCCGGAAAAATCGCGTGAAAAATACCTGAAAGCCTATGAATCCTACTAATATTATAAATGTGAAAGTGTGGATGTTTGGATGTTTGGATGTTTAGATGTTTGTATGTTTGGATGTTTGTTACTCAATCACGCCGCAACTACTGAACCGATTTAGCTGAAATTTTGAATGGAGATAGCTTATGCCCTGACTTAAAACATAGGCTACTTTTTATCCCGGAAAAGTATTCCTGTGGGACTAAAATAGATATAATCTTCCAAAAACGCCATAGAGGGCGCTGACTGTTCTTAGGTAAATCACGTTCACATAACACATTATTGTAATAGTTTGCTGTGTTGCATGCATTGGCAACACATTGGCTACTTTTTATCCTGGAAAAAATGCACAGTTCCCATGGGATTTTGATAAAACCGAAATCTATATCTACAGCTATACTGCCGTCCTAACGAAGAGTGCAATAACTAGGTTTTGACTACTTTCGAGATATTTGCAGTTAAAGATTTAATTTTTGTTTTGTGTGTATCTTCGTAACTATAAAAGCTATTGGTTTGAAACTTTTACTGAACGACAGATAAAATAATGCTTAATTTTATGTAGTATATTATATTTGTACATAAGTTTATATACACACTAAAAACGCAATAATGTATTTATCATTAGGACTTATGAATTGTTTTGATATAGCATTCCTAATCATAATTGCAATAACTACACTACTTATTGCAGTTTTTGTTAGTAAACCTACATACTACTTATTTGTGTAGCACAAACTATATGATGCCCTATAGTTTCTTCCAACGATATGTACGGTTTTCCTTAGTGAATTATTTTAATTAGATATAAGGTGATTGCAAGAACATAATAAGAATAAAAGAGATTTACCAAAATAATTTAAATAGGTTTTTATTATTTAAAACTAATAACTTACATGACGATTTTCGTATCTGTAACTGAATTCAAAAACATAGAACTTTCATATAACCGTCCTACCCCCATTTTACCCCCTTATATATTTTACATAGGGAAGAAATTTCCTATAATATTTTCTAGGCTGATATCTACGCCCTAGAAAGAACCTACCGTCCAAATTTCAAGATAATAATAACAATAATTAAAACTTTACAAAAACTTTCATCCCCTTTTTTACCACCCTTAATGGGAGATTTTCCAGAACAACTTATACAAGTTTTTATTATTTAAAATTCATAATCTAAATGCCTATTTTCATATCTGTAACTTCAAAAACATAGAACTTTCATATAACATTCCTACCCCCATTTTACCCCCTTAGGGGAGGATTTTCGTGAAAT
This sequence comes from Melanargia galathea, assembly GCA_920104075.1. NCBI lineage: Eukaryota > Metazoa > Arthropoda > Insecta > Lepidoptera > Nymphalidae > Melanargia > Melanargia galathea. The sequence continues at coordinate 10,754,250 of OV049857.1, read as the reverse complement.
CTTTTCTAGGCTGATATCTAAGCCTTAGAATATACCTACCTTCCAAATTACAAGTTGATAATAACAATAATTAAAACTTAACATAAAAACTTTCAACCCCTATTTTACCACCCTTAAGGGAAGATTTTTCAGAATAAAATATACAGGTTTATATTATTTAAAACTAATAATTTAAATGCCGATTTCAGGTCTGTAACTTTAAAAACATAGGACTTTCATACAAACTTTCTACCCCCATTTTACCCCCTTAGAGGAAGATTTTAGGAATGTTAAATAGCCTATAACCTTTCCGGAAAACTGTACTACCAAATGCAAAAATAATTTTTCAAATCCGACTGGTACTTCCAGAGATTAGCGCGTTCAAACAGACAAACTCTTCCGCTTTATTATATTAGTATAGATATCTAGTTTTTTTTTATTTTTGATAATTTTCATTTGTCTAATTCTAATTCTCTCCAATCAGCTGCATGTTTTTCTTTGACTTTCAATGAAAATTGTCCCCTTTCAGCCAATGACTTTTGACTTCCAAAATTTTCTTTAAGTGGTTGTGTTTCTAATTTTGTGCTTGTAAAAGTAAAAATCTACGAATTTGACAATTTTACAACATCCACAAAATCGTCAAAATCAAAAACTTTTTGTTTATTTTAACTTTACTTTAGTATAATACATTTAGTAAGCTAGACATTTTAAGTAATAAGTTTCCTTATGATAACTGCAATAACTCTTACTTCTTGCGCTTATGACTAGTAAATGTGCCAAAAATTTATAAAACGTACTATAGTCATAAGTGCAATAACTGGACTTATTGCGATTATTTTATGTAATATTACAAAATATCAAAGCTATCCAAGTCATAACTCAAGATATTTCGGTTATGATTAGCTCCTTACACATCGTTATATTAGATATTGCAGTTATGGTAACCAACAGAACCGAAACTATTGAAGATACAAAAAAGACGTCTAAGACGAAAATATAGAGCTCATTTTCCTGATTACGGATATGGTCTTAAGTCAATTTGACCAAAAACTCGACTTATTGCACTCTTCGTTAGGACGGCAGTATAGGTAGATTACTATAGCGAACTTCCTTGATAGAAAGTATAAAGGTTGGAAAAGGGAGCGGGAACGTGAACCGGGAATTAACGAATCCCTCGCGATTTGTTCAAAACCGAAATTCATGCGAGCGAAGCTGCGGGCAGAAGCTATCACACATAATCACAATACCAATCCTAATAGCCTACTAATTCCTACTAATATTATAAATGTGAAAGTGTGGATGTTTGGGTGTTTAGATGTTTGTATGTTTGGATGTTTGTATGTTTGTTACTCAATCACGCCGCAACTACTGAACCGATTTAGCTGAAATTTTGAATGGAGATAGCTTATGCCCTGACTTAAAACATAGGCTACTTTTTATCCCGGAAAAGTATTCCTGTGGGACTAACATAGATATAATCTTCCAAAAACGCCATAGAGCGCGCTGACTGTTCTTAGGTAAATCACGTTCACATAACACATTATTGTAATAGTTTGCTGTGTTGCATGCATTTGCAACACATTGGCTACTTTTTATCCTGGAAAAAATGCACAGTTTCCATGGGATTTTGAAAAACCCGAAGTCTATATCTACAGCTATAGGTAGATTACTATAGCAAACTTCCTTGAACGTAGGTTTAAAGTTTGGAAAAAGGAGCGGGAACGGGAGCCGGAAATCCACGATTCCCTTGGGATTTGTGAAAAACCGAAATTCACGCGGGCGAAGCCGCGGGCAGAATCTAGTTATTTAATAATTGGAGACAAAAGGTGGGAAGACCTGTTCAGAGACTGTGATTTTATCATATTTCATGGAATTGTCTAAAACAAGGCAATCTTTATATTATGTAGTATTTACTCCATGTTAAAAGCTACAATCAAATCGAAATGCGACGTTCACATTGAAACCTATCTAAACATTATCGCATTTTTGTGAAGACAGTCGGAGGGGTGTTTAATATTTATAATATAAAACTACAAAACCAAAGTTGCACCCAATAGGCGGCTAACTTTGGGAGTTATGTCTAACTTTGTTAGTTTATATTTTACTTAGAGGAACACTGTCCGGTCATCAATAGGTGGCTAACTTTGAGAGTTACGTCTAACTTTGTTAGTTTATGTTTTACTTATAGGCACATTTTTCGCACAGGCAACAGCACAACTATATTGTAAAATTATAATAATTAATAAAACACATTTATTGCTATGACGTGGCTGTGACGAGTTTTAATCCAACAAAATACGAATATCATACAAGGGGCACAAATCTAAAAAATCTAAAGTTTTCACCGATCATGATAATATTGAAAAGTTTTTAAAGCACCAGATGAAAATTTTCTCGCTGCAAAAAATTTGAGTCCCGACTGGCACTTCGCTGATTTTTAGGGTTCCGTACCCAAAGGGTAAAAACGGAGCCCTATTAATGTCACTCGGCTGTCTGTCTGTCTGTCTGTCTGTCTGTCTGTCCGTCTGTCCGCCGGTCACAGGTCTCTAGCTCGCAGACGAAATGAGTTACAAACCTGAAATTTTGGTATTTAGTGTAAAACGTTAACCCAAAATCAAATATTGAATTAGAAATTGAATTAAATTATTTTTCAGGGGGGCTCCCATACATGAAAAAGGAGCCGGAAAAAAAAAATTTTTTCTTACCCTAGCTTGTGGGGTATCATTGTTTAGAGCTCATTAAGTAGAGTACAAATATATATTTTTTTAATTTTTATCTCAAAAAATAAGGGAATGGGAGGCCATCAAAGTTGTCAGTTTTAGACCATTTTTGTGACGGGGGCTATCTCAAAAACTAAACTAGTTGGGAATATGATATTTCAGTATATTATGTACTATATGCTCTATTTAAACAACAAATACTGAAAACAACGATTTATTAAATAGTTTATAAGCTCTGACCAAAATAAACGAACATTTTTTTGGGTTTTTCTTTCACGGTTTGTTGCGATGTCTAGCTCGGAAATTAAATATTTCTTAGACCCAAAATATTATATTGTTCATAATTATGTACGGAACCCTGAAAGAGCGAGGCCCGACTCGCACTTGGCTGATTTTATTAAGTTAAGCATAATAATAAGTAAGTAGGTACGTAATCTGAATGTAAAAAATACTTTTTGTTTCAGTAAATATTTTTGTTACTAATTAGGTAGGTACATCTTGTATTTTTTCGCTATTGAGGTGAAAAGTTGTATGTATCACACGATAGCAAACTTTTTGTTTCTTGTGCCTTTGAATCCCTCACTACACTCAGGATTCTATATAAGAATCACTCGCTACGCTCGTGATTCTAAATTAGAATCCTTCGCTCGCTCGGGATTCAAACTAGGCACTCGCAACAAACAATAATTTTGCTATCTTGTCAAACAAATAACTATTTTTAAATCGTAAGTATCAAAAGTTGAATTTTACTCACTAAGTGAATAATTTATTGTTCGAAATTTTCTAAATGAAATTCCGAGTAAACAGTAAGTAGGTACTTAAGTCAATGAAATTCCGAGTAAACAGTGTGTCTGCTATTCTAGGCAGATAGAATAGACTAATTGTAAGTAGTTTTTGTAAAAAAAAACCTTAATTTAATATTGAGGTTATAATATAAACTTAAACCTCAGTTTTAACCATAGAATTATTGGTCTCCGCTGCGCTCCGGTTTTAACGTAAAATATGTTGTTTCATAATTGTCTGATAACGCTAAAGAAAATAACGAGATTGAGAATGAAAGTAAGTAGGTAGGTAGGTACCTACCTATGTACTTAAAATTCAGTTTGTCGCGGGCAGATTAGTCATTATGCGAAAACTTTTCCCGTTCGTTAACGTGACCGACCCGTTGTGAGTTGTGACAGAATAAACTTCTTCAGTGGGGATATTCTCTGATTTAGTTAGGTACCAACAGAAAATGGTTGTCAACGAATTAGTTCTTTAGACATTGCTGTTTTAATGTGTGAAATGATATCACTGTTTATATTTCACATAGTAAAGCAGCAATGTATATCGAACTTATTCGGTGGCTATAAGTTTCAGAGAGAATAGCCCACCATGTCTTCTGCATGCAAAAGTATCACAAGGTCTATTGATACATCTTCATATAAAGCAAGCAGTGAAAACATCGATAAACCCTTATACCTATATCAGTATCAGAGCATTTTAATTTTTTTTGTTGTATTTTTAATTTCACCCTCAAAGGGAGCGGGGATACGTTTTGCGGTGCAGCGTGGAGTTAACCTCTACTCTGCTTTTTGCGTCTCTTTAGCTGGGGCCCCGCGGCGTCAAAAAAGATGATGTCGAATGATTAAACTTTCCTTTTCCATTTTTATCCACTGCAATAAACTCTCACTCGTAAATCCATACTAGATAGATACGAGATGGGAAGATGGGAAAATGAGGAATGGGGAAATGGGGAATTTCAGAATAAAGTCCTTGTAAAATTAATTAAGTATCGCTAAGTATCTTATTTCTTCTGTGGGGATAGTTGTTACGGTTTTACCATTATGACACACGGATAAAGTACGTACTTACTTAACTTAATCTTTCTTAAAACGTCTGCTTAATATAAAACAAAATGGCTTAACTTTTCAGTGAAAGGAAATAAAGTTAACGAAAAATGTTTTGATTATGTAAGTAGCTAATTCTCCGGCGAAACTTCCAAAACGGTCATAATGGGAGATAATTTTTCCCTACGTAACTAACTAACGTGACCAGATTTTGTTCCGCTCAAAACGGGACATCACACACTAATTAGCAAAAACAATGTGCTTACACGGTAAGAGCCACACGAGCGAAACGCATCGCATTTTTACTGATGACGTCATTGTTTTCAAATGGCGGCATCAGTACGCGCTGGAGGCATTAGAAAAGGCGTGTTTTATGGTGCTGAATTGTTTATTCAGATTCAAAATTATTCATTTCATGTAAGTACTTGTGGCTCTACGATAAGTCAAGAATCTATCACAAAGCACTCTAGTCTCTATTAGATAGTTTTCTGTAATGCCGGACATTGTAGTTTCCGGATTTTTTAAAAGAGATGAATTTTTGGCATTTTAACAAGTCAAATAGAAAGCTTGTGCTGGAAGTAGGCACGAAGACAGTCCTTCTATCTCTCGGATTTCAGTCCTCCCTCTATTAGAGCTATATGACAATTCAATATTATGTTCTGAGAAGAAAGCAGTACTGTCCTGGGGAAATCTAAGTGAATTGTCACCTGAGGCATAATTCTTTCGTGTGCCATTGAGTACCCCCATAAAAGGAGAGCAGCGTCCCCGTGAGCTATGGAGTTTATCTTTGCCCAAGATTATGGCAACTTTCGGTGATAAAGTCGTTCCGCTTTATTCATACAAGAAGCATAGACGGAAGAGGACAGATTACAGAAATAGATTAGTGTTCCATACCCAAATGGTAAAACAGGACTATATTACAACACTCCGCTGTCCGTCTGTCCGTCTGTCACCAGGCTGTATGTCATGAACCGTTAAACAGTTGAAATTTTCACTGCCGCTATAACAACAAATACTAAAAAAACAAAATAAAATAAATATTTAAGGGGGCTCCCGTACAACAAACGTGATTTTTTTGGCGTTTTTATAGATAGGTACCTACTGGTACGGAATTCTTCGTGCGCGCGTCCGACTCGCACTTGGTCGGTTTTATTTTGTCCATCAGAAACAATCGTTCTGTAGAACAGAACAATTCCTTTCCAATGTGTCAGTCATAATCCAGATTTATATTGAATCAGTTGCTGAACCTCCTCCTTTTTGGAAGTCGGTTAATGACTCAGTACGAATGTAGGGTTACTTAAATTCATTCCGATGTGATCGCACAATTTACCCGCCGCCCGGGTAGGAAACGGGTGAATACGGTCATAAAACTAGACGGGGGTAATATAGGCGTCGCAGTAATCCGGGTGACGCTGTATAATAAACCGGGCGTACGCCGGTTTATTGGAACGATAAATCCTGGAACACCCGGTTTGTTTATTTAGATTTGCTCATAGATTTGAGATGTTTAGAGATTATTCGGTTCGTAGAGACGGTTTTGGCCGAAGCTAGAGGTAAGTAGTTCAAGCGCAATCATCGCAATAATTGAGATTTTTTTGACGTGATAACGTCTTATAATCGATGAACGCCGGCTACACGCACGAAAAAGCATAATTCATTGTCACGTGCCGCGTACAAGCGAAAGCGCGGAAAAAGTGATAGGGGAGGCATGATCGGTCGACATAGCCGAGGTTGCACGCAAAAGCGCGGAACAAGCGATAGAGAGGCAATGTTTTCTTATGACGTAGTCATGTATAAATTTATCGTCCGAAATCGACTTTACAGGCAACCAATTTTTTTTTAATTCAACTACAAGTTAGACCTTGACTGGAATCTCACCTGATGGTAAGTGACGCTGCAGACTAAGATAGAAGCGGGCTAGCGGCTGCACAAACACCGGATCTGATCAAATCGAAAAAAGTGATGGGAAAAACGCAGGCGGAATTTTTCTTCGCCATTTTGTTCGCGCAAATAATAATTAATTATGACGTTCTCCTAACATTTCCACACGATACTTTGGAACGGAATTTCATTCATTTGGAAAAGCGCGTTTTCCGCTTGCGTTAAACCGCCCGCGTTTTTCAGTTACATCTTTCCCTTCCCGTCTGTGTGCTTAGTCTAAATCGGAGCACTCGAAAACGAACTCGAAAACTATTGATCGATTTCAGAGTAAAATAGACCTAAAATGGCTTGTATTAAGGTTTGAGTTCGCCAATACATTCAGCATTGTTCGAATTGTTCGTTTTCGAGTGCTCCGATTTAGACTAAGCACACTGATCGCACAATAAAGGCGCACCCCGGGCACGCAATACATTTTATGTTATAAACTAGCGGTCCGCCCCGGCTTCGCCCGTGGTACATATATAGCCTATAGCACTCAAGGCTCACGTACTTACCCAACGGTGAAAGAATTTTTAAAATCCGTCCAGTAGTTCCTGAGATTGGCGCGTTCAAATAAACAAACATTACATTAGTATAGATAAATCCTGCAATAAATATCAGATTACGTCTCATCACGCAATTTCATCATGCAGAGAATAAAACTTAGATATATTTGGTTATAGTGATCCAAATAGAATAAAATTTATTTGCTTATCTAAATAGTTTACATAGTAAATAAACTTCAGTAGGTTAAAAGTATAGAATGAATTATGTTAAGTATAAATTGCAATGAGTAGGTTAAAAGGATAAGATAAACTATGTTATAAATTGCAAGGAACTGCACAAACATCGGCCAGTCAACAAAGTAACAAGTGTAAATTGAAAATTTAAAAAACCCCCGACATTCGCCATTTTGTGGCGGCAACCATCTTGGATTTGCAATAGTGCTATTCTACTAGTCAAGCCCTTTCATTTGATACCCATATTAAGGGATTTGTGAAAAAATATGTAATCCGCCATTTTGTAGCGGCGGCCATCTTGGACCAATTTTCATCAAACATAGCTAAGAACACTCTCGACTAAATCACCTTTCGAACAAAAAAAACCGCATTCAAATCGGTTCACCCGTTTGAGCGCCACAGGGGAACAGACAGACACACACACACACACACACACACACACACACACACACACACACACACACACAGACACGTCAAACTTATAACACCCCGTCGTTTTTGCGTCGGGGGTTAAAAATAGAAAAACTCAATAATATTAAGCGAGAATTCCACGGTGTTGAGAATTTCCGAGTGAAGATTATTATTGTAGCCTAATGGTTACTCGGGCTCCTCGATGGCGAGTGGCGACTATCGATCCCGCTCCGTCAGATTCTTGTGCTATGATATCAATGAAAAACAAAATTAGTTTGCTCTACTCTGCCAAAAGCGACATAGGTAACCGGACACTTTTGTAGGGAAACCACTTATGTATCTATACATAATTTCGTATACGAAATTATGTATTCAAATACGGCAATGATCTACAAGGAGGCATTGTTGTGGGTCTTGTGAATGACGAAAAAATTGAAAAAGTTTCGGTATATGAAAATGATAAATCTATCTATACATATAATCAAATCGTAGACTTTCCTGAAAATGATAAAACTTCACTCATTATTTCAAACATCTCTCTTTACCACTATATTTCCTACCACCACCATTATAGCCTTTTAACGTCCCACTGCTGGTCACAGGCCTCCTCTCTAAGAGAGAGGAATTTGGAGCTTAGAGCTTAAACCCACGCTGCTCCAATGCGGATTGGCGGACTTTAACGACCCCGTGATCTGCGGTCGAATATGCTAACCACTAGACCAACGAGGCATATTTCCCAGGATTTTTTTATTATTTTTAAATTTCACCCCTAGCACTCAAGGACCCCTCGCAAGTTCCAGATAACACCACCCCCCGCACAGTGCACAGTGCAATTAACACGCTCGCGACATCCACCGCTTGTCGAACCCGCCTGCAATCACGACGACCCTTGATGCCTTGATTACTCTCGCAAATAAAAAAAAATATATATATATAAAAACTCGATCACGACGACCGTTGATAGTTCCACTCCAAACGTTTCAGAGAGATCATTTGCGAAACGCAAGCCTGAACGCACCTTGCGAATTGATACGATATTGATGTAGTGCGTACCTTCTTATCTATTAATTTTTCCAGTTTTTATTGAATTCCATACAAATACCACCACGATCACCACTTTAACGTCCCACTGCTGGGAACAGGCCTCCCCTGTCATAGGAGAGAGGGATATACAGCTTAGACTCGCTACGTCGTTCCTTCAATTGGCGGGCTCTAACGACTTTTGTTAAACCAGGAGTCAGGACCGACGGCGTGCTCTCTGAGGCACGGTGTTGAAACATCTACCAATTCCAGGCTGAAAAATCCAATTCATAACAATTATTTGGCCGATTAATCGAACCCAGGACCTCGTGATCCGGAGTCGAACATGCTAACCACTAAACCAACGAGCTATACCTTAATTGCCAAAATACCTCAGATGTGAAGGCGAAAGTCTTCGAACAGTGCGTATTGCCAGTGGCAATATTTGCCAGTGATGACTTATGTAGGTACCAACTTTGAAGAAAGAAATTTGATTTTGACAGTGCATATATCTATCGGTTGAAGCGGTCCCGGTTTACTATTCTATATAAACTCTGTCCCAAGTAACATAGGTACCTACCTACTTCAGCAGAGGGATTAGGGGATTATGTCTCAAGTTGTGGCACAAAGGCCATAAACCACCGCGATATTGCTCCAGCGCACGCATTAGCCGGCTGCCGGCTGCGGCCAGTTAGCAGGATTTATGACGCGATAGTTACGTAATGTGGTCATTAATTAACGCTAAATTATTGTATGATGCCATAATATTACCTTGTTGTAGACCTACGATATAAACAGAAGATAATAGCGCAAGTACTCTTTTTGCAAGTAATGAGACTTCGTTTGCCGGTTTGATTTAGAAAAAAAATGATTTATTCCCAAAATAAATTCCGAATGATATTAGTTAGGGCCAAATAAATTCTCCATCATTCATTATCATCTAACATGTTCACAATCTATGTATAGATACAGATATATAAAATGCGAGTGTCTGTCTGTCTCCCACCAGACCAGACCAGAGACAATTTAGAAATTATAAAAATCCAAATTGCCACTGCGGGGAATCGTTCCGAGGACCTCCCACAATAAGACAGTTTTGTAGCAAGTTCGAACCTCATAATTCCAGTCACCGTAACTTTTTTTACAGATCAGAGCAATCGTACGCGCGCACCCTGGCGTCGTTATCCTCGGCCAACGCGCTGGCCATCCCCTGGGCGGCGAGCGAGGCGCGGCTCACCCTGCCGGCGGCGTTGGGCGTCGCAGGCATACCAGCGCTGGTCATCACCGACGCGACCGGGAAGCTCCTCACTGCCAACGGCCGACAGCATCTCGCTGCTGACCCACTTGGATTGGTGATTAGATCTAGAACTATCCAGTGCTTTTAGTGTTCTTCATGTTTGTTGCCATTTACAATTCAGTTGCCTGCAGGTCACTATAAAAGCGGCCGAACAAATTTTCAATAGCTAAGAACCATCCTGACTTTACTTATGTAATGGTATAATCAAATACAAAAAATCGCATTCAAAGCGGTTAAGCCAGAAGCAAGCAAACGTACCTATGTACATACCATATTGCATACAAGTCGAATTAAAAAAACTATTTTTTTGAAGTCATATAAAAATGGGTTAACCTCAATCACACGTGAATGAAAGTGATGATGTGACCTAAGATGGTACACGTTTGCCTAGAAGATGCCTATTCACTCTTTTTTAAAGATATCCAGATTAAGATTAGGTATCTGCATAAAAAAACTGACAGGGGCAATAATCAATATTTAATTGGCGTCAATAAAAACTCATCTCGAATCTCGATATATTCCCATTTAAAAACATTGAACTTACTTAAGTAATATCATTTATAGTCCAGTAACTTTAGGATTTGCTAGTATGGGGTACCTTGCGTTAAATCGGGTAGTTCTGATTTTTTGCAGACTTGTTTATGATGTTGGCCCAATGATTAATCCAAGTTTGTGACCTCGAGCGACGAACGCAACTTTGTCAAAAATAGATAAAACCGTGAAAATTTGGGATTTTTTTCAGATTTAGGAGATTATAACCCAAAAGGACTAGTTCTTGACACTACCTTTTCAGGGCGTTTTTAAAGTAGAATAAAATTGCTACAATTTAAGACCAGAACCAGCTCTGTAGGTACATTACGTACTGAGATGCTCGCGACTTCACTTGCGTGAATTCTTAATCTCATACAAACTTCCATCTCCCATTGTACCAACTTAGGGGTAGTTTTTCTAAAATTCCTTCAACACGTAATTCTTAATTTTTAACCGAAAATCTAAATCCCAATTTTCATATATATAACTTGATAAATGACGAAAACGTGACGGGGTCGCATTTAAACTTTCATGCCCTACTTAACCCACTAGTGGATAGAAATTTCAATAATCCTGAAATTCGTATTTTTTATTTTTTATGGAAAGCCCAAATACCAATTTTCATGGATGTAACTTGAAAAATGACAGACTTTCATACAAACTGTCATCCCCTATTTAATCCCCGTAGTGGTGGAATTTCCAATAATCCTTTCCTACTGTACGCTTATATCATAAAAGGAAGCTACTGTGAAAATTTCAAGTTTCTAGCTTCAAGAAGCTTGTCCTGACTGACTGATCATCAACGCACAACCTAAACAACTGAAAGCTACGAACTTGAAATTTTCACAGTAGCTTCCTCTTATGATTTAAGCGCACATTAAGAAAGGATATTTGGAAATTCTACCCCTAAAGGGGTTAAATAGGTGACGAAAGTTTGTATGAAAGTCTGTCATTTATCAAGTTACATCCATGAAAATTGGTATTTGAGCTTACGATAAAAAATAAAAAATATGAATTTTAGGATTTTTGAAAATTCTATCCGCAAGTGTGGCACCGGATTAAGAATAGTGCCACTCCATCTCTTCCCGTGGATGTCGTAAAAGGCGACTAAGGGATACCATCACCAGGAGACGGGCAGCAGCGTCTTCCTGAGATTCAACCAAAAAACTGCGATCACCAACCCGCCTGCCCAGCGTGGTGATTACGGGCAAAAACCTCCCATGGACAAAACGCCGCAACAAAGGCCCCCAGTTCCCGGTAGCTCCACTATTCCCGATTACGGCAGCGATCGTGGTAACGGTGGGGCAGGGGGTGCTAAGAATCTCCGGGTTACGGCAGGCTGCCACAAACGACGACTCCATCTGGCAACGTACAACGGACGAACGATGAGACTGGACCACCACCTTGCCGAACTCGAAGTAGAGTTAGATCAAATAAACTGGCACATTCTAGGGCTATCAGAAATCCGTAGACAGGGGGAGGATACGATTACCCTAGAATCCGGAAATCTACTGTACTTTCGAGAAGGCAGTCAGCTCTCCCAGGGTGGTGTCGGTTTTCTCATAAATAAGTCCCTTACTAACAACATTGTGGAAATCAGTAGCATATCGGAGAGGGTAGTGTACTTGGTTATTAAATTAACAAACAGGTACTCACTCAAAGTTGTGCAAGCCTATCTACCAACTTCGAAAGCTGCTGATGAAGAGGTTGAGGCCGTATATGAAGATATCTCCAAGGCCATTCAAAACACAACCAAGGCTAACTACAATGTTGTTATGGGGGACTTTAACGCCAAAGTGGGAGTACAAGTACATGCCGATGAAACTAAAGTAGGACCCTTCGGCCTGGGTCGCCGAAATCACAGGGGGCACATGCTGGTCAACTTTCTTGAGAAGGAGGGTCTCTTTCTCATGAATTCCTTCTTTGAGAAAAAGACCCACAGAAGGTGGACCTGGCATTGCCCCGGTAACGTGACAAGGAACGAGATTGACTTCTTCATATCAGACAAACGGACTATATTCAGAGATGTTTCTGTAATCGGAAGGGTGAACACTGGTAGTGATCACCGGTTGGTCAGGGGCACTCTGGATATCAATTATCACCTGGAAAGATCCCGATTGATGAAGTCAACGCTCAGACCTTCGCCTCCCGAAATAGCCATGGGGTCCGAACCATTCCAATTGGAATTGAGAAACAGCTTCGCGGCATTGGAAACCATCACTAACGTTGATGAGAAGACCGACACTATTGTGAAAGTCCTCCGGGAAGTGGGTCACAAATACTTCCGGCCACAACGTAAAATCAGAAAGTCCAAACTTTCTCAGACCACTCTCGACCTTATGAAAAAACGACGGGAAATGTCACCTACCAAGCAGAAGTGTTCGTCAGATGAGCTCAACAAGAGAATAAAAAAGTGCATACGACGCGATATCCGTTCCGCTAATACGCTTGCAATTAAAGAAGCGATTGAGCGGAACAGAGGATCGAAAGTCTTTGCAAAGCCTCTGGGAGCGAGCCAGATGACGAAACTAAAGACTCAGCAGGGTGACATTGTCAAATCTAAGATCGAGATAGCAAAGGAAGTCGAGAAATTTTATGGACATCTGTACGAATCACGCGCGGCCAAACCAGCTGATCCACGTGCCGACCCTCGAGCCACACTGACTCGACATTACACCGAGGACATACCGGACGTTGACCGAGACGAAGTTGAGGCCGCCTTGAGACAGCTCAAGAACAACAAAGCTCCGGGGGATGACGGCATTACCTCAGAACTACTCAGAGCCGGAGGGGCTCCTGTTATACAGGAGTTGGCAAATTTATTCAACTACGTCATTCACAATGGCACCACACCGGAGTCGTGGAGCAGAAGTGTTGTGGTCTTGTTCTTCAAGAAAGGCGACAAATCTTTATTGAAGAACTATCGTCCCATCTCACTTCTGAGCCACGTTTATAAGTTGTACTCAAGAGTGGTCACAAATCGTCTTGACAAAAGACTTGACGAGTTTCAGCCTCCGGAGCAGGCTGGATTTCGACAAGGCTATAGTACCATGGACCACATCCTTACTGTTCGGCAGATTATCCAAAAGACAGAAGAATATAATCAGCCGCTGTGTATGGGATTCGTAGACTATGAAAAAGCCTTCGACTCAATCGAAATCTGGGCTGTTCTGGATTCTCTGCAACGATGCCGTGTTGACTGGCGATATATCGAGGTGTTGAGATGTCTGTATAGCGCCGCTACGATGACCGTCCAAATTCAAAATTCCCAAACTAAACCAATCCAGTTGCGCCGAGGTGTGAGACAGGGTGACGTTATTTCACCGAAATTGTTCTCCAACGCACTGGAGGACGTTTTTAAAACATTGAACTGGGAAGGACGGGGAATCAATATAAACGGCGAGTACATCTCACATCTTCGATTTGCTGACGACATCGTCTTATTCGCGGAGTCTCCGGCTGAATTAGCCCGAATGCTGCGGGACCTTGATGGGGCCTCCCGTTGTGTTGGTCTCGGCATGAATCTTGAGAAGACTAAGGTCATGCTTAACTCACGTGTCATGCCGGAACCAATAACCGTCGGTGGTACTACACTCGAAGTCGTTGAAGAGTATGTCTATCTTGGGCAATCTCTCCAACTAGGTCGAGACAACTTTGAGAAGGAAGCCGACAGGAGGATTCGTCTGGGTTGGGCAGCATTTGGGAAGTTACGTCAAGTCTTTTCGTCATCTCTGCCGCAATGCCTGAAGACAAAAGTCTTTGACCAGTGCATCCTACCTGTGATGACATATGGAGCCGAGACGTGGACACTGACGGTGGGGCTTGTCCACAGATTCAAAGTCGCTCAACGGGCTATGGAGCGAGCTATGCTTGGAGTCTCTTTGAAGGATAAAATCAGAAATGAGATTATTCGGAAAAGAACTAAAGTAACCGACATAGCTCGCAGGATCAGCTCGTTGAAGTGGCGATGGGCAGGTCACATCTGTCGGAGGACCGATGGCCGCTGGAGCAGACGTGTCCTCGAGTGGAGACCGCGAACCGGCAAGCGCAGCGTAGGGAGACCCCCGGCTCGGTGGTCCGACGACCTTAAAAGGGTCGCTGGCCGGGATTGGATGCGAAAGGCAGAGAACCGGACGGTGTGGCGCACCCTGGGAGAGGCCTACGTCCAGCAGTGGACGGAAATAGGCTGATGATGATGATGATGATCCGCAAGTGGGTTAAGTAGGGGATGAAAGTTTAAATGAGACCCCGTCACGTTTTCGTCATTTATCGAGTTATATCCACGAAAATTGGTATTTAGGTTTTCAGTTAAAAATTAAAAATTACATGTCGAAGGAATTTTGGAAAAACTACCCCTAAGTTGGTACAATGGGAGATGGAAGTCTGTATGAGATTAAGAATTCACGCAAGTGAAGTCGCGAGCATCTCAGTAAGTAATGTACCTACAGAGCTGGTTCTGGTCTTAAATTGTAACAATTTTATTCTACTTTAAAAACGCCCTGAAAAGGTAGTATCAAGAACTAGTCCTTTTGGGTTATAATCACCAAAATCTGAAAAAAATCCCAAATTTTCGTGGTTTTTTCGTTTTTTGACAAAGTTGCGTTCGTCGCTCGAGGTCACAAACTTGGATTAATAATTGGGCCAACATCATGAACAAGTCTGCAAAAAATCAGAACTACCCGATTTAACGCAAGGTCATATTACTAAAGTTACTGGACTATTAAAGCAAAGATTAAAGCAATTTATTAAAGCAGCCGCTATCTGGCGCTGCCTGAATAAAAGAGCCGGTTTGGATACATGAAATTCATAGGCTCGCGGTAGTTTGGCTGTCGAGCGATCTCATTTACATAGCATTCGCATAACTGCACTGCGCAATCGCTGCCCTCTTCTCGAGCCAATTGTCCTTTTAACTGGACTGGGTTTTTGTTACAAGTCACGGCAAATAAGTCTAGCGTTGACCTTCAATGCGCAGAAGTCGAAAATGAGGTATCTCGGGTGGTGAGGAGGTCGCGGGGAGGGCGTGGGGATCGTTCGTAAGCACAGATTAGCTCTCGCGGATCCCTCGTAAGCGCTGATTGGCTCTCCAATCGTATTGTGTCCCGCTCACTCGTACGACGCTGCGCGCACTTGATGGTCAGCGCTCGACTTACGTGCCGGGGGTTTATACATTGTTGCTCATGAACTAAGCCAGTACATCAGGTCAGAATCTGATGATGGGATCCTGGAGAAATCGAGGGAACTCTTCAAATTTTATACCATAAAATTTTGAGAGTTCCCTCAATTTGATTTTTGGACTGAAGTGGATTTAAGTTTTTCTTAAAATATAGCTTGTGTGTGTGTAGAATTTCCCGTGGGCCCAGCGGCCGGTGTCGGTGCTGAACGAGCAAGCGCTGCTCAAGATGGCGCGCCACCCTGCCGTCGTGCTGTTCATAGGTAGAATACACTCATTTACGAACCTTTACTGACAGGCATTTATCTTCTTTTTCTTTTAAATAAATGAAAATCAACGTTTGTCTGTACGTATGTCCTCCATGAACTCTTGAACTATTCTTCCGATTATGACGACAGATTGGTGAGTTGTTCTGCCGTGAAGTTTCCTGGCCCAAAGAATCTATCTAAAAATGAATAGAATAAAAAACGATAGCGAAGTACCGTGGAATTCAGTAACAAGAGATAAAGTTCGTAAACTAAAACCCGACTACTAATTTAGTGTGCAGAAAAACGCGTATTCAACTGCGTACTAATGAGAATTCGAACGGAAGAAAGCGCGGGGCAAGCAACTAGTGGTGCCATCTGATATGTATATCCGAAATTAACTTAATATTCTAGTTAGAGCCGCGAAGGTCACTTCTCGAATTTTTCGTATATAAAATGTAGCCTATGTCACCCGGACTGTGTACAATGAATCAATTGATACCTCGTTCATCAAAATCGACCCATTACTTTACTACGGTGGAATACACAGAATCTAATACAAAATCGGATACAAACATACATACATACATAGACTGCTAAAATCATAATCCTTCCTTTTGGCTTTGCCGTAGTCGGGTAAAAAATCGAATCAACTACGTACCCTGTAATGAAAACTTATAAAATAACACACCTTCTTTTCTAGACGACGAGGACTCCGAGATCGAATTCTCCGAATCTGTGCTAACACCGTCAGCAGAGTCTTACTACGAGGAGTGCAGCATCCAGTACCCGGGCTTCTGCCCCTACCAAAACTCCTCCGACGACGAGACCATGGATTTCGACTACACCACCACCAAGACCTCCGCCAGGTCGAGGAAGAAGTCCTTCAAGCACGTCATGTTCTACATCGGCATAGATGGTACGGACAGCGCCGACATGATCCGAGAGCACATCGGCCTCGACGACGCCGTGCCCTTGCTGACGGCGATAGACTTCCCCAAGCAGCGCATGGTCACCATGAAGTACGGCGACGAGATCACCACGGACTCCGTGCAGAACTTTGTCGACGCGTTTCTGAGCGGGAACGCCGATTTTAAACCCCTGAAGCCTTATAGTGAGAAATGTTAAACAATAATAATTGACCTGTCAGAAAATACTCTGGCCTCGATTTTGCTGACAGTACAACAATTGATAACAAATTGTTATGATGATACTTACATGATCAGAGAACACATCGGCCTCGACGACACCGTGTCTTTGCTGACGGTGATTAGCCAAACATCGCATGGTCACCATGAAGTATGGCGACGAGATCACCACGGACTCCGTGCAGAACTTTGTCGACGCGTTTCTGAGCGGGAACGCCGATTTTAAACCCCTGAAGCATTATTGCATCCAAAAGATCAGCGTTTCAAATATTAAGTGTGGAGTTAATAAGGCCGGAGACATACTTATAACAATTTTCAATCCATCCAATCCAATCCAATCGGTCGCGACATTGAGTCGGGTGTTTATGTAGTAAATGTGTCAGCTGGTCATAGAAAATAATACACGATGTTGACCTGACAATGATGGGAAAATAATTTAAACTCGATTTTGCTGACAGCACAACAATTGATAAAAAATTGTTATGATGATACTGACATGATTAGAAATCATTTTCAGCTCAATGGCAAAGGTTTACCACAGAAGAAACAAGTTGTGTCATTGTATTTAAATAACATACCTAATTAGTTCTAAAGCACTAGACAAGTTTCGATAAAGTTTGTGTGATTGCAGTAGTTACGACTCGTGAATGAGTGTAGATGGGTA
The DNA here is from genome assembly GCA_920104075.1 of Melanargia galathea. Classification (NCBI taxonomy): domain Eukaryota; kingdom Metazoa; phylum Arthropoda; class Insecta; order Lepidoptera; family Nymphalidae; genus Melanargia; species Melanargia galathea. Next base: position 10,736,576 of record OV049857.1, on the reverse strand, counting down.
ATGACAGCCTTAGTAAGGTTGAGTAGGAAACGTTTTTAGTAATTTATCGTCATAAAAGACAAAAAGGCAATTTCTACCATAAAGTTAAATACTTAAATAAAATAACATTAGTTTTTTATATAAGTAGGTACCTACGTGCCTAGGTAAGTAGCCAAATAGTAATAGACTAGCATTCTTTATAAATATAATAATTATTAAACACTTAGACCGTAGGTATAGGATGGTTTTTACAAATTCCCAACTATTAAGCTATAGTCGGAATTACAATCAATAATGTAGATATTCAGTCCCATACAAACTCTAATTAGGTACCTACTGTTCGTGAAAAATTAGTGGTCATATTATGAGAGTTATAGGTAAGCAAAAGTACAAATTAACTTCAAACTACTTTATTAAATCTTAATATTTTTACCTAAGGTACCTGGGTCGAATATGGCCAGACGGTAAATGTGGCCACATACTGTTATTTCTAAAAGGCGATATTTTTATAAACTAAACGCTGCGGTACATGGTCGCGAGTCCCGAACTTATCCGAACGGCGCACCCGCTACCCCTCCCGCACAGACGCCAGTCGCTCAGGTTTCGTCGAAGTGGAAGACCGCGTCATCGCTATTAAAAATCTCACGTAAGTTTTATCCTGCATTACTGTTAGTTTTCGATTTCATTAGTTTCTATTTATGTTTTTATGCTGTATGGCAATTATATTTTGTTACTTTTGTGTATATTTCTCAAAATACTTTTGTGTTTATGATCCGTAGGAATAAAAACAAAAAAATGGCGTGACTGAAAATATGGCCAACGAATGGCCATATTTAACGTATAAATTATTATTGACACCTAAACTTTTTACTTTTTTGTTTTAGGTCATGCCGCGATACAAGTGTAAGGGTATTCGAGGTAACTGGAGCGATGAAAATATGAAATTAGCTTTACTTGCTGTCAAGCAAGGTACGATGAAGGTGTATACGGCTGCTAAACATTACAATGTGCCAAGACGGACTTTGAGACGTTATTTGGAAGAGAAAAAAGAAATGAAATCTATTTTGGGGAGAAAACCTCTTCTTGACACTCAACAGGAAAAGGATTTGGCATCCCGTATTATCCGTCTTTGCAATGTGGGATATCCATTAACACAACGTGTACTCCGTACGAGCGTCAAGACGTTCTGTGAGCGAAACAATATTTCAGGGTCCAGTCGCGGCTTGATGGTTGGACGAGATTGGCTTAGAGGCTTTCTCAAACGTCATAAGAATATAAGTAGACGGAAAGCACAAAATCTTAATCCTGCACGGGCACAAAAGCTAAATAAAGCTGTAGTTGCTGACTATTTTGCCAAGTTAAAAAAGATTCTTGAAGAGAACGATATTATGAATAAACCTGAACGTATTTTTAACATTGACGAGAAAGGGTGCCAGTTGAATTTACACAAAGCACCACAAGTTTTGGCTGCACGTGGGACAAAAAGAGTACATCTTGTAGCAGCTGAACACGGTGAAAATGTCACCATTGTTTCATGTGCCAGTGCTTTAGGCCACGCGATTCCACCCATGATACTGTTTAAAGGAAAACGAATGAAACCAGAATGGCTGGATTCTTTACCTACCGGTGCAATAGCCCAGATGACTCCCAAAGGAAGCATGAACATGGAAACTTTTGTGAATTGGATACACCATTTCGCAAAATTTAAACTACCAGGACCTTGTCTGCTTCTGTTTGATGGCGCTAAATGCCACCTTGATTATTCCATAGTTGAGGCCGCTGGAAAATATGAAATAAAGCTCTTTTGTCTCCCCAGTAATACGACACACGAGTTGCAGCCGATGGACAAAACGGTATTCCGTTCCTTCGAATATTACTGGGATCAAGAAATATTGACATATTGGTCTGTTCACGAAGACAGAAAAATTACCAAACATAGGTTTGGAGTGATATTTTCGAAGGTATGGGATAAAGCTGCGACACCTGCAAATATCAAAGCTGGATTTGAAGCAACTGGGATTTTTCCATTTAATCCAGATAGAATCCCAGAAGAAGCATATGCTCCGAGCATACCTACTTACAATCCTGCAACACCTAAACCTTGTTCTGGAAATCAAGAAAATGAAGACCCTAATGACAGTGACGCTACTGACGCAAGTTATAGTCTGTTGGCTCCTCCTCCTCCTCTTAATAACGAAGATGATAATACCTGTTCACCTACGCCACTGACTAGTCAGGGTCCAGCTCAAAGAGAGAGCTTAGACAATAACATACTGTCTCCTCCAAATAATAGCACTAATAATAACTCACAATTTATAAGACATCTTGTTCCAAATGATGGCGATTGTGTATTGATAACTCAGCGTCCTGCTGAAAATGATTGTTCACTATCTCTGCAACGCTCACTATCTCGTTCTCTAAATTGTTGCTCAGACAATAACACGACGCCGCTTTTTTTCCATCGTCCTATTTCAAATGATACCATTGACGATATTCTACAGTGTAATGAGTGTCCAGGTCAAGACAATGGATTGAATGTTGACATTCCGTATGTTCTGCAATCACATCCAAGTAATATTATAGAAAATACTTTTTCAAGAAAGAACTACGTTCTGTCCCCAAAGAACTCTAGCTCTTATGTTTTCGACAGCAGTGATGACGTCGCATTAGTTGATTTAAAACAGAAAAAGGGTAGTACAGACATTTCGAGACTGGACTCAAATCTAGTTGGCTTCGCGAGACTTAATGACTCATATCAGTCGTTTTGTGAAATGTTAAAAACGCCAGAAAAGATATCAAGCCCGAAAACGGCTCCTAGGGCGAAAGCTATTAATAGCCTCGCTCAAGAATTGACAACATCAACTTTTGCAGACAAGAAAGATAAACCAGGGCCGTCTAAAATTACTTCACAAAAACGAAAAAATATACCAAAGTCAGCTAAAGGTGCTTTACAAAAGAAAAAAATTACTCCACAAAAAAGAAAACAAGATCCTGGAAAAACGGACAAGAGACAATCGGTATCTAATAAGGTTCCTTTGAAAATTTCGCATGGTGAAGACGATTCTAGAAACACTGCGGAGTCTTGGTACTGTTTTGTTTGTAATGAAGATAGAGTAGCTGACATGAGGTCATGTTTCTTATGCGCAGCCTACGTTCATGAGGACTGCGTTGGCTTAACCGCAGAAGATACGGATAAATTTGTATGCATTCAGTGTAGTGAGGATTAAGCTACAGTTTATTAAGTATTTTCTTTAGATTTGAATTGATTATTATTACTGATATTCACAATTGATCTCTTTATTTAATTGATCTCAGACATTTTAATTTTTGTTTATTTCTTACTTAAGGATTGATTAAGACCAAACGTAGAAGACATACTTTTTTGAATGTTATTTTTTTTACTATCCATTGGTAGATAGTTTTATAATTCGTTCCCATTTAGTTTTTTGTACCTCTAATAAATATATTATATAAAAACTGATATCTTCTTTTTTTTTAATTACGCCCCTACAGTTATTTTAAAATTATGTAGTAATTATTATTCATACAGTAAATATGGCCATATCTATGGGCATATTAACCTACCCCGTCGGAAATATGGCCATTATCCAAATTTTTAAAAAGAGTAAAGAATATCTGTAAATATTTAACGTTTTTCATATTTTTTCTAATAAAAAGAAAGTTTGATAGATACTCTTTGAGTTAAATACCCTAGCTTGCCCTCTAGTCTTAAAAAACATAATAATAATAGACACGAAACCTTAAGGTGGCCATATTCGACCCAGGTACCTTACTATGTTAACAATTTTTGAGAGCACAATACGGCATCGTGAGAGGTGCTCACATTTGACTTTGTCACTAGAGAACTAACAAAAATAAGTTTCCAATCGTGGATGAGAACTAATTTTCACGGACATTTTGACGATATATCTAGTATATCAAGTCAAAGTAATCAATGCTATTTGAGGATTAGTGTTTGCCATGGAAGATTCACAGTTTGTTAGCATAGTTGGCAATTTCTAAACAATCAGACCATAATTAGTTTCATAGAATTTGGTAGTGACTTTTAATTTTTACTTTTGTATCTGTGATCTGTTTTAATTAAAACTAATAAAACACTCGATGCATTTAAATAAAGTAGACTTATCAAAAATAAAAAAAAAGATAAGTGTTAAAAATTAAATGTGTTTTATTTAATTCCTGTCCAATAAGTAATTGATATAACCAAGCCAAAAGGAAGGGTTGTGATTCGAGCAGTCTATGTATGTATGTATGCAGGGCTGGGCAAAATACTTGCTTTTCTTTAATTGAAAAACATTTGTGCCCAGTGCCAACTGAGTTCGGGTTTTACTGTGTCGCGGTCGGCCCGGCCGGCGACCAAGCGCGTTTGGAACCCCCATAGTTTTAGTTCCTAAAGGTACCTTTTGTGCCTACAGTGTGAAGAAGAGAGAGAATATAGTGCGACCAAGCTTTCTGTGAAATGGCAAAAAGTGGAACTACGGCCGCCATTAGTGATGTGCGGAATCGATTATCAATAATCGATTAATCGATTATTAAAATGATCGATTGCAATCGATTATGATTTTGAATAATCGATCATGATCGATTATGAAGAAACTAGCAGTTGCCCGCGACTTTGTTCACGTGAATTCATACAAATCTCAAACAAACTTGTATTCTCTATCCTCTATTGCTCTATTGTCCTCATTTTTCTCTCTCTCTCTCTCTCATACTAACATTTTTCTTATATCGCAAGCTGTGGCAATCTCTAAGTGGGTCTACATTATAGCAAATTTTTTTTTGTATATTTAAATATTGTCTGTTTAACCATGTTTTTTTTGTAACCTGTTGATTGTCCTCTTCAAATAAATAAACAAATAAATAAATAACTAAATGTAACTGCCTTGGGGGTGAAATTCCAGAAAATCCTGAAACACCTAAATATTTATTTTAACTGAAAGCCGAAATACCAATTTTCATGGAAATAGATTGAAAATTTGACGGAGTTTCTATATAACTAGCGGTCCGCCCCGGCTTCGCCCGTGGTACATAATATATAGCCTATAGCACTCAGAGATCACGTACATATCCAACGGTGAAAGAATTTTTGAAATCGGTCCAGCAGTTCCTGAGATTAGCGCGTTCAAACAAACAAACTCTTCACCTTTATAATATTAAGTATAGATTTTCCATCCTCTATTTAAACGCCTTAGAGGTGGAATTTCCAGTAATCCTTTCTAAGGGGCTTATTACACTATACTATTTATTGGATCCTATATCTATGACTACCTACTAGAAAAATGATAGTGTAATGCCTTTATTTCAAGGATAAAATCTATCTCCATTCCAAATTTCAGCCAAATCGGTTCAGTAGGTGCGGCGTTAGAGAGTAACAAACATACACACACACAAACTTTGACCTTTATAATATTAGTGTGATAGTGTGAATATTAGTGCGATAAATAGTTACCTAGTAGGTAGGTACAGGTAGGTATATTTAATTTTAATCAATTAGGTACATTAGTTTTTAATTAATCTATTTAATTTTCTAATCTCTTTTGAAATAAATCTAAAAAACACTGTTTGTTTTTCTCTTCTCAGAACAGTCTAAAATAAATGCATGGGTGGTTCAGAAAGTTTTTCCAGAAAGGAGACCAGTTTTTTCAGTTCTTTCTAAGAATTATTTCATAATCGATCAATAATCGATTAATAATCGATTATTGATCGATCACGCTTACTGGTGTTATCGATTAATCGATTATCAAAATAATCGAATCGGCACATCACTAGCCGCCATCTTGGAAAACATATTAGTGTTGTCAGTTCCTTAAATATAAAATACCTACGTAATTAATTATACTATGAAAAATCCTTTCGGAAGTTATTAAAGAATCTCCTCATCCGTAATTATTTCTTAGCTTTAACGATAGGAAAAGATGTTAGAAGTGATGCCCAGAATAGAATTCTGGGCATCAGCAGTTAAAGACATTTTTTGCAGGACAGCATCAGGCTCCGATCATTCCATATAATTCATATAATCAAATATAAAAGCGAGTATCTGCCGGTATGGTCAGTGCTATCAAGTAACCGGTTTGCGACCTGTTAAAAACATTTAAAAACAGACTTTTACCATCAATATACCTACGTAGTTACCTAATATGTAAAATATAAACATTAAAGTGACGATATAGTAATGCGTTTTGGCGGGACTGCATGTGATGCGACGAGTCGCATTGAGTCCCACATTGGGATTACTAGTCGTGGACAACTTGCCGCACCTCATAAGTACTGCTATGGTATTTCCGTAAAGTCGAAAAAACTATTGTATGGCAACACTAAAGCGACACTAACGACCTCCTTCAGTTCACAGATAGATTGGTCGCACTGTACCTACATTATCTTTGATCCATGATCGCACCACACTTTTCCACTTCCCTTTATACTACGCTTTATACATCTGTGATTTTCCTGGATTTTCCAGTATGCACAGAGTAGGCACGGTTCAGAGGCATGGGTAACATTGAGCAACAAGAAATCGTACGCAGCCTCAGCTCCACAGCACCAGGGTTTGATGATAACATTTTACCAAGAAATAAAATAAATACTGAACATTTATTTCAATATTCAGATACACTTTATTAACGGTAATATTAATTATTAATGGTAATTTGGTAACATTAATAGCATAATTTTAATGTGTTAACATTATTTTGTACCGGTAGTAAAATTGCTGCGTAATAATTTTCGATGCACAATAAAATTATTTTCTATTATTTATTTAATTTATTAATAATATTATTAGTTTGCAATGTTCACTCTATCTAATGCCCATATGGTGCTATTTAAGGATTTTTCAATGCTATCCTTTACACCTAACAGCAACTAACGTTAAAAAAAATTACCGTTAAAACATAGCAAAAATACCGTTAAATCGATTACCGTTATTTTTATATTGACGTCAGTGTTGCCGTTTTAGCCACTTTGTGGCTAGATCTAGCGGATTTTCAACAGTTTTAGCTACAAAATAAATCCATCTAGTCACCAAAATAAATCTAGCAACTTCTAGCTACTTTTTGTATTTTTAGTTTTGTATTTTCTAGCTTCTTTTTAATAGTTGAGCTCTCAGCTCTATATCTATTTATATTGTTAAGTAGGTAGGTATAGATCGACCAGAATCTCATGAAAAATAGGGAAATGAAATTCCAAGGTTAGCAACACTACGGCCGCCTTAGCGATAAACAAAGTAACTGACATTTTTTGTGAAATTGACTTTTTGCATTAACAAAAGTTTTATGTCGAGTAGTTTTTTACCACAGTTTAATATTTCAAATAACTTGAACCGTTTATTATTATTATTAAGCCTTTAATGCTGATAGTTTTTAGGGTTCCGTACCCGAAGGGTAAAAAACGGAGCCCTATTAATGTCACTCGGCTGTCTGTCCGTCGGTCACAGGTCTCTAGCTCGCAGACGAAATGAGTTACAAACCTGAAATTTTGGTATTTAGTGTAAAACGTTAACCCAAAATCAAATATTGAATTAGAAATTGAATTAAATTATTTTTCAGGGGGGCTCCCATACATGAAAAAGGAGCCGGAAAAAAAAATTTTTCTTTACCCTAGCTTGTGGGGTATCATTGTTTAGAGCTCATTAAGTAGAGTACAAATATATATTTTTTTAATTTTTATCTCAAAAAATAAGGGAATGGGAGGCCATCAAAGTTGTCAGTTTTAGACCATTTTTGTGACGGGGGCTATCTCAAAAACTAAACTAGTTGGGAATATGATATTTCAGTATATTATGTACTATATGCTCTATTTAAACAACAAATACTGAAAACAACGATTTATTAAATGGTTTATAAGCTGTGACCAAAATAAACGAACATTTTTTTGGGTTTTTCTTTCACGGTTTGTTGCGATGTCTAGCTCGGAAATTAAATATTTCTTAGACCCAAAATATTATATTGTTCATAATTATGTACGGAACCCTGAAAGAGCGAGGCCCGACTCGCACTTGGCTGATTTTTTATGTGATATTTATGTAGATTTTTAGTCTTTATAGAGTTTGTTTAGTCCTATAGCTATCAGCGTGTCCTTTCGACACATAGGCCTCTTCCAGCAACTTCCATCTTTGCCTGTCACGCGCTGTCCTTTTCCATGTTGCTCCTCCAAATTTTCTTATGTCGTCTTCCCATCGCCTGTATTGTTTTCCTCTTTTCCTTTGTCCATCTCGAGGTAACCATTCTGTTATTTTCTGTGTCCATTTTTCGTTGCTTTCCCTTGTCATATGTCCTGTCCACCGCCATTTCGACTTTTTAATTGTTTCAAGTATGTCTTGCACTTTAGTGGTATTTCTTATATCATTCGCTCTCTTCCTGTCTCTTAAAGTGAATCCTAACATACTTCTTTCCATTCCTCTTTGACAAGTTCTAAGCTTCTGCAAGTTTTTCTGCGAGAGGGCCCAAGTTTGACAGCCATAAGTCAGGCATGAACTTACTTACAGTAAACTGAACCGTTTACTGAAATTTAAATTGCCCAAACAAAGTAACTGCACTCACTAACCCAGAATATAAATGCAAAAACCAAGTAAACAACAAGCACAACACAAAAACAAAGTAATTGGATGTTGATTACTTTGTTTTTGTATTTAAAATGCAGTTGCTTGATTTTTCGTTTCGTGAAACGATCCCAGGTAAGGTGCTCTGAATGTAATTACTTTGTTTATCACTAGGGCAGCCGAGTAAACCTAGTGTTGCTTACTTCAAAATTTAATTTCCCTATTTTTCATGAGATTCTGGTCGATCTATATCTGTAGTGATTAAAAAGAAATCTATGGTTAGCAGTTAGCTTCATAGATTGAGTAGGCAAACTGAACTTAAAAGACTGGTATCTAGGGCCGTATAATAAAAACGCTGGCTCCACACTTTGGTCCCAATGGTCGCCCCAATGTTGGTCGATATTGTCGTGAGGCGTTCACATGTTGGCTATAATACTAGAGTTGTTTCGCGTCATAGCCAAAGTGAAGATTGTCCGATACAGAAATCGAAATTGCTGTCAGCGCTTTTACGTACTGTAAACACGTGAGTACATACATAGGTATTATTATTATAACTTGTATATATTAATGAAAATAAAAAGAAAAAACCACGTCAAAGAATCTGGTGAATGACGAGACGTCATATAACACGGAAAAAGACTGATGTTGGCACCAACGTATGGACGGTTCGTGAACGTTGGTGCAGTTATTCCTTTTTTGAAAAACCGACACAGAATGGCCAACTCCCAATGTTCGAGCGAGCGTTGGCCAATGCTAATGTCCCGACCCACACGTTGGGCGAACAGTGTTGGGGCCAACGTCTGGAGCCGGAGTATAAAAACATTGAGTAGGCAACACCAGAACAGATCCACACCGATGTATTAGTAATCTCAGATAGGGCCGAGGTTTTTAATCACTTTTGATATTAAAATAGGTACCTAGGTAAATTTTAAAAATTATTAAATTAGGTCATGATATTTAGCTACTTCTAGCCACTTTTTGAAGGTGATTTTTATTACAAAACTAGCGACTTTTTCATTTGAAGTAGCCACAAACTAGATTGTCCTAACGGCAACACTGATTGACGTTAATCAGCTGAGCTTCGGCAGAGACGTTGCTAAATAGTGGCATTTCAAGTCTTGGCTTCGTAGCCTGGCTTGATGCGGCAGCAGTCGATCAAGCTTGCCGAAACCTATATAGGAACAAGAACCCAAAAAAAAAACAATAGCAAAACTACTTGTAGAAACTGTTGTAGTAGGTACCTATCAAAAAGCTTATAGCGGACACCCGCGACTTCGTTCGCGTGGATATTGGTTTTTAAAAATCCCGTGAGAATCATTTTGTTTTTCCTAAGCTCCAACATCCACCAGTGAAAGTCCTATCAAAATCGGTCCAGCCTTTTAGAGATTAGCCAGTAATCTTTAAAGTATTTCCTTTCTAACAAGAAAATAATGAATGAAATCGGACCACTCGTTAACGTAGTACAGCTAAGTACACATTTTGATTTTCATCCCCCCTCCCAAGGTAACCGTGCTGAATTTCGGGATAAAAAGTATCCTATATGTTACTCCATAGTATGAAAATAAATCATGCCGAGTTTCATTTCAATCCATTCAGTAGTTTTTACGTGATGCGTGCACAAACATATTTAAAACAGACAAAAATTTCAAAAATAGCTTTTTTACGTTCTATTATACCCATATTACTAATTCCCCGGAATTCTGACGTTTCGTAATGTTACCAGAGATAAAACAATTCCCACAAAAAAGATAAAATATTCAAAACTTATGCAAATACAAATCAACTGCCGCATGTAGATATGACAAATGCCTGACAGACACTTCATGGTGATAATGTCATTCGACATCCATTTTTCAATATTTTTTTTCAATGTGCTTCTTTTGTTTTCTATAGCTATTAATGTGCACGTTCTAGTTTCCACGCTTGGTGTTTTCTATTTTAAGGCGAAACGAGTAATATTATTACGCGGCATATGGCTTTTTATGATGACAGGGAATAGGGTATTTGACTAATTTTTGGAAATTGTTTTAAATTATTCTTTATTACTTATTAAAACACACTACATTGATATTTTTCGCAATATCTACAGTATTAAGAATTAAATCAATGATAAAGTTTAAGTTTTGAAAACCACGCCAAAAACGACATTTCTGATCACATGATACGCGTGACGTCACAAATCGCTATGCAAGTCACTTCTCTCGCTCGCTCCTTTTCGGAACTCGGTGCGTGCGACAGAGACGCTACGCAAGGCGACTGCTGTATCGTAATGTTCTAAATTGTTACACCTACTCATTTTAATATCAATCTTATTCTTTCAAGTATAAAGTTTAGTTTCGGTTGACTTGATAAACTTCAATTATATCAACCAAGTTACGTGCTATCAAGTGACATCACAAACAATCCCAGAGCGTTCACGTTCCTGATAAAATTTCAAAAATTATTATGTTTTATTTCGTGCAAAATATCGCGTAAAATTACATAGTTTAGTTTGATTGAGTGAAATATGTCTTTTTTAGGCTATTATCTGATAAGATGACCACAATCAATAGTATATTTTCAATGTTGTATAGCGTGATGAGTAACTGCCTTTAAGCCGCATGCATGTACTAAGCCTTACAACTATCGAGGTTCGAGTTCGTGAAGTACATTTGACGTGGCAACTGTCCTTCACACACCCATGCGAGAGCGCATTAGTGTTTTAACGGTTTCGGACCTCACACTCATACGCTGGCGCAATATAAACGCCGCGCCAGCGAGGGAGTCAGTCAATTTTCTGCTTCGCTCGCGGTTGCACGTCGCTTGCGCGGTGCCCCGCGTTCCCGCACTCTCGTATTCCGACGAGCTAAAGCAACGTCTTTCGTCTGCTTCAATTTTTGCAGTTAGGGAACGAGTTTCTACTCAACAGGATCAGCGAAAGGAGTTCGCAGATTGTTCCCGTAGGCCTGGCGATGT